>VYZM01007192.1:336447-373253 GCA_013398915.1 Dromas ardeola | reverse complement strand
ACCGCCGGCGGCGGAGCCGCGGGGAGGGGAAAGGAGGGGGGGGGAGGGGGTCCCCGCCTGCCTTTTCGCTTTGTCCGCCGCAGCCCCTCGGCTCGTCTGCGCCCCGGTCCTCCCTCCCAGCCCCGGAGGATGCTACCGCGGGGCTACGCTCCCGCCGCCGACCGCCTTGGGCGAGGACCGGCCGGGCCACCGCCCCGGGCAGGCACAAAAGCCCCGCGGGGATGCTCGGGGAGAGCCGCCGCGTTGTCGATCCCGCGGAAGGTTGCGCCGGCTGCGTCCCTCCGGGTCCCCGCCCCGAGCAGCAGCGGCCGGCCGGTTTTTGGAAGCGGAGCCGGCTGCCTGCCCTGCCCTGCCCGCTCCGCTCCGCTCTGCCCGGGCGAAGCGCCGGGCACTGTCCCTGCCGCCCTCGGGTGCGCAGGGAGGGCTGGGGCGCCCCGGGCAGCGCTCGCCCGCAGCCCCGCTGCCGGCCGGGGATGCTGACCTGGAGGGGACGGGCTCGCAAAGTGTCTCAGGGCTGGGCGAGAGCCCTGTGTTTCGCTCTCCGGTTTCAGTGGATGCTGAAGTGGAGCGGAGGGGTAGCTGGGCTACAGCAGTGTGTGGTGTGGGGCCTTCGCTGATGATGCAGTGGTTAATTAAATTCTCTAGGCGGTGGGTACGTGCTGGGGTCCCCACTGCATCACCGGTTCATGAGGTAGCGTCTGTGTGGGAGCCCTCAGCTCTGAAACATGGCTTTGCACAGGATCAGTGTCTCAACTAGAAACAACTTGTGGTCTGTCCCCCCTCCCCCTTTTCATAGACAAAATGTTAAGAAAGTATTATAGGCTTCTTGGTAGATTTTTAATTAAAAATTGTAAAGGATTAAATGCTTGTTTCATAAGGGGATTGACCCTTTTAGGCTAGAACTGACACCTATTGCCACAGCTGTTTGTCAAGACTTTGCTTTTCAGCTGTTTTCTTCCTTCTACCTGCTCATTAGCTATACGCAGCGCTTTGAGCTCCAGTTACAAAAAACCAATTATGTAATCACCAAAACTTTAAAGTAGTAAAATTCTGAAGGCCTGCAGCAGCTCCCTGCTATGGTAGACTGCACCCCATTTATGTGAAAACTCTTTGATCTAGAGGATAAGTATAATAAGGTCTGGCTGTGTGTATCTTGTGATCCACACGCCATTAAGCCATAGCATATTTGCCTGCTGATAGCCTACCTGGTTACAAGCTAATTTCTGAAGTCTCAACAATGACAGATTTGTTTAAAAAAAGAAAAATAACCCACGAATTTTCCTTTTAAACGGAACCTGTTAATTAAGGTTTCCCCCATTTTTCCTCTTTCCCTTCCTTCGCTCAAAGCTGAACAATTTCCCGGTGACACTGCCTTCTCAACCTAAGCATGTTAGCAGAATTAAACTTGGAGAGTCAAGTCTGTCTAGCTTGTATGAAAAAAGTATTCCTAAATGAGGAAAAAGCGCAGGGAGCCCCGTGACTCGACAGTTCTCCCAGACTGCCTCCTTCACCTGAAGATTCACCTGTAGAGCCATGAATACACTTGTCACCTGCATTATACATTTGTCGTGGAGATTTTAGGAAGTCTCCTAATGTTTCTGTTCTTGAGGAAACAAAATCACAGGAACTTGGGCCTGAAAGGGACTTCTAGGCCACATCCTTGAACTGAAGCATATATGCATGCGCCATTCCTGATGGTCGTCTCTTCTACCTTAAGTTTCATCAAAAGACATGGAAAAAATTCTTGTTTCTGTGCTGTTACGTAGCATCTTGTGTCCAAAAAGATTACATGAAAAAAAACCCCCAACTTGTTGGTAATTCATTTTTATTGTCAGCTGTTACAATGGCCAGGCAACATCACTAAGAAATGGGGAAAATGCACATGAGAGTAGGTTCGACTCGCACGAAATTGTACTGTTGGTTTCCTGCGTTGTTTGTGCGCTGCTGTTGTGCCTGTCTGAAGTTGATTTTAATGGATGGCAGAGAGAACAGCTGATACGGACCTTGGGAGGACAGCTGTAGACAGGACACAACTGACTCTCCCACTCTTCTCTTTGGCTGTTAATGGCAATCTTGCCTGAGTGAGAACTCTGAGATGGAGTCTGATTTGTAATAGCTGCAGAGATCTGCATTGTCTTAGCATCCTTTTCCTCTTCCTTTTAGCTTTTTTCTTTTATTCCTTCTCTCTTGACTTGTAGTCTGGATTTGTAAAGCATAAAAGCATAACCATTGTGGCTTACATGCCCTTGTATGTTCACATCAAATAAAAAATGAATCTATGTGGTTTAAAGATCGGTTGCTTCAATAGCACAAGCGTACACTAAACTGCCCAAACTCTTCCCAAATTCACAGCTACTGCATGGAAAAGCATGAACTCGTTATTCTCAGTGAAAAAAATGGAGTCCAAACAACTAATATCTCGCTCAGAGGCTTTTAGCAACCAGCTGGGCTTTGCACTGAGCCGGGAGGATCGATAGGCTGCTCCCTGGTACCAGCAGAGGAGGCTGATGCTGGGAATGGCGCCGCGCACTGAGGGGCTCCCCCAGCAGCGCCCAAACACTCGGAGGTAATAGTCCCTCGTCAGCGATGACAACTGAGATAGCAGCTTTCTGAGCTGTACCTGGAAAGTAAAACTGGAGGAATTAACACGAGGTAATAAAGGAGGGTCTGTTCTGGTGCTTACACTGATGAGAACTAGGAATGACTTTTAAGAAAAGGGTGGATTTAACACCTGTGTGGTTGATGCTGGCAGTCAGTTAAACCTCCCTGGAGACAGGCAGGGTAGGGACTATTCTAATTTTCACCATCAGATATATGCAGAGAGTAATTCAGTCTTTTTTTTAGGCAATCATTCCCGTGTAACTGGGATAAAAATTAACAGGCAGAGGGACTTTTAAGGGCAGAAATTACTATTGCAGTCTCCAGCTCTGATTTCTGGGATAACACTGGCTGCTGAATTGAGGCAGTAATTTCTGCACGATGTCTGTCTCTTCTATTTGAGCTTATGTTTGAGTAAGAGACCAAATCTATGCCTAGGTATGCCTTATTAAGTTTCTTATGTCTATTTTTGTGACATAATAAAATACGAGCAAGTTCCGTGGAACTCTCAGTGGTCTATATTAAATGTGTACCGAGACTTTATTATTGTGTAGAACTGCATCCAAATACTTGTTGTTTCAAACATAAGTCACTTTGTAAAGCATATGAATGACAGATATCCCTTGGATATAGACACAGAGGGAAAGCTTTACCTTTGTGCCTAAGCTGCAGGAATTTCTGCAGCGTGTTTTGGAAGCAGAGGTGAAACATATAAGGAAATCCTGTACCAAAATTTTAAATATTTATAGAGGTCAGTGACAGAACAGTTTAGCAAATTACCAATTACTGGCAAGGGCAATCATCAATATTTCTTATCCACTAGCAGGTACAGTTTTATTTTCTAATTTATTTTTCTGGCACTTAAGTATAACATTGATTACGTCTGATACAAAGATGCCGACTTTATTATTCATCAATACTTCCTGTGAGTGAGTTGAAAATTGATATTGTTCCATCTCTTTTGACGGCGATGAATTATTCTGTTTGCTTTCTGCGTTCCACCAGCCAGTTATACTTCCAGCGTTGTTCATTTGTGCATGAGTGACTGGCAGCTCCGCTACTAAATAACTTTAAAATGATTGGCAGTGGCCAGGCTGCTTGATCAATAGATGTGCTTGAAATGATGTCTGCAGAGAAGTGCTCCTCGAGGTTGATGGAATCAAGTGTCTCCTCGTAGAACAGATAAATTAATTCAACTGAGTTGTCACTGGGGTGAGGTGTTTGTGTGACGCCTGGCTTCCTCACCTTGAGACTTTCTAATTTATAAGGCCCGGTCTGGTAATGTGTGCTGGTAAAGGAGGCTCTGTCCTCGAAAAGACTGTCAGGTTCTGCCTACCACTTGGAAGGCTCCTGTGTTCTTTAAGGTGATGCTGTTAATTAAAATCTGTACTGCTCTCTGGAGACTTTGACCGCTGACCCTGTCAGGAATATGAGTTTTGTTCCTTTCTTTCCTTGTTGTCTACTGTAGCTGTTTTTTTAATGTGATTGGCATGGGGGAGGAGGATGGTTATCTTGCTACGTGTGGGTACCCAGATCCTCCGAGTGCACAGGGAAGTCCGTGTGGCTATGCCATGCTGTTGTCCCATCTCCTCCTCCAGACTCTCGGAAGGAGCTCTGCTAGTCCGGGAATTGGCATGTAGACATGGCAAAGGATGTGTAGGTGAATCAAGAGATCCTGGTGGGAATGACTATCCTCTCCCCCCTCTCACCCTGCAGATGTTGCTCAGAAATGGGGCTGATTTGTGGGGGTCTTGTGACAAAAGGGAAGGATCTCTTTTTGTCTGATCCTGGAAGGGAGCAATTTAAATTGGGAATTTATGTTCAGAAAAACATTTCTTTCACGTACTTCTTCCTTCCTCCTCACTCAGAAGTACATACAGGGCAACAGGGGTGACATCTGATAGTCATTTACAATGTGTTTCTTCTGGATGAGGTTGCATTGTGTTATAGGCCAGTAGGAAGATATTTATTCTATTTGATATTAATTCAATTAACGCTGAAGAGAATTACTTCCAGAGGAAGAGGCCTTTCGCACCCAGCTTCTGTTCAGAGCTGGTATGAATTCGATTTCCAGGACAGGGTGCAATAGCTTATAGCACAGACAATAGTAAATTGCGCTGGCAATGCAATAGGGCTCAATATGGCACCTGCAGAAGTTATGGGTGGGGGAAACCTGTTGCCTATGCTGTGTTTTAGGGTTGAAAGTCTGACAGAAGAAAAATGCATCCCAAAGTCATCAAAGAGGAGCCCTGTACAGCCCTCCTAGTGCTTGTGTAGACTATTTTGCATGTGGCCTTGGCTGGCCATGTGTGTCTTGGGATGGTGATGGATGGATACAAGCGAGCATCCAACTTGGCCAGGCAAATGTAACTATCACTGTTTCCCACCACCTGCCTCCCATAGTGTATTTTATCAAGTCTCACAATAATAACCTGCTGGGGAAACATAAGGGTTTAAAAATGGGAGCAACTTTGATGGGTTTGGTGGTTGGGGTTTTTTTTGGTTTAATTTCCAAGCACACCCTCATGTTAAGAGCCCGCTGGGGAGTCCTCTGGCCGGACAGGTGCTCTGGGCCCTTTGAAGGTTGGGGATGAAGTATTCTGTTGTTTCAGCTGCTGTGACCTTACGGTCCCTAGGAAGGTTGATTATGGATGTATGGCAGTTTATTGCTCCATGGCGACATGTAGTGTACAGTACCCAGTGGTATTTTAAGTACTTCATAGTTATATCAAAGAAAATACTTATGGAGTATTAGGCCTTATAAACCCATAGCGCTGTGCATTTTATAGCTGGAACTTAAAGTCAGCCATGAAACAACTAAGAGGTATTTGTGCTTTTGTTTGATTTGGACTGGCATCCTGCTTTTAATATTTCTTCGGATAAACAACTCCCGTTTTACAGCCTTGAATGGCACACGCACCCCATGTTTAACTGAAGGGACTCTGCCACTTGGGGAATTTTGCCTAGCAAATCTGGCAAGAATAACCGTGAATATTACAATATACGTGTTGCAAAAGAAAGCTGGATCTGAAAAGAGAAGTCAAATATGATTGTCTGAATGGAGAACCCTAAAGTGTGGAGGGCTGTAAAAGAAAGAAGTCATAATATTTTGAATTATTTTTTTTCCACTCAGTTCTGGGACAGATTGTGTTACTGTTGTGCAGATCCAGAGGACTTCAGAGGAATTGTTCGTGAGTTTTCATGGATGTAACTGAAAACAGAACTTGGCCCAGGCACAGAAATGGCAGTCGTAAATCTAGGTTCAAGTCAGTCACCTGTGTGATATGTGGACTGCAGTGTGTTGAAATGGGATTTAGAGCATTTTGTGCTAAGAATGGAGTAACATACAGCAAAATATTTCTGTTTTCATGTTGTATTTCAGATTTGGTTCAGAATGAGAGCAGTATTTGAATCCAGGGCAAAGCCTTTATTGTAAGTCATTGTGAAAGTTGTTACGTATGTGATTACTGTGGAATAACATTAGTTTCAGTTGCTTTTCATTTATTTTATTTTGAACTATTCAGTGAAGATTCAAAATGGTATATTAAAATTATGTTTGTTGAATGCTGGAGTGTGAAATACCATGTAAAACATTTATTGAAGTTTAAATAATTCCTGTTTCCTAATCAAGGTCTTGGGAGATAATTCTGTTTCTACTTTTAAATATAAATATTCATTTTGTGTGCTCATTTTCATTAACTAGTGCCTAGAATAAATTGTGGTTTATTGGGGTTCTTTTTCCCTTATTAACATGTGTGGCTTTTACTAAAATCTAGGAGTGTGTTCTGTTTCTTCCAAATTACACAGTATAATGATTGCGAATGTATAGGTACATAGGCCTAATTTGTTGCACTCCCACTTCAAGGCAACCAACTGCCTTTAAAACTAAAAATGAAATTTCTTTTTTTTGTAACCTTAATTATATGAACCAGCATTTCAGTTTCACTGGTGGAACAAAACTACCATAATTAGGCAGACTGTAGTTTTTAGTGTAAGGTCACATCATGCTTTGCTGAGAATAATAAGAGGAAATGATCTTTAATTTAACATCTCGGTGACTGGCAGCCCAGCTGCTCTGGTCATTTCTTTTAGCGAAGTGGCCTTGGGAAAAAGGGTGAGTGTGTGTTGTTTGTGAGAGAAATCAAATTAACCTCATCACATAATTGGTACCCATGTAGACTTAGTGGACTTCTCAGGTTTTTTAACTACTTTTTTTTTTTTTGTATGTGTGTGGAATAAGCTGTGCTGAAGTGGCAGAAGGCCTGCCTTACCTTTAAAATAAAAAAGTCACTACAGGGAAAGATTTGACTCCAAGATGTTGCTTTCTTCTGGGGATTGTGAGCCTTTCGTGCGAGGTGAGTGTTTGGTACAGCAGCAAAGGCAGTAGGTCAGGCGCACTCCAGTGCGGCTGGGATATGAATAGTGGTAGTTGGCCCAGGTTGGTTACCTGAAATTAGAAAATGTATACATATAGAGCGAAAAGAGCTTTGTGAAGGTTCCCCGGTAATATCGGCACTGCTGGCGTGGTTCCTGCCTCCTGGAGTGTACCCTGGCACTCCCGCTGTTTTAATGGCAACTGGCAGCCTACATTGGGAGCAGCAGCATCAGCTGGAAACAATAGTGTCTGATTCTTGTTTGTCAGCTGGGACAATAGCCCCGCTGACGGGCTGCGGTGGAGGAGAGCGGGCTCCCTTTGTATGGCAGTGCAGGCATGGCAGATGGCTAATTGGACATGATAAACCACGGGGGCAATGGGGGAGAAAAAGGAGATCTGCCGGGATTATCGGTTTGTATCCCTCACATTAGGGAAAATATTATGTATTTTAAAGATGTTATCAACTTTAGCTCTTTGCCATGAATATATTATTCAAGACTGAAGGAGGGGGACATTCTAACTAAAGTCTTTCCTTAGCTGATGCGAAGTCCACTTTATTAGCTGGGGGCGAATCATATTGCTGTATGGGAGGGCAGGGAAACACACGGCCCCCAGAGACGCTGGCATGGCACTTAAGAAAATTAGCAGTGCATATTTTTCACCAGTCTTGTAAGTGAATGTCAAACTGTTGTGGCAAAGCTGAAAACAAAGAGCATTGCAGTAATGCTTTTCAGGAGTGAAAAGTTAAGCTCTACCATTCATGATATGAACAGACATCCATCAGCCTTGGAGCACTGAAAAGCTATGATTAACAAAGACAAAATTTATTTATTTAGCTGTATTTCATTAGACTTAATAGAGTATTCACTATGAAGCCAAAACCTGAGGCCCTTGTGGAAACAAACTTTTGCTTGCTTAAAACAGCTTAGTGAAAAATGGAATGAAAGCCTCAAGGTTAGGACCAAAAAAATGATCAGAGGGATGGAACACCTCTCCTATGAGGACAGGCTGAGATAGTTGGGGTTGTTCAGCCTGCAGAAGAGAAGGCTCTGGGGAGACCTTATTGCAGCCTTTCAATACCTAAAGGGGGCTTATAAAAAAGATGGGGAGAGACTTTTTAGTTGGGCCTGTAGCGATAGGACAAGGGGTAATGGCTTTAAACTAAAAGAGGGTAGATTCAGACTAGAGATAAGGAAGAAATTTTTTACAATGAAGGTGGTGAAACACTGGCACAGGTTGCCCAGAGAGGTGGTGGATGCCCCATCCCTGGAAACATTGAAGGCCAGGTTGGACGGACCTCTGACCAACCTGATCTAGTTGAAAAGATCCCTGCTCATTGCAGGGGGGTTTGACTAGATAACCTTTCATGGTCTCTTCCGAACCAAACTACTCTAAGGTATGTGTCGAACCCATGTAGTTTTTGGTATGAGATGTGTAGGCTTAGCTGGCGGCTTCGGTGGCTGTGAGCCCAAGGCTGTGCCCACTGCCCAGTAGCAGCAGGCAGAAGTCCATCCCAGTAGATGCATTTTAATTCCTTTTTTGCTCCCCCCCTAGTTAAACGGAAAGAGAAAGCATACCACAATTTTGGGAGTAATTCCACAATTTTTGTTCATCTTCCCTCCATCCACGGAGAAGGTATAAGAAGTAAGGCTGAAAGGGGGGGTCGTGCATCCGTGGCTGCTGCGGTGATCTGCAGTCATCACTGGCTTTAATTCCCTGTTTCATAAAATGGTATCAAGTGCCTAGAATACTTTGCTAGTTTAGTGTCTCTCATAATAATAATGTTATGGCATATAACAGATACGTTTAAATTGTAGTAAAAATAAATCTGCAAGAGGTTAAAAATAATAGCTAGCAAGAAATATGCAGTACTCTGTGGAAGCAGATTTACTTTCTGTGAAATGTCTGGACTGTGTTTCTATTCCACTGTTTACTACTGTCTTTTCCCACGGGACAAGTTTAGTGGAAACTCCAGATGAAAAGTTTCAGCGGGTTGCCTTCGCTTTCAGCAGACGCTTCAAGTGCTGTACCTGTCAGTCTGTGTAGCTTTTGAAGCTATAGGTGCAGGAGACCATTTGAAGGATTGCGAGTGGATGCAATAAAACTTCCAATAGGGCTGTCCTCTTATAGGACTCACAATATTGTCATTATGTTACGATGTTCTCTACCAGAGTTTATTATTGGTATTATTGTCTCAGACGCTGATTAGTTCCTTCTGAAGCAGATGCTGTGTGAACACTAAACAAAAAGATGATCTCTGCCGTCAAGTGCTTACGATAAAAGCTGTCGAGTGGATTGTGCATTCATTTAACTGAATACTTGTCTTTTTTTGCTTTTGAAGATGTCTGAAGGACAAGCCAGAGGAGTTACTCAGTATGGAGCAGAGAATAAGGTACAAGCAGAAAAATAGGGAAGAAATGAGAAAACAGTAGGGAAACCTAAAAACCCATGGAAGAATGCAACAAAGTTATCTAGCAGAGCGCTTCAGAGCTGGAGGGCGCTTGGCTGAGAACGGGATCACAGCCTGCATCCTCCGTGGAAAGGAAACAGATGATGTCAGCGTAGGGAAGGTCAGAAACCAAAGGAAATCACAGAAATGAGACAATAAGAGGTTTGACTGGGGTTATATCTTTTAAGATGAAAAGCCAAAGGTATATTTTCTCACAGATTAGAGAAAAAAATTGGTAGACTTTGGCTGGGTACGTAGTGAAAGGAGGGAACAGGCAAAGCCTATACATGTACCATCCTCAGAATGGGGAAGGCACCCATAGGATGTACTGCAAAGCACAGGAAAAATAGCAAGGTTTTATCTTCTAGGACATGCCCCTCACCATCGAAGACCATTATTATCATACTGTAATCTATAATGGTGTCTGCACCAAACGTCTGTCTTGCTTTGAAGCTGCGGAGAGAAGGCATTTCCCTATGAAGCGAAGACACAGACCCCAAATCCTTGGGTGTTCTGCTTCACATTTAATGCCTCTTATTCACAGAAATATGTCATGAAGGGCCAGCCTCCTTGGATCTGACTGCCACTGTGTTCGCAGCAATTTAACTTTCCTGCTCTGCTTTTCTGTGCTGAGGCAGAGAGTTCAGGAGTGATGCTAATAGAGTCAGTCTGAAGCATTCAGATAAATTTAGTCCGAAGGAGCAAGTCAGGCCTACTGGGTAAATAGTAATGATCTTGCGAGCTTTGAGGACTTAGATCTACGGTGTGCGAATCTCCCGTTAACAGCTTGCTCCTATTCAACTCAATCCTGCTCAAAAGTTAGCCGGGGTGTTAAATAGGTCAGCTATCTATTACAGATTCCCGTTAGTCTGTAATCTGTCTGCTGCTTCAGGTTATTTATCAAATTCCTAATGAGATGGTCTCGAACTATTTGAGGCAGAAGAAAGCTGTTAACAGTAGTTCAGTTTAAAACACCTCTGGTGCTAAAAGTGAACAGAGGGAAAACCCTGTTGGTTAGATGAGTTCAGATCCGATTCAGTTAAAACTGATCTGAGTGGTAATGGGAGTTTGTAAAAACAATGACACTTGCCAGCATGTAAGCTCTTATCGTGGAAAAAAGTTTTTTTTTTTTTTTTTTTTTTTTTTTTAACACCCACCCCCCCCCCAGGAAAAAAAAAAAAAGTGCTGCTTGTCTTCATCGTTGAGTTGTGCAGTAAGGTGTACCTGACAGCTTGGATCTGGTTGCTGTGATTGGAATTGATTTCAGTGCTTGATCCAGCTTCAGCTCTGTTGTGATGTTTGTGCCTGGGAGCCTTACGATGCTCATGTGCAATAATTCAAAACCACTGGCTGGTAGGTTCTTACTTGGGCAGTCAAAGGACAAGTTTCTACAGCATCCACCTCAGAAGCTGAGCAGTGCTCAATACGTGCAGGATGTGCAGTAATTGCTTTGGTTGGCTCAGCCACCCTCAGCTCCCCTTGGTGTGCAGTAGTAATGGAGATAATAGTAATTAGAAATAATACACAGAGTTAATATAGCATTTCAGAGCACTTAAATAGTCAGTCTTTGAGTAGAATAGGGAAGTCTTATCAAACCCATCTATAAAAAGGGGATAATCAGGCACAAAGGTGTAGTAAGTGGTTTTCTTGAGGCTGTATGAATTGTATGCACGTGTTCTTGAAAAACCCACGTCCTAAGTGGTGGCGCAAACCCTGACAAAGTGCTGCATGGCTTTACCTTCTGTTGGCAGGGCACGGGCCAGGAAAAGCACACCAATCCCTTTGTACGGTAGGATTGTCA
Organism: Dromas ardeola; assembly: GCA_013398915.1. Classification (NCBI taxonomy): domain Eukaryota; kingdom Metazoa; phylum Chordata; class Aves; order Charadriiformes; family Dromadidae; genus Dromas; species Dromas ardeola. The sequence goes on along the minus strand of VYZM01007192.1, from coordinate 362,030 downwards.
AAAGTCACGGCTGAAGTAACAGGTGAAATCAGAGAGATGTGCAAACACTTGGCTCTTCTTAAAGCACTTGATATGGGTGCCTATATATGGATGCAGGTGACCTACTTCAGACAGGTTGTACATCTTGGCCTTCGTCCTGGAAATGGGATTAACACACCTTGCCTACGTCCACAACCAACCAGTCAAACAGTCTTAAGGTTTGTATTACACTGACCCTATTTTTAAATATACGTAGGTCAGAGCCACATCTGGTATAAAAAATGGCCTGATGCCAGCGACAGCAGAGGAGCTACAGTAATTTACACAGGCAGAAATTCTGGGCTGTATTCAGCTGACAGACTTGTGTGGGGATGGTGCCAAAGAGGACTGGTAGCAGAATAAGGATATTTCTAATTTAATGTGTTAAGATATCCAGATGATTTTATTCATCACCATCGTACCTGAATGCTGACAAAACGAGGCACTTGGGCTCTGGGTCCGTTCTGCTCACTGTTTGGTAGGGTCCCCTGTGCCTTTTTTGTAATGAGTGTATTGCTGTGAAAGTTACATCTATTAAATGCTAAATGTAAGAGAGATTTAATGACATGCTATTAAAAAGTTCCACCTACCTAAAACCGCTTTGCTTCCTAGCCCAGGTTTGCTAATATATTCCATATTTCACAGCGATCGCTTCATGAAGAGAATGCTGTCAGGAGCCATTTACAGCTCTGATCCTGCTTTTGTCATCTTTTACAAGTGTCAGATTCCCTTTCGCTGCAGAGCCAACCACTCTGCCACAAAGTTTATCCTGTGGATGTCTGCCGTGGGCGCGTTAGTTACTCGGGGCATCAGAAGGTCCTTCGTGACTGGTTCCATACAGCAGAGTTTAATGGAACTATAACTATAGTATATGATTTCCTTTTCTTGGTCTCATTTTTCCTCGTACTTTTTCCTCTTGGAATATATCTAGCAAATGTAAAACCTGTGCGTTGCTATTCCAAATGGGGCCGTTCACTTAATGTGGCATTGTCCAGGGTAGAATAAATACCCATGGCCTTCTGAAGAGCGCTGAATTGATTGCACATACCACCTGTATTTACCAGTAACATTCCCCATGTAACGAGTGAGAGAACTGCAAAGAGTTGTGAATAAGTGCTACTCCAAAGAGTAACTTTCATACTGACAAGAAATAGAAAGTCATGTTGCATCTTCCTATGGGAATATGTAGACAAAAGAAAGTTTCCTCTTGGGAAGTTATCTTTGTATATTTTTTCTTTAGAGGCAGAAGCCGTGGGAGATATAGCACAGGCAGTGGTCACCAGTCCGTGGACTGCAGAGGTTGGTGAGGGAGCTCTCTCCCCCTCTAAATGCTGCTGCCCCTCCATCACTCCCCAGTCCGGAGCACAGCCCTTTTTGCTGGCTGCAGCTCCCCAGTAAAGGCTTCCTTTGGCTCATTTATACCTGGAAGACTTAAGAAGGAGCAAATCTGCTCCCTGGCTCTGTTTTCTAGATGTCCCAAGTCCAAATGGGCCTCTGTTCCATTGGACTGAACCAGAGGGTGCTATGGGAGGAGTCTGTCACTCCTTTCCCTCTTGTCCTGCTCCTGGGGTGCGCAGTGACCTCTGTTTCCACGCAGAGTAGCTGAATGTCAAATGGACGAAAGAAACTTTATACTGATTACACTGAAAAATCTTGAAACTAATAGGATAGCGTGGAAGGCAGACTTAGGGTGCCTAACTAGCCTGCATGCAAAGTGCACAGGCGAAGAAAGCAGGACTAAGCTCCTCTTTTTCTTTTATTTTTCATCTAACACGCAGCTAGCTGCAGCTAATGACTTCTTAAGGGATCTCCTCTCCTGGCTCCCTTTTTGCTCTTCCAATCTATGTATGCATTTCCCCTTTCTGTTCCAGGAACTGAATTAAAACTTCCCTAGTCATTACTTTTCCTTTTGGTGTGCAGACACCCTGCAAACAGTGGCTCGGGCAGTGGCCCGAAGCAGTTAGGTTTCAGAGGAATCCAACTATAGCAATCTATTTTGAAAAGGTTATTTTGATGAATTGGATTTTATGGCCTGATTTGAACTGGTCTTGGGCACCCACGTGTTGTGCTGCCGCAGCCTGAACCCACAGGAGTGTCACCGTTGCTGTTTTGCCATTGCAATCATATAGACTCATAGAATGGTTTCTGTATCAGACAGCAACAAATTAATTCTCTCCATCCTGAGTCCTGCTTGTCCTCTGTGTTGGTAGTGGAGAGTTGCAGATCTTTTGCTGGGGAAAGTAAAACTATGCTTGTCATATTGCAGTTGGGAAGGGAAGCCTGGAAACAGGCTGTCCTGTTTCCCTTCAAGCGGTGGGAGTCTGGGGTTGGACTGTCATCTTTTATGAAACGCTATTACGTTTTTTTTTATTTTAACTATATTGCAAAAAATGATTTAAAAATCCTCCATGACCAAAGAGCTTATGCAGGAGTTTACGTAAGTTTCATCCTTAACTTTGCTAAGAGTTACAGATACAGGTACTATGTAAGACCTTAAAAGAGCAGAGTTACAAACACCCACACCACTCGGCTACAGTAAATGAAACTTGAACAGTCTCGATCCAGAAAGCCACGGGCTGTTGCAGCATCAGTCTCTGTCGCCTCGTCTGAACACATCCTTGCACAGGTCCTCTTAACGTCAGTGGTGCAGGAGCTTTACAGTGGGACTTTGATGGGCACCGGCCTGGGTTTGTGCCTCTTTATAGGAGGCATTCAGCACGTAGGAGTGAATATAAATCTTGTGTTCAGTCTCTTGCAACTGTCTCAATATGTCTATTGTGCAATTCTACACAATATTTCTATTGTGCTGAAGTAACTTGAGTTTATTCTCAATCCAGAAACAAATGGGAAAGCTGTAATGGATTGCTTTTGATTAGGTATTTATGCTCAAGAAAGCTGTCTGTTCCAGTATCACGCTTTTACACGCGGTTAAGTAAAAGAATGTGGTAGTTTGGAAGTTTAGGACTTGTGGAGATGTTTATTATACTGTAGTCCTGCTGGGACTCTGCTGATAAATGGGATTTTTAGATAGGAAGCCTCTGTGGTTGAGTAGGTGCCGATGGCTCTGTTGTTGGGACCCATCTATTTGAACCCCTAAGAGGCACTTAGATATTAAAACTGCACTTTTTTTGAAGCCCTGTGACTTGAGGTTCATAGTTTTGAAGTTGTTGGCGCAACTAAGGAACCCCCCTGAGCAATTTCTGTAAAGGAAGGCTGCATTCCTAATATCCTGGCCAGATTCCTCTTGGGATAGCGATATTCTTCTCTTGCTTTTCTACAGTTCTACTGTGAGGTTATGCTTTGCAATGCTGGTGTGCGTGAAGAGCTGCTGAATTTGACTGTATGAATTGCTGCATTTTAGTGTTGAGAGGTAATTTGTATCTGTGACTCTTTGATAGGGCTTCAGGGTGAAGATCCTGTTATTCTTAGCGCCTCCGCTGTCTTTGCATAATCTCTTTTGCTTTAGGTAAGGTAAAACAAACACAGCCTCTGGCAGCTCTGTGGCAGGAACAGCACGTGCAGACACCAGGTCCAGGCACCCCATCCTTCCCAGCTGCTACTGAAGTCGTCCGGGAAGACACGGGCCCCCCCTGCGTCATGCCCTAGCCTGTGCGCCTGAAGGAGGCCTCCTCGTGTCTTCAGCTCTTCCTGCCCAGCTGCGCACGCGTCCAGCACGTCACAGCTCGTTGTTTAAGATGGCGAAGTGCATTGCGGTCCTGCAGCACGAGAGGGGCTGTAAAATGTGAAATGATGTTATTGTTGTTAAAGAAGTCTATAAGCTGTTAAATACCACCTCTTGGTCAGGCAGAGCTTTCCTGTTTCCACTGCTTGATAAGAGGCTTGTGAGTGACCACCTGCTGTATGCAAAGAAGGGGAAAGGCAGGCTCTAGTTGTCTCCAGCGTTCCAAATCAATGGGGGCTTTTCCTGGGTCTGGCTGGAGTCGAGTTCCCAGTGTCTCAGCCCTCTTCTGCTTTTTGGTGTGTAGTGTTCATACAGGGTTAAATTAGGGTGCAGCAGCTGAATTGCAAGCTTTTCTGATGGGAGCTCTTGAGCTTCTGCATCCATAACTTTCCTGAGGCTCTCTTAGGTAAAGCCTGGCATGCTTTATCTGACAGACTGCTCGATCGGTATTTCTAACGGCTTACTCTGCTGGTGTTGGTGTGTCTAGGTGCAACCAGAAACTTTCATCCAAAAGTCGTAGGTATCCCCATGTTACATGTACAAGTGGCAATGTTGCAATAGAAACGCCTCAGCAGCAAGGTGTGATACAGGAATGAGTGTTGCATCCCTGTAAGATGAAACAGTTGTGCCTTTTTGGGTGGGAACCATAATTTTGATACAGGAATCTTATGTCCTAGAACAGCATCTTTTACTGGGCTCTTAATTTTATGGATCTCATCTTTTCTGGTCTATGTCAGGCCAGAGATTTCCTCAATTATTCTTGTTCATCTTAAATATCAGTTATCCCCTTGCTGTGAAAACTGATCCATTGCAGAACAAGGATTTTTTTTTTTGCATTGGAGTAATCCTAGAAAAAAGATTGCTGCTGTGAAAAGCAAAACCCTTGGCTGTCTTGTTCTGTGTTCCTCTTGTCATCATTAAAACTCTTTGTGTTAGACCGTGAGCAGCCCACATCATCACCAGCTTTCCCTGCTGCTGGTGCCTGTAGTGAGGCCATAAGCCTGTGTTTGCCATCACAGTGTCTTCCCATATAGTGTGATTTTACAAATCTAATATTGTGCTTTCTCTGCAGGAACAACAGCAACAACAAGATAGGCTGCAAATAGCAATGTTAGCAGAAGTAAGCAAGTGTCCCGTCACCTGACAGTGCTGGACAAACAGCCAGCTAATTTTCATCTTGTAGCACCAGGGTGGTAGATAAGTTCAGTGGAAAATGTAAAATGCTGGAGATGCAGGCTCTACTTCTGCTGTGGCCCACTGGATGACACTAAGCAATTAGCGTTGCTCCGTGCCTCAGTTTCCCTCTGAGAATTGGGTGATTGGCAGTGGATGAAAACCCCTATAAAATAATAACACTTAAAGCAGTGCATATAACAGTTATTAACACGGAACACTGCCATCAGCTTCACTTCATAAATGTGAGGAACTGAGGCAGAAAATGGTTTGCCGAAAGCTATTGATGTAGTCGGGGCAAGAGTCCTCATTAGACCTCTGGTGCCGGCGGCTGCCTGGCCAGCCTGCGGGCTTCGTGCTGCTCGTCACCCTCCTGTCCCTGCCTTTGAGTACCGCGGCGCTGGTTAAATGCAGAGGACTTCGGTGTGTGGAACAGATTTAGGCTCATTCCTTTCACTGTTCCTGCTGAGTGAATCGGAAAAGTAATAAACAAAATGGTTTTTATCTCGGAAAAAGGTTTTAGAGCCCTCCATTTTTAACAAGCATATGTTAATAGTACAAAGTATATGGGACAACATTGTCCTAATTAGTTTTCTGTCGAAATTAACAGCCCTTCAGTTCAATAGGAACAGATTTAGGCCAACACAGTGTCTTTGAAAAATTCACAGGACTTTTTCCCTCTTGGTTTTAAATATGAGCTGAAGCTTCAACATCATGGAACCTCTCCTCAGCAGAGCTTTACTCTTAATTTAAAATGTTCTCCCTCTTTAAAAGCTAGCTTCTTAGTGTAATTTGAATCCATCTTATTTTAGGGTATATATTTAGTATCCAACTGATTTTTTCCCTCTAAAGTTCTTGGATAGCAAGTCCATTAAGAAATCTCAGTGTTGCCAAACCAGTTTAAGACGTTTGGAACTTCAATTACCTGCTGAACTCTTAAAAAGTAATTTGGTAATGAAAGCAGTGAACGCATTCTGCAGTGTTTAAGGATTGCTTACAGAGATAAAATGGTTTTGGCTGCATGTCAGATAAATACTTTTATGCTGAAGCATATGTGCAACCAGTTTTTCTCCCTTTTTTTGAATGAATCTGAAAGATCTAATCCTTCAGAATATCCCCAAACAAATTCTGGATTACTAGATCCTGTGTTCTGAAGACAGTCATTTAGTATTTTGCACCTAAGGAACAACTTTGATCCAGGATCTTGATGTGTTTTACAAAGCCAAATATGTTCAATCTAACCAAACTTCTGTGAAACAAGAAAATATCATTTCCCATTTTACAGCTACGTTAGCCAGCAGGAGAACCTGATCTGGTTTTCACTTGAGGCTGGTAGCAGAGATTGCTGGAAGATGATATGGGATGGAATGCCTCGGAAAGAAATTTGGGGAACAGATTCTTGGAGTCTCGCTATTTTTGACATTGACTAGAATGTGATCCTGGACATGGTTCTGATGCCTCTTGCAGGTGAACAAAAGGAGGGCACAAAACTGTTTCCCTCCCACTCCGAGTTGCACATTATATTTGCAAGGGGCTCTCGGCAAGCTCTGCTCTTCCATGCCTGGGAAGCCAAGCAAGGGCTCTCGTGGGCAAGACAGCGGCCAGCGTAGGGGGAGAGAAAGAGCTGAACTGCTTTGCTACTGTACAGGTAGCAGATGGCGTTTTGCTTATGGGAGAGAAGCTTCTCAGCTTTTCCAGTGTGCTTCCATTTTAAAATTCATCTTTCTGGAGTTGGGTTGGCTGAAACAAATACAGACTTAGCTCCGGTTCAAGAGGTGATTGAAGCCATGCCTTGTACTGAGATGTCTATCTCTGTGTGTGGCTATGTAGTATTAACAAGCAATCCTAGTTACCCTAAAATGAAGAATTTAGTTGAAAAATTAACACCATTAGTACCAGCATAATTTTTTTATTGTGATAATGGAATCCGAAGCTGAGTGGTGTTTCCTGTGAATCATACTCTAACTTTTTACACTCCATAGTTCATCTGTGACACTGAATGCAACCTCGTATGCCATTTTTTTTTTCCTGAAAAGTATCTACAGCTGTGGCCAGATGTGCTGCTTGGCTTGCAGCTGAGTTGGGTTCAAAGGCGTTGAACCCGAGCCAGGCTCAAAGTGGCTGGGCACTGTCCCCGCTGCTGTGGGGTCGGTATCTGCAGGCGGAGCCGCACGTGCAGCCCTTCTCTAACCCAAATCAGTCAAAATGATCTGGGTTAAAGAAAACCCTCCATGCTTTTAAATAGTAAGCCAACCTGGATCATTTTGACACAACCGGGTTAGGGAGTGACTGCGTACAGATATAGCGGCAGATTGGAGGGGGCGGTAACCCAGCTCTGCCGCAGCCGAGCCGTGAGTTGGACCACAGGCTGAGTAACAGTAATTGTGGGTGAGTTCAGTAAGCTGCCCTGACTTTTCTCCTATACGATACTCTTGTTTTACAGGAAATAATGAAATAGGCTAAGGGCTAGAAACGCAGCTGACGGTTCCCAAGTTTGGCCTCCGATTATCAGTTTGCAGTCTGATGCCATCTATAGCAGATATAGTTGTATGTTCCAGCCTGAGGGCCTGGTAGTGGCTGTTTTTTCCCCGACAGGCAATTCAGAGCAACTTTAAGGTTCTTCTAAACTGCTCTTGCTTTCATGGGCTGTAAGGAAGCTGCTACCCAGGCAATATTTTCTGGATAATAGCAGTGATTTTCAGATGTTTATGCACATGACTGACACGTATGTAGTCATGACTCTGTGGGTTATCACAGCCTTCTAAACATGCTGATAAGGGATAAATATAGCAAGGCTTTCTGCAAAAACTGAATGGAAACATTAAAGATTTTAGTTCACAGAGGATAGTATAAAAATCCCTGTAATTCTATCTTGGGCAAGTTTGTAAGTCTGTGTGTTTGACACTGGACTTGACAGTGATCTGATTGATTTCTGCTGTGCTGAGACTCAATTACTCTGGTTTAACATCAGTGCCCATGAGAGCAGAGTTAGGCCTTCTGAAAGGATGGATGCTTTTTCTTTCCCCTCGGGGAACCTGTTGGCAGTGGTTATGCAGGTCATGTCCACACACTGTGACCTGTCTGCACAAAAAGCCACCACTCTGTGTCACTTGCCAGCAGACATTTCCAAGATACCCTCAGCTATAAAAGACCATCTTCTCACCACGTCTCCCCTCCCCAGGAGATACAATCCCCTTGTTCCCATAGCGCACACGCTGGATGCTGTGATCCGGCGCCTCACAAGGGCAAATTGTTCTTGCCTACATGGGATCTCCTTCGGTTTCTGGTGGAGGCAACAATAGGTTTGTTCAGGAGAATTGAGTATCCATATAAATAAATGGAGGAAGCCCTCCTGCAGTGAGGTTTATGGTGCATGGTGGGGAGGAGAGGTGACCGGGCCATTGGATGGGGTGCCCCCCGAATGCTGGGGCCCAATCTCATTGCCTTCAATAGTCCCATTTGGTGCATGTTGCAGGGGTGTTGGTGATAGTGTACGACAGCTTCGTCTCTTCTAGCCCTGAAGCTGATGACAACCAAAGAGAAATGACTTTCCCTTGTCGGTGTTTATTTCTAAACGCATTCACAGTGCGACTCGGTGCTTCCTCTGGCTGTCTGAGGCAAAGGCTTGAACTCTCCTTCTTTCAGCTCACTTGACATTTACTTGTAACAAACAGACCTAGATGTTGCAGTATGTTTTTCTGGGTCATCGAATGCATTATATGCTTGTCCTTCACAGAAGAAATACAATATCTTTCATCTCAGCCCATCAGCTAGTTTTTGTTGATTTTAATTTTGTTGTAGTTGTTTAAACCCAGTCATTTTGTCAATAGGCATCGATATAAATTGATCCATACTTGAAACACGCTCCCTCGCGCACACACTCTCACAGGGTTGTAGCACAAGACAACAACCACGAGTGCAATCCAAAGGGCTGACTGTGCAGCCTTCGGGCTCACGTACGCACGTGGGGATTGTAAAATCCCACGGTAGTGCTCACACACCAGTGGGGCTGAGAAGTCCCAGAGCGGAGTCTGGGCTCAGCTAGTTGCATTTGGCAAATCTACAATTTTTCCTGTGTTACAAGCACGTGCTTCCAGTCCAGGTCCTCCTGCTTGCTGTGTTATACGCAGAGACAAGTATATACGCAGCCTACAGGCTGTCTTCAGCATTCTGGAAATCTCTGTGTATGATGGTTTGTCTGAATTTCTGGAAATGAGCTTGATTGACACAAAAACACAGGAAAAGCTGCATCCCAGATGCTTTTGCCATGATTTGGTTGTATTTTCTGGGAATACTTGGCATTTGTAGCACTGTCTGGTCTCCAAATCATATACCTGCCTGGAGGCCTGGGCTCTGTGAGTTCATGGCTTGAGCTGGAATTGGCTACCTCCAACCTTAAACACTACTTTCCTGCAACAACTGTATTTTATTTGTAGAATTTCAGCCAATTTCATGGTATTCAGGCTGTTTCACTTACCATTTCTCATGCCTTTTTTACGCTCTCTCTGCATCCCAGCAGTGCAATGGTCTCCACAGCATCTCATCCTGAAAATTTTGGTGGTGACAATAAAAATGTCCAAGTTTATTGATAGCTCCAGGAGAAACCTCTTCAGCTTTCATCTGAAAAAAGAAAAAGGCGTGATTTGACACGTTGGACGAAAACACTAATAACAGGAAAATTTTGTTTGAAAACTCCCCAGAAAGTTAGAATAGAAATTGTCAGTTCATGAGTGGTTTGCATTTTCCAACAAAAATAGTAAGGTTTTTTTGGAGAACAAGAGGCACTTTCTTCTGATTATTCTGCTGAGTCAAAGTCATATTTTATAGCGAGGGGAAAATTTTGCTGGAAACTCTTTGTTCATCCCTGCTCCTCCAACTAGTTGGTTAAGCATCTCATAAAAAACCATTCTGCTTGCATCACCAGTAAATTACCATGCTTTAATATTTGCATTCAAAATGAGGTTGATAATACAGCAAAACCCAAACAAGCAAGCAAGCTTGTGACCTGCACGTGTCAGAGTTAATGGAGCTGTTGGCTCTGTTGGTGCCATAGTGATTGATGGGTGTTCTGATGGAGTTGCTTCTTCCCTCTCTCTCTCTGTCTTGTCTGCATGTCAATGCCTCCACTCGTTGAATAACGATGCACTTTAATACAGATTTGTCTTATTTTTGTCTCTGAGCACTGGCAGGGCTGAAGTTATGTCTGTGTTTCTCTGAAGCACCTGACATGCTTCTGGTCAGCTGGAATAATTCAGCAGGAAGAATTTTACCTGGAGATGAGTACGCCTCCGCCTTATGGGAGCACCAACCAGTGAAACCAGTTGCCATGTTGTATTTCAGTGAATCTGCAGATTTAGTACTAGGGGTAGGGTCCATATCTCGGAGCATATGGGATTGCATGGATGTGCGTGGGTATGCCTGGCATTTTGGTGTGGTTTCAGTGTGACAGAGACGTGGATTAAAGGCTATGAGGGGCACACAGCAGGCTGTCGGTGGGCTTCTTGCAGGAGTTTCCCCAGGCAGCTTGCAGGGCAGCCCCTGCATAGAGAACAGACAGGCAGATCTATGCCTGTGTTGTACTTTTGTCTGCTCCTGAGCCAACTTGTGAGGACTGGTGTGGACACAACCGGTGGAGTTCTACATGATTCCCTTGTGGATGCGCTGGCTGAGCAATACCTTACATTATGGATGCATTTGGCTTTTACATTTCATGTATGGGCATCCGAAGCTCATGTAAACCTTCAGAAGCAAAGTTCCTCTCTGTGGACATGATTCCTTGTGGAAAGATGTTCATAATGTCTTCAAAAGAGCTCAGAGCTTTTCCTTGTCACAAAGACGTTCCAGATCGCTATTTATTCTCTTCTCTGTAGGATGAGGGCAGATAGTCACCCTGATGCAATTCACCTCCAGTTTGTCCTACTTGATATTACTGTCTCTAGTATAGTTATTTATGGTAGGGCCATCTCAGCATGTTATTAGATTTACAAGCCCTCGCTTAGATCATTAGTAAGAATAAATATTTTAAAAGGCAGGGGCAATTTAGAGATCCTGGGTTAGGTGTAGCAATTTAAGCAGCAAAGGCAACTGATGCTCTGAATAGCACGTATGAAGACCAGAGATTTAACAACGTGGGAGGAAGGGGGGCTTCAGGGACCTACGCTACCAGTGAATATGGGAGAGTTTCAAAGACTGCAGAAAGACCTTAAGATATTTGGACCAACTACTGCCTGTAGGATTACAAGGTGGGAGGAGGGTATATGAGAAGTAGAAGGAAAAGCAAGACTCTCACTAACAAAACATAGTTAGTTCCCTCCATCTCTTTATACTTTTTTTTAAAAAATTATTTTGGGAGGCTGGTGGGTCAAAGAAGTCCTGGGGCTGCTAGCAGTCTGTGTAGGACACTTCGAAGTTAGTAGACCTAAGGATAAGTAATTCTTTCAAGATGGCAATTCTCCCCTCCCTCACTTATTTTCTTCAAAAATAAGTCTTGAAATAAAAGAAAATCCCCTGCTCCCATTGACAAATATTGCAGAATATAGCATAAATATATAGTGTGTGTGTGTACGGGGGGAAAGCAGCAATTTACCATGTAGCTGCAGTCAATTTTCTAGCTATTTGGAAGTCATAAAGTATCACGGTTCCAGAAGGACAACAGAGGCTTCGGTTTGCAAACTCTGCTCCCTCCTGCAGTATTTATTCACCAAACTGTGCAAAGTGCTGTTAGCCACCAAGGCAGTTTGGGATTTATCTCCCTTGGTTGCTTTGTTTCACTAAGGGGAATGGAGCTTTCATCCCTTCATCAAGCTACTCTGGAGAGGTTTAGTACTGCGAATATGCCAGTGCATGGTACAGCTGTCATATTCCTGCTGCTTGAGCAGAAATTTATGGCAAGGAAAGACAGATACATGTGGTGTTGGGTTATGAGACTGACAGATTTGCTGTCATGTCTCATAGCAGTTTAGGTGAGATAAAGCTGGTTTTTATTTATTTTATTTTGTCATGGAGTGCAAAACTTGAGCAGAAATAAAGGATGTTTAACAAGTCAATGGAGCCTAATTTTCCTATTGGTGCGAATTTAGAATTTCCCTACTGATTACAGATGATTAAAAAAAAATGAAAGCTCACCTAAGTGAGTCGGAGGAAGGAGACAGGGTACAAGGCAGTGATAAGCACAACCTCCAGCACACTGGGGATGGCGTCCTAACCATCACTTGGGACAACGCAAGCAGCACTCGTGTGCAATAGGGTTATAGCAACTTTATTGAAATTGTTTTCACGTGTGAATTGTTGTCTTCCTTCCAGCAGCTGTCAAAATCCTGCCTTGGAAAACGTCTCGGGGCGGTCCGATCCCGTTGCAGGAGGCCATCCGAGTCCGGTCCCCCTGAGAGCTTGTTACATGTGGCTGATCACATGGAAAGATGTGCTATGCCACATTTAAATGAAACAATTGGGGAAAAAAACCTGGAAATTGAGCTTTAAGCCAGGATTTTGAGTAATTGCTACCAACTTCTTAAATTTTCTGGGGCCCGCTGGTAGTTCCTAAAAAAGTGTTTAGAAACTGCAGCCAGCCCATGCTGCAGCATCTTTTGTGGTGGTTTTTGGTTAGTATTTACATTCTGAGGCCATATATATGACTATTTATGTCAGAAGCTCTTGCCTTAAGCAAACCAAGTAGTGAAATAAAGGTCAGAGTTTCCTTCTCCTTTTCTGTACCTTCACAGTAGGTCCGTATGCCCATAATCTGTCCACTGAATGTGATTTAGGATGTCTAAGAGGAAAAGGATATTTTCCTGTATATATGAGTGAGTTTTTGTCTCTGAAGTAAAATGTGAAGAATTAAAAGGAAAAAAATCCATTTATTATGTAATTTCCTCTCCCACTTATTGTATTTCCTTTGAAAAATGTAATCCATATGACACTTGGATGTTACAGTGAATTTGTTTTAAAAATCTTACAGGTGATTCCAAATACTTATTACTTCCTTAGTGGAAAATCAGTTTCTAGAGACTTCTTGGCAAATGTCTTTTTGGTTTTTTTTTTCCTTTTTCTTCCTATATCATGGCCACACTTTCTTGCCTAATTTATTGCCTAGCTTTTTAGAAAAATAAATGAATCTAGGAAAGCTGGGTTTATTTGCTCTGTGCCTAGTTTGGGGTATCATTCAGCTTGCCTTCTATTTGGATAGTTCCAGCTTTTTAACTTGTCTTCACGTCCTCTTTGTTTCTATGGGGTGGATTGCGTTACGCTCCGCAGTGCTTCTTCGCGTGTTACATTATTCACACAGCAGGGCTGGTCTGCATAGCACAGCGTAAAAGCATGGGCAATTACTGGCCTTGACCTGGGAGGGTGAACGGAAAGAATTAAGACAAATACTGGATGTCGTACTATGAAAAAGCAGCAGTCTGGAGTAGGAGAACAGTAATACGTATATTTGCATGGCTTGCAGAAGATGTGGAATATGAATCTTATTCATCCTAGGATTTTTAGTTTTGCATTTAAAAAAAATAAATAAATTCAGACGTACTTTTTTTTTTTAACTTGTCACACGGGCATGACCAGAGCCAAAGAGAGAAGAGCGAACTCGTTGTGGCTTAAAGCATTAGAAAACGTGCTGCATCCCTCAGGCAGGGATGATTTCTTTGGGATTGCTTAGGAGAGCTGGCAATAGTTATGGCCTCGTCTGCCCTGGACATGACTTAACATGTGCACATTGGAGTGCCTTGGCGTTAGTGCAAGTTCTGCATTTACCACAGTGCCAGGGTGGCACGTTGTATTCCTACATTCTGTAGGACTTCTGGCAAATGTATTTTTTTCCCCCCTTGTCTTACATATCTCTCTGTATCCCAACGGAAAACCTTCTCTATGTATAGATTGTAAATAGTGCTTTTCTGATACTGTTACTCAGCCCTCTGAAAAGGAGACTACTCTATTTTGGTCAAAGATAAATGTCCTAAAAAGGAAAAAATATAACCTTTGTGATTTCTTTGAAAATATTTACATTGTCTGCCATTTTTTTAGTGAATGGATTTCTTAGATGCCTTTGCTCATAGAGGAACCAGAAATTGAATGTCTGCAATATTTGCTTCTTTTTTTTTATTATTATTTGTATATTTTTTGTACTTCGGGAGGGAATTCTGGTACTGGGAAAAAAAAAGCCTGAGATGTTTTTTTCCTGCTCACCTCTGAAATTGTCAAGCTCTGTTGTTTAAAACCTGATATTAAAATATGTTGAACATCTTCTGGTGCCTTTGGTTGCGAATCGGCATCAATTCATATTGTGCCTTGGGTGAGGCATTTTGTTCTTAGCTTTCTGAAGGTTCTGGAGTATTCCCTCAGCTATTGCAGCAGTTTATGGTTATCTACCCTTTTTTCTTTAGACCAACAGGCATTGTTGACATCATACCTTTAAGTAAAATATCAAACCTCATTGCTTCATTCACTAAGCTGCTGAAGTGTATGCATGCTGCCAAATTTGTTATATTGCTGTGAGCCTTTAGTAACTAATATACTATGTATTACCTGCTCATTAAGCAAAACCACAATCAAGCAAACAAAACCCCCACACCAGCCCTACTGAGTACCTGAAGTAACCCAACTGTTATAAGCACCAAATACTGCAATTTGTAAACAACATATAAAGGTCTCTTTCTCCATCATTGTGAAAACGAGTTTTGATACCAGAGCCCTACGGATGCTTAGGCTAAAAGATTCAGATTGCAGTTCCTAATAACAGATATAGAAGTACATTTTGAACTTGTATGTGAGTTGAGACCGCATTTTGGAAAAGAGCGAGGACATAGTGCTCTCTGGCTTCTGCAAATGAAGTCACTTGTTCAAGAATGTGAAATAGGTGTCCAATGGAGAGTAGCCAAGATGTTGGCTGTAGCTTTCAGAGTGTGAGATGCAGAATAACTTAGACTGGTGGTTAGCCGGAGCATCCCTATGCCCACCGTGGGGGCAGGACTTTTGAAGAGCGGCCGGTGGTGCCGAATGCTCATGCAGCACAAAGGATGAGATAGTTTTGTCTGTTCTGAACAAGCTGAGAGACAAAAATACTTCTGGTCTGATTCATTAACAATGGCGTGTTTGAGCTTCCACACCAAATAAGGCTGTGGCAGCAACAAAAGGTCAATTTCCTGTGACTTTTGCTGTCCATGGTTGCTGTTATTGCTTAGTTTGGTGATCAGGTGCTGTGACAGAACCGTTCACTTAATGTCTCAGACACGTAGTCTAGAGCCTAGTGCAGAGAAAATTTAAGAAGGAAAAATATGTTTTCTCTAAACAGTGCAATTAGCAGCTTAGAATGACAAATGCAGCTCTGGCAAGTATTAAATGGTGTGTCTCAGACACTTTTCTGTCCTACTTTGCTCTTTATGGGGGTGAGTTCATAACCGGCTAAAATGTCAATGTTGTAAAAGGTTAACACCCTCTAAAGACACAAGAATCAAGGCCTTTGTAGGTTATTTAAATGTTAGTTAGAATCTGGGTTCCTGACACCTCTAGTGTAGCTGTTTTCGGTAATCCTCCTTCCAGTGAAGTCAATGAGAGCTTTGCCACTGCCTTCAGTAGGTTAGATCATTCTGCATCAGAGAGGAACAGAAAGAGCAGTGATTTACTGAGCCAGACAGATCTGCTCCAACTACCAAGAATTCCCTTCCCCATAGTCGCCTGATCCTTTCTTTCATTGCTGTTCTAGCAAAGATTAAAAGCAGTAGTGTAGCAGCAATATTGGAGACTTGCTCAAATTCACATCTGTCTGCTGATGTATCAAAGCTCTGTGCCCTGGTATCTGTACGTTTTCCCCAAATTATAAAGCGTGCACATACAGAGAGGTTTCCCTCTGTCTCTCCCCAGTGCCATCTGGGCTTTGTTTATCTGTATGTGAAGTGGGGGATTTTATGTGGCCTCCTTGTTGGTAGCCTGGTGAAAGAAGTGGCTTTTGCATCCTGCGATGGAGGCAGCAGAGATCATGATCTTGATTTTTTTTTTTTTTTTTAAATTTTTATTTAACTTTATTTTATTTCCCCCCTGACTTTCCATTGCCTGTGACTGAGGGAGCATTACCTCCTGGAAAAGCAAGGACCTCATTTACAGTGATGCAGTGGGTTCAAGGTGTAATCTGGGATGAAACCCAAGTCTCCAGGCTTGGTGTCCCTTGTTGCTGCGTTGTCCTAGTGCATGTGGATTCGGTTAACTTGCACATAAAATAAGCTGGGTGTTCTGAGTCACAGCTCCTCAGCACAAAGGCTTTCACCAGGAAAGTGAAGGCTCAGCATGTGCCCACAGGATTTGGCTTCATCCAGGACCAGCACCAGCCTCAGCTGGCACTGAGCTGCGTCCCAGACCTCTGAATCTTCCCAGTCTCGAGGATGTGGTATGAACAGTTTGGTGATGTTGGGAAGGCAGCTGAAATGTTTGAGTTTTTATTTTGTGTTTTCCGCTCCAGTGAGTCTAGATCTACTCCATCTTTCCTGCAGTTCTATCCATTGCAGTTTATTCACAATTATCCCCCTACAAAATAGCCTGTGACAGTTTACATGAGCTGAAGAACTGCTCCTGTCTGTGATTTTGCCTCCTTGCACAAGTTGCAAGGAAACCACATGTGGTCACAAACTCGATCTTACTCAAGATCATTTGAGATCTCACTTTACCCCACACCATCCGGAGCTGTCAGATTTACATAAAAGCTGATAAGAGAAATTCATTTCACTGGACTTCCTGCTTTAAAAGGAGTTGTATATTTCGCTGACGTGGTTTGATTTTGCTGAAACTGTGACAGAAGTTGGACCTTTTCCAGGGTCCCTGGTGTGGCGCCAGCCAGCTGTGTGAGGCGCTGTGGGGCAGGTGATGCCCTCTTGGGAAGGGTACGTGGTGCCAGGGCAGCCGGGCATGCAAACTGCCGAGGGGCTGAGGATCCTGGCATCACAGGATCTGTGGCTCAGGAGCAGGCTGCCAAGCCACTAGGACCCCATTTTTCTTTTGGAAGAAAACTAGGTTTTTAAATACTAAAATCCTGCATTAGGCAACAGCCTTTCTCTTCCCAGCTCTAGTTATTTCTGACCCCGAAGGAAGAGGACCATCCCAAATCCCTTTTTCTCAACAGTTAACTATTCCTTGGATGTTTCCCATTTAAAGTATTTGTTTGATATGCTCCTTAAATCCCACCAGAAGAAGATACAGCCCAGAGTGAGAGAAGTCCGTTTAGTCTGAAACAAACTGTATGAAAACTTCCTTGGTTATTCCATGAAAAAGCTCTGCAAAATCTGCCATGACTGCTTTTTAATTTTTAGGATCTGCTATGGTTATAAAACGGTTGCTGTCTTCTGTTTAGGAAGCTGAGTGAAACATGTAATATAAACATGCACTTTAGGTTTGCAGGCTTATCCGGTACAACTGAAGGATGAAGGCTTTGGCCTGGCATCATCTCCTGTTACAGAACTGTTTAATACCAGTCCAACAGGAGACATAATCACAATCAGCAGTAGGTAGCAATACAGCAACACTCATTAAAACAGGGTGAAAATTATATATTGCTTAGAAGTTTTGTCATAACCAAGAATGTGACAGATGGTTGATTTATAGGCAGGGAAATGTTATTTGCTCTCATTTATTTATTTATTTCAGCCATTAAAACACACTCAGTTGCAAGACCTGGAGAATATGTGTGGTAATTAATAAGCTGTCAAAGAAAAGAGGTGACGTTGTGTATGCCCTGTTAGCTCCCGTCACCAGCACCGAAACACTGCTGAGCCCTGGTGAGTTAGTTCATAGAACAGCTGTGAGACGTGGGGGATTATTGTCATCTCTGTTTTACAGATGGCACTGAAGCATGGAGAGGTGGATGAAATGCTAGGATTTGTCAGTGGTGGGGGAATAGAAATAGATCCAATTTTCTCTTGCTTAACTGTGGAACCTCTTTTCTTCCACTGCTGCCTCTTGCAATAGAAAGTAAAGCTTAGCTCTGACATGGTCCAAGTTTTGCTTGGGCATTTAGTCTGATGCTCTTGGAGTTAGTAGTAAAGAAGGATAGGGAAAGGCTTTCACAGAGCTGGAGCCTCAGAGGGATTGCTGGCCTGTTAATGGGTTGGATTACAACCAAGAAACCAGTGAGAAGCTGGTCAACCTGGCTCCCTTAAGCTTCCTCCTCCTGTTGCCCCAAGCAAGCAGAAAGCTGTTGGCTGTGTTAGGTGAAATAACCCCTCTGTCACCCATGTAGTAAACTCAGGCTCTGGGAGAGTAACGGTTGGAAAAGCTGCCTGCATTTGATGGAAGTGAAAACTGAAGGACATGTATCTGCCTATTTTGGCAGTCTTACCTGCACATTTTCACCAGAAAGATGATTTCTCATATGTAATATACTGGTGCAGATCATAACAGCCTGAGCCTGCTTTGTTGGAGTTCAAAGAGCAGAAACACTACAGTAATAATAGCTACCCTTACAGGCATCTCCCAGGCAGCCAAGAAAACCAGGTTTTCAACACCAAGCCTTCCCACTACCCCATTAATGTACGTGCACTGCCCAGACTCCTCTATGAGCTTGCTTGCCTCTTTTTCCTGCAAAAGAAGGCAGAACTCCTTGATGGATACCCTCGCTGATGGTGAAGTTGTTACCCTTGTGATTTGATGGCAAGCAGAGGTACTTGACTTGTTTGTTTATGGCAAATAATTTGTGGCCTCAATCAGATTTGGCTGTATTGGTCATTCAGGCGGCATGTGATAGTCTACACCAGCAAGTGTTGAGCTCACTAAATGCATGAGGTGGGACAGATGAGGGTGAACAGTTCAGATAAGTATGGAAGCAGGAGGAGCTGAGGATACCAATGATGGTTTCATGAAATGGTGCACACACTGGTTGTCTAAATGAATGACAACTTGTAAATAAGAGTAATTTTAAAAGCTCTTAATCTCTGGGAATGCACAGTTTGCTCCATGAATTTACGTGACTGCCTGGCATCACTATGATAAGCTATGCTCTCTGGTTGCATCTTTTTTTTTTTTCTTAATAAAAACCAAACTCTTTGGGTCGTGTCTTTGTTTCCTGAGTGCTGGCATTAGGAACACACGGTTCTAAACAGTCATCATATAAATAGGAGCCAGTGATCTCCAGAGCTACATGCTAATCTTAAGAAATAACAATTTAGCTTTTAGGGAATAACATGTTGGATGTCCCTCTAAACTTGTCCGATTGGAGAATTTGGCATGTATGAGTGAAGTTCTGAGAGTCCACTTAAAGCTGTTGTCTTCATCCATCCCTCAATGATGGGACCACTGGGATTGCCCTCTTTTCTTTCCTTTTCTTTTTAGTCTTGTAGTGTATTTCTCTGTATCCTGGGCACATCTGTCCTTTCTACCACTGACAGTTTTGGAGGGTGATTTTTAACAGTTGAAGATCATCTTCATGTCTGAAGAGCTGGTGGATTAAGAGCTTTTCAAAATCTTTTTAAAGGGCTGAAATTCTCCCAAGTTCTTGTTTCACATTTCTCTTTTAGGCAAACAGTGATGGATGAGATTTCTTGTTTGCCATTGCGCTGGTGCATAATAACAAGGTGAGGGAGGTACCCACTTGGCTGTTTTTCTATGTGTATGATAAAGTTAATCCCCAGTTTGTCAGCTCCCAGCTTCAATTTTATAATTTGGAGTTAGTCAAAGTACAGTTTGTTTAGCACCCTCATTAGGTATTTATATTTTTAACTGCTGATTTAAACAGATTCATCTTGCAAAGGGCCTCAGAAATCTTCAAAGGATATTTACCAAAGGTCCAAGACAACAAACGTCTTCTAATTGTATCCTAAATTCAGTAGGGACATCATGCTGCTGGTTTCATGCTAAAAATATTATTTGTATTCAACAAAAGAGACACTTTTAATTTGAACATCTATCACTTCTTACAGAGCACGGTTGTTTTCTCAGGATATTTCTTACCTGCACACTAATAAATAAATAAATGAACAAACGCAACTTGTAAAATGGGCCGAGAAATAGGATTTGCCTAAAAATACAGGGAATTCCAAGCCAGCTTGTGTGTAGGCTAGATGGTGATACCAGGTGGTGTAAAGGACTAAACGGTAGTATATCAAATACTCTAAAATGACGTGAAACAAAGCCACTCTTCTGATCATAATTTTGGAGAGATTGTATTGCCCAGAGTATAAGTTTCACAGCACTTCTTTAGTGGTTGCTTTGGTCTGTGACGCAGTTTTTAGGAAGCTGTAGCTAAAAGTAAGAGAGATATAAAGACTGGAAGCGAAACTCTAACGTTCTGGTTTAATTTTAGATAAGGGGACACATTTTGGTGAATTTAGAAGACGGAGATTTCTTGCTGAGTAAACCCAGGCTCTCTGGCACCACGTTTTATTCTGTTACAGCACTGCTCATCTACAATGAATCCATTTTTATCATTTAAGGTACTGAGTGATATATTAGAGCCAAATTTACTGCTCTGGGGATTAAAATGACATAACGGTGCAAAGCTGAAAGGACTATTTGCCTGTTGTACTTTCAATGAGTGATGTGTAACAGTGAAGAACAGCTTTCTGTCATCCTAGAATTCATATAAAACAGCTTAGTCACATTGAGGTATCACTACAAGAAGTTCAAAACCAATTTTGAACGCACTTCTTTGTTTGCACTGTTGGAAAGTATGAAGGTCAAGTTAACTAAAGGATGTCATGAGATGATACAGAAAAGATACAGTAGGAGAAAATAATTGAAAACAAGTACCCAATTACTTGTTCCCATCTGCTTCGTAAATGGTAAGAGGGGGATGGAGTAATGTCATTAGTGCACAGGCACCGTAGCTGCGACTGAGATCCTTCCATACACTGTCATGTTGAAGCGCGTAGGTTAAAAACCAAACCAAAACAACAACAAGCCCCCACCAACTTTGCAGAAGGTTAACGCAGATGAATTTGTATTAAGTGTTTGGGTATTACAGTTTTTAGCAACAGCAAGTCCTTACTGTGGTGACTTTTCCTTATTTTGGTGTTACAAGTGAAACTAGACATGTTACGTAGCCCACAAGGAGGATATGACAGAATCTCTGGCTGATTTGCAGATGTAGAGCAGCCTATCAGGTCTTGCACCTTCTGAGCTGAGTAGGAAGGACTTTATCAAGTCTCGGTGAACATCGCAAAGATGTGGTGTTCACCCAGTAATGATTTAAACCAGGCAGTGGATACTACGAAGAATTATCTCAAACATGAGAATTTTTCCTCCTTTTACTGGGAAAGCTCAGCAAGCTCTTATCGTGTCACTGGTGACATTTGAAGGCAACCATCAGGGTGATATCTGCCCTGGGGAAAAAAGCGAGGGAAGTTTCAGGGGGTGGCATGCATCTCAGGGAAAGCAGAGCAGTATCTGAAGTGCATTGCTTGACGATGTCTTTGGCATTCGGCATACTTGACAGGTCCCAATAGGCGTCTTCTGAAAATTGGTCCTTTCAGTAGTTATTTTGTGTAAAGGTATAAACAAGGTTTGCTTGTCGGGATTTTACATGTGTTTCTCATAAACTCCATGTCCAGGTATCTAAGGAACAGTTTACAACTTAGCAATATGTGAGAATGGAAAATATTATTTTTGTTGTAAGTATTATTGGCTGAGCGACTGAAGTTTGTCATAAAGCATCTAGTGCTTCTGAGGTGCCTCTGTCCCTGAGGAGGCTCTGTGCTTGGAAATGGATGGAACTTGTGGCTCAGGACTGACTGCATCACACACTCAACAGGGATTTGAAGTTTCCATAAGAACTGAAAAGCTGTATGTCATTCAAGCTAGACATTTTTTGGCCTTTTGAAAGTTTTCAGTCTACGCAGGCCGCGTCTGATCCTGCTCTCATTAAGGCTAATGGGAGCTTTGCCATCAACTTAATGGGAGTAGGAAAGAATCTGTCACAAGCCGTGCCTATCCAAGTCAAGATCTTTACTTTAGTTGCTCTTTTTCTCATTGCTAGTTTTTTCATTATTATTTGTATTCCAAATGTACCGAGAGACCCTGAAATCACAGCTTTACTACGCTGTGCACTCTACAAACAGGTACTTGGAGGAGAAACCTGCCCCAAAGAGCTTGTAATGTAAATAGGAAGATAAGGGAAAGCTGGCAGGCGAAGGAAGAAGGGTGTGCAGAAGGGACACAGCTTGCTTGGAGTGGCAGGCAAGGATGAGAAGTGCAGCCAAGTCTCTTTAGTCCAGGTTCAGTGCTCCCAAGCGCACTACTCTGTTTTGTGCTGGCCTAATTTTGCATCTATTCTGATGGAATTGGGGGAGTTGTTTAAACTGATTTCAGCTGGAGCAGTATCTGCCCTTTGCTGTCTGAGGGCAGCAGGAGCAGGGACAGACTCTTGTCTAATAGGGAGTTACAGTGCCTGTTATCACAGGGAATAGAAGCCGCTTATGCCATTTCTCTTTGGTTTATCTGATCCTGTAAGCAACCCTTTGCCTCCTCAGGAAAGTTGTCCTGATGCTGAATGATTCGACGTGCCGTGTGCTAGGGTGCCAGTAAGATAAACACAAATAAATTGAAGATTTTCCTATTGGCTTTTCAGAAATGCCGAAGATCCTTGTTAAAACAGGAGGGAAGTAAGGCTCCTGGGAACAAAATGCACCACTATAATTAGTCTTAGATGTTTTCAAGGTGGCTGTCGTTTGGGTTTCTTTATTCATTACCTTGTGTTGGAGAGGAGGAAATGTATCTTTTCATTTGGTTTATTGTTAGTGAAATTTCCTTAACTTCATCAACTACTGTGAAGTTTATTACTTTCATTCCTGTACTTGTTGTATTTCTTTTCTCTAAAGCTTTATGGCTTTACATATCCACAGCTCCTTCAGGAAAGAAGATTTCTTTTCTGTTGTTTCACAGGGGCTGGTTTATTCCCTGGACCAGTTTCCACCTGTTGCAGAAATGAATTATCAAAGCTTAACAAGTTCTGAGTTTGCCTCACCTAATTAATCTAGTTTTTTCAGGGCAATATCCCAGGCTTTTTCTAACTATAAGGTGAACATGGTATCTGTTTAGCACAGGAGAACATGAATTTCAACTGTGAGCAGAGACTACATTGCCCACACAGGAATATTTGTTTTAAATAATGTTGGTACCAGACTTTATTCCAGGATGAAAATCACTTTCTGCTTTAAAAAGTTTAGAAAACTCACTTCCCAAGTTGATGTTGGGGGACATTTTTGTGCTAAATTTTGAGTGAAATTAATTCACTCTTGCAGTAAGACAGATTACAAACCAATCTGCTTCCACCCTGTAGCAAAAGTTGCAAACATGTACATGACAAGTTGGTATTGCTGTTAGGAGCTTTCTTCAGTATGTGATACTATTTGAGAAATGGAATGCTATGGTGTATTTAAAGGCTGTGTTGTAAAATGCATATGCACGGGGGGTAAAATTAAGGTTGCCTGGGAAACCTTAATTCTGGCATTTCCTGATTTTTGAATGCTATTTTGTGCAACCTCATTGCTTCAGAGTGGTGCTTGCACTGTGTTCTATTTATATGCACACTGTATAAAGTAAAATAAATGTTTTGTAACATTAGTGTTGGATTTCAGCTAGTTATTTGTTCTTCATTTCATTCTGGAGTTGTTTTGTCTTTTGGGTTTGTTTTTGAACATTTTTAACAGTTAATATTCAAAGGAAAAATCTTACCGATTTTGTCCTTCCTGTACTGAAGACAGCTCTTTTCAATTGAACCTGGTTATGCGGGGGTAAATCCGGAAAGAATTTGGCTCGAGTGATTTCTGTTTCCTTTGGTATTTTACTCCCTGTTTTGCAGAAGTTCTGTATGTAGCTTTTCAATGAGCAATAAGTCTCTCCTACAGTTTTACTTTACTAGAGAGATCAGGGTGGAAAACATAACATCCAATCAACGTGATGTCATCGCCAAGGGAAAAGTTTCTTCAGCCTGCTATAAGTAGAAATTACGTTTCTTTTTAGCAGGTCTCCTGGATCAAGCTGTTTAGGACTTCTAGAAGGGAGCGCGTGCATCCAAATGGATCTTTTCCAACATAGAATGTTCTCTTTTTTTTTGGCCGTGCTTTTAATAGAAAAAGTTATTTTAACCCTCATCAATTTCTAAAAAGTCAGAACAGTGAAGTTCACTGAATCATCTGCAAATGTGGCTGATAGGTAATCTTAAAAATCAAACTGAGGAAACAAGGACTGCAGCGTAACCCATGATGTATGGGGAACTCATGAAGCAAAGATGAATGCAATGAGTTTTATTGGAAGAGGGAGCGGGAAGGAAGCAGGTGGGTAGAGCTTGCGCGAAACCAGATAGTTGTAAATATGGTCCAGGTTATTTCTAATATTATGCCACTGTTTCTTCTAATGTTGGGGAAAGTATTTTAATTTCCGGAGGCCCGATGATTGAACAGTGAAACAAATGTTGTTCGCAGCTATGACTGATGGTGAAATGAGAACTTGCAAGATAACTAAGGGAAGAGCCAGGACAGTATTTAATTCATCTTGACTACCAAGCTCAGTAAATCTCATTGCCCTTTTGAACATGAGGGTTGAGGGCGGGTAAACACCTTCCTAAAGGTGTGGAAGGGTGCAGTGTTGGGGTAGCAGCTCCATCCACCAGTTCATGGCTTTCAGCAGCCTGTGTTCAACCCACTAGATGTGACCTCTTTCTAAAAATGTTTGCTTGTACTGTGATTTAAAATTAGCATTCCACCTCGGCACATCATATGATTTTCGAGCAGGGGTAGAGTGAGTAAGTGTTCAGGACACTCCCAGTATCAGCTGTTTTAATCTAAGTATGACTAAGGAGGGGTTCGATGTCCTTCAGACCTGCGTTCTAGGCTGGAACATGCTGTTCCTTTCTCCCATCCTGAGCTTTACAGCGTTTGTTGGGCCAAACTGTCTGCTGAAGTAAACAGCCAGAGCGCCATTCCAGTTTATACAAACCCAGACAGGTCTTCCTCCCCATGGGGGCTGGGGGAGGGTGGGGAGTATTGTATCGTAACTTCCCCAAATCTAAACACTGCAAGCACAGGGAGTTTGGAGTTAAGGAGACATTTAAAATAAATCGCTATGATATTATAAGAAATGCACAATTAAGTCAATCAAATAATCTATTTTATACTAATGCCCTGCAATAATGTTAAATACATGATTAAGGCATTTTAGTGGTTGTGGTCCTAGAATAGATGCAACTGATTATAAGGCACGTTTGAGTTAATACTTCTCCTTGTGGTATCTTGTAAGGCAGAGACATTTCCTGCAAGACAGAGGAATTGAATCCTTGATTTAATTTGCAAAATGAAATTCAGCCTAAGTATTGATTTCCTCGGAGTACTGTCATAGTAAGATCATGCAACGGCTTGCAGCATTTTGTGCCAGCTTCTGTTTCCATCAAGATCACTGGCAACTTTGTCACCGACTTCCTTGGGAGCAACTCTGTGCTGTTCACGTGTAAGTGTAGTGCTGGCGCTCCCACTTACCAGGGCCTGAGGACAAACTGGTCTTGGAGTTGACGGCTCATTGCTCAGAAAGCCAGCGGGGAGAAATGTCGATTTTGTTGATGTGAAGTTTTCAGTCACTTCCCAGACCAGTTGTAGCCTCAGTGCCATGTGTTTGTCACTGCTGAGCTCCTGTATCCATCACAGCTCTTCTGGCCAAAGGCCCTTGCACAGATGCACCTCTATCAGCACAGCTGCGCTCATCCTGCCCTGGAAAAGACTAGAATAAATCTGACAAGCAATTTTACCTT
>VYZM01007192.1:286209-336376 GCA_013398915.1 Dromas ardeola | reverse complement strand
TTTTTTTTTTTTTACTTATAAATGCTGTGTCCACAGCCCCATCAGCACAGTTGTCCTGGTTTAATTGCATTGATGGGAAACTTGCACTGGCACAGCTCTGTGAGCTGGAGCAAAGACCTCAGCACATCCCTTATAGACACAGTGTGCGGGCAAAAATATGTGCGCGTTCGACACCTGCTTTGTGCTGCTTTTAGCCTTCACTTTCCTGTTTCCTTTTCTCCAGACTATTGACATCCCCAGTGATTAAAATGCAGTTCTTTTTAAAGAAATAACATAAACTGGTCTTGCTCCGGAGATCTGCTCACTGTACACAGTGAAAGTCAGGTTGTGGGGTTTGTTACTCTGCTCTACAGACCCACCACAACTCTGACCAAAAAACCTGATACCCTTCCTAGTTTATACACTATCAGAACTGCTGTTATCTGCATTTATCTTGCAAAGCCACCTGTATAAACTCATTGTCTTCAAATTTGCGAACTCATTGTCTTCGAATTATGCTCCCAGTGACACGTGTACGACCCCAAAGAAGGAAATAGGGTTGGCCAGATGACACAAGGGACAGAATTCACAAGTAGTGGATTTACACAGTACTGGACCTGAAAGGATTTGCATTATTACTGATGAGGCATGAGCCAGAAAAAAGTTGAACTTCCAGCTCAAGGTGAAGTTTGTTGCCGTGTTGTATTACTTTTCATCTCAGCGTCTTGTCATGGTGGTTCTTAATAGCTGTACAAGCCGTGTAGATGCGTTGTGCAGAGTCACAGCGTGGGGCTGAACGACACCGCACAGGAAGACGGCAACGCTGAACAAAAGGAAAGCTCTTCCTAAAGACGCAACAGTCCTCTGATGAGGAAAACAAAACTTTTTTTTTTTTTTTTTTTTTTTGTTAACCATGAAAATATGTGATGGAATCTGAAAGTCAGGAATTCTTTCCATCTCCTAATTCACAACTTTCAGATCAACATCAGGGTATGTCATTGTTTGGAAAATTAATAGCTTCAAGCTGAGTTTTGTCACAACATCCACAAGTTCTCCTTTATAGCCTAGCAGAAGCACAGACAGTGCTGGTGAAGTTGTTCTCTTAGTCAAGTCTTCTGGTTTATTTACTTCAGCATTGTTTAGTTACTAAATGTAATTTTAGGGCCTGAATTTTCACTGTTAACACTTGGGCTTATGCTGTTATAATTCATTTGAAGCCAGGGATGCTACATTGTCATAAGAATGAAGTAAAAGAGAAATCTCTCACTTCAATCTAAAGAGTTATCGGGTGCTAACAGTTATGAGGAGAAAGGGCCAATATTTTCAATGCAGCATCCTAAAAAACTTAGACTTTTAAATCCATATATGGACATGTTAACACATGCCTACTTTCAGACATACGGAATCTCTGCAGCCCTTGTTGACATAAATGGAAATCGAGATGTTTTTTGCTTGTGCTCATGTGAGGCTTTGGGTCTGCTTTACACATGTGCATGCCCAGTACTGGAGCATCCAGGACTTCGAGCCAGATGCTGCGCTCCCTGCTCTCTGGGCTGGGTGGGTTTGCCACTCTCTCTTCCTTTTTGATTGACTTCCTGGACCGGCCCTCAAAATTTGTGAGCAAATAAAGGAGCTTGAAAGCACAGAAGACCATGACAAGGCTTTCTTCAAGTCTCATCAGTGCTGTTCCTTATCATCTAGTTTCTAGCTTCCAGACTGTAAGATTGGGGCCAAAGTGAGCTATTGCTGAACAGCATGAGATGTACCCGTTTCTGAAATGAGCTGCTTCTGTTGCCTCTTGAGTGCTCTCAGCCTTGGGAGCAGCAGACAAGGACCATTATTCAGACGTGGCTTGGCACAGAAACGCAGTCGCTAAGCTTCCAGGCTGGCTACAAGTTGGTTCAGTTGAGCAATATTATACAAGGCCAATGCAATTATTCTTTTTTTTTTTTCTTTTATTTTTTTTTGCTTATAAGAGACAAAAAAATTCAGATTCTTTGAGCTTGATTGGAAGGAAAACGATCTTCTACTACTGGATTTCCCAAACTGCCATGTAATCCAAATAAGTCTGGATTTGACCGAATTCCCATAAGAGGCTTAGTGATATCTGAGCCATTGTTTTAACTTAATGCTGTCTGATGGGTTGATTATACCTAGTGCTGTAATGCTCAGAGTTTCGTTTTGTTTGTTAAATTGTGGATAAAGAGGTTCATTTGATGATGAGGTCCCTTTCATCTCTTTTAGAAATGAACAAGTCCAGTAATTGTTCATTTAACGAGTAACAGTTTGTGGCATGTCTCACGCATGGGCTTTTCAGCTTGCTTTTCAAATTTGCATTTCTGATCAAGGATCTGTATGATTTTGGTGGAGCTGTGTGCATGAGGCATAATGATCTTTTGGATGTTTCAGTTCTCTACCACAAGGGCCTCTCCCGATGGGAGTCAAATTCTTCGCTTCCACTCCTGCAAATTTATTGTAAAAGCTATCCAGTATAACACATCCTTGCTTCCTTCTTGTAATGGATGAGATTCACTGGCATAATGTTCCTTGTTTGTTCTTGGTCAGCGGTATGATTTGCTGAATGATTACCTGTAGCCGCCAGATCTGAATTATATGTCTTCTTACACCTTGTGAGGATAAAAGCGTGACAAAATATCAATCAAAATGTCGACTCTAAAGGTATTGTTAGTAAACTGAAACTGTCAAAGGGCATATTACTAAAGGCAGAATAACAACTCTGTGCAGATCTTATATCGTATAGTAAGGAAATTTTTCTCAAGAACTTTATCATCAACTATTGGTGTCAGAAGAATATTATAAATTGGTATCATTATAGCTGCACTGCCCAAATCGTGCTCCTGCTCATGTTAGATGTAAATGACCAGAGCAAATTCACAGCATAATGACGGAGTTATTAAACACTAAACCAGATTGTGTCCTAGTTATTACCATCCTGAATGTGTTCTGATGAAGTGGATATTTCGGGAGGAGACATGCACCCGTCTGGTCGTGTGGCAGGCAAGGCACATGCCTCACGCCTGTGCCGGGCTCCCAGCATCAGCCACACGTCCTGCCCCGATGCCAGGCCTGTCCTTGAGACGCTGGATGGGAAGGCGAGAGAGTTTTGCTCTGGGAATCACAGAGTGTTCAATTATAACATCACCTGGCCAGGAGAGAGTTGATACCAGTGCGTCACCTGGAACTGAAGCACAGAGTCTGGAGAAAGAGGCGAAATTGATTCCCCCTTCTCATGCAGGTATCTTGTCTGATATTTCAGCGACATTTACAGGGATTAAATAGATAGAGAGGATCTGTAAACCTGTGATTTAAGTTTTTTTTTTTTAAATTTTTTATTTTAAAAAAAGGTCATTGGGGATTTGGAAGAAAGCCTTTATGATCTCTTTAGTTATCAGTAGGGGAAGACTTGGCACTGAACCAGCTCATGAGAGACTGGCCTCATGGTGTCTCTTTTCCTGAAGAAATAACTGTTAGCTAGCTCAGCTGTAGTTTGAACTAACCAAAAAAGTATTGCACACTGGGGAGCTGCTCTTTCCAGCCTCACTTCTTTCTGTCATTTGTTTGAATAATGCTGTGTCTCTGACAAAAACGAGTCATGTGTTAGCATAATATACTCCCCATGTTCGTGTCATATTTTGAAGCATCGACTTGATCTTTCTTTCCCCTCTCCTTGATGGTTTCAGTGCTGTTGCATTCGTGGTCTTCCAGATCGATCCCATATGAGCTAATGACAGCAGGCAAAGTTATAATTCTGATAATTTTATTTATTTATCATTTGATGACACCAAAAGCATCAAGGAGGGCTTAAAGTCTTTCTTAGGTCCCATATAGGTGCCTGCTGCCTGGCATCCAGATTTGAGAATGTATTTAAATGCCTAACGTTTATTTTGGGCTCCTAGGCCCCTACTGAAATGAGTAAGAATGTAGGGTCCAGATTCATCAGAATATTTAGACATTTATTTTCCATTGATTTGAGTAGCTATAGTCTTTACATATAAAGACTTACTGAGGCAGGCAGTGAACATCAAGTGGGTTGTGTGGCTGCAGGTTATGGAGTGAGTTCTGCAGCCTCGTAAGTATCTTGATAACAGTCCATAAGTAAACTCTTAAATTAATGAGTCACATGTTAAAATACCTTTTGAAATCTGTGCTTTGCTGCATTAACTGCTGCAGCTGAGGCACACGACCATCCTGATGTGGCCTGGCAGCAGGAGGGATAGCGCACCAAGTTGTGTTCATATTGATTAGGTACCTCCAGGAGTGATAGTTCTCTCCTTGCCAAAATTCTAACCTCTACACCTGGACACTAGTCCTGTTATAACTCCAATAGACACATATGGAGCTAGTTTTCCAGTTGGCAACAGCAGCTTATTTTTATTCGATGGCACTTGAGTCCTAAGTGGGGAATATGCTGTTATTAATGACTTACTGAAAATCTGTTGCAGCGAATTTATTGCTAATGCAAAATGTATTTTTCTTTTTTTTGGAATAGCTTCTCTGATTGCTTCTTGCATACTGATGGATATGGGGGCAATGGCCTATGTAGAAGCTTGGATTCGTGGTAACAATTTCTTCTCTGCTGACTTTGAAGCCATTACATTGGAAACTTACTGGTTTCATTTTGTCATTATTATTAATGTAAATCTGAATTGTAACTTCTAAATATACACCAAATGTTTCTCATAGGTACTGTAACCAATAGCTAAATTTGGCAGCAGTGGTGTAGAGACCGCGTTGTCACACACAGTTGTGTTGCTGGTATTGTGGTATGTATGAACAGCTGCGTTCAGGATCCTGTTACATTAGCGGTGGCTCATTCGTGCCTGGGATAAGAGGTGTAACCCTCACCTACTAGAAGGAACTTCACATCTTAATATACAAGGCATATGAATCGTGGAGAAGAGAGATTCTATTATACAGCCCTAAAAGCTGGCAGGTGACACTCCTGCTGTCTGTACCTCTCTGAAGAATTTTTTTTAAGACTAAGGGTGACTTCAGGGCAGGATCAGGAGATTTTGGTCACCAGCTAACCTTCAAGAGGAGAAAATAACCCTTGAAGGACAAATGCTTGTTTACTCACTGTGCTGTACATCTGCATGCTGCTTCTCAGCAGGTTTTTATTTAAGAAGGGAACATATGGTATCCCTCTGCCCCTGCCTGAATCTATTATTTTAAATTTGTCATGCCACAGTCTTGGAGTTGCTGCTCCAGTTTCTGTGAGACCAGAGTCAGGGCAGTGTAGCACGTCATGTGGATGGGTACCTATGCCCCATCAGCAGTGGCAGCCCTTGGCTGGCCTTCATGAAGGCCCCGTGACCCACGTTACACGGCACAGATCCTCACTGGGACTTGCAGGGCGCTGGTTATCCACCTCCCTTTATTTTCAGTAAGATCTCAGTGCTGTTTTTCCTTCCCCTGGCTCTCTTGGAAATTTCGGCCTGACTCCTTCCTGAGCTGGGTAGAGGAGCTGCGCCCTGCAGCAAAACTGGTGTTTCATATCGACAAGGAGGGCTGAGGTACAAACTGAGTTAAGAAACCTTAGCAAATCTCCATTGATGTTTTTCAGTCCACTTTTCATATAATCTCTCAGACTGCTGGAGGAAGGCACCGAGATAGAGCTAGCCTACAGTCTTACACCTTTGTAGGGAAATAATAAGTAACTGTGCTCAATGAAGTAGACGGATACACAAATGCAATCGGTTCAGTGGTTAAGAAGCGCAGTTTACTTACATACTGAATCTCTTCTGTGCTGTGAGGTGTAAATTCATCTGCATTAGCTCTCAGTTAAGTTCCTGTGCCATCAGGTGCCTCTCAAAGCCTAGTGCTAGTTTTGATGCCATCACAGCAGGGCTGTGGTACCCACACCAGCAGTGAACATCTGGGGCAGCCCCTTCAAACAGCCTCAAAATGCGCAGCCCATCCGTGCTGGCAGGAGAAAAGGGCTTGGGAGGTCCTGCATCACTCCTGCAAACACTAAATTTAGGGGGTCCCTCTGTCATTACAGATAGGTTTGTTGTTTGTGGGCAAAAGAGGTCATTCTGGAGACCTCCCCTTTTCACGATGTTAGTTTTTCATTAATATCAAAGAAACTATTTGTGCGTCTTAACCCGAACATGGGGCCAAAGTGATAACTGCTCTTACTCTTACAAAATACTTCATCCAGAAAGAGGAAATGTCTGAATTTGTATAGTCCAGCTTTGAAAAAACATTGGCTTTCCCTTTATAAGAAGAACGATTTTGTGTCGAAGGAGAAATGAAAAACATTCCCAGGCCTGGGTAGGGCTCTTACATAAGCCATCCTTTCTTTTCAGATGCCCAGCAGTAAATGATGCAAATGAAAAAGATACAGTGTGGGGAGTACTATTTCAGTGTAATCTTCCACCTCACGACTGATGCCTGAATGATTTTATTATAAGAACAACATGGTTTGGGGCACAGTGTCAGAAAGTCAGCTCTTGCCTGGAGCATACTTTTGAACGTCAGTAACCCCTCTGTTGCCAGTTGTCCAGAGAAATCCTGTTTCCTTATCTTTTAAAACTTTTTCTCTCTCTTTCTGTGCTGAATTCTACCACTGAATTTCAAACACAAACCCGCTGAAAAGGGAAATGCCCTCATGTGGACCAGCTTTTCAGTGGCATTGCTAGACAGGCTGTAACCTATGTGGGTTGCTTCTTGTTAGTGTAAATGAACATTAGGCATCCGTGTTTGTAGTGTGAATAGGTCTTACCAGGTTGCGACCAAAGGGCTTCGCCACTGTCACTTGCTTCAGGAAAAGCCTGCAGGTGCTCTTTGTGAGGGTGCTATGTTAGAGAGAAGCGTGCAAGGTGGGCTGTGACAGTGGTTTGTGGCACTGGAGGCGTGGGGAGGTGAAAAGATACTGCAGAAATGGCTTTGGGTTTCAGCCTTCCCCCAAGAAGGGACTTTACTTCGGAGAAGTGTGTGCTGTGTTGGTACTATAAGAACAGTTTGCCTGCATCAGGGAGAAACCACAATCCCAGAGACCATGTGGAGGGATAAATGAGCATCGGTGAGGTTTACCTTATGTAAATATATACTAGCCAAACTGTCATTGCTCTGTAGTTTGTGCTGTCCTTCAGCGGCTACGCCAAGGCCTGTTTATTTTGGGATAAGGACTTCCTGTCTTGACCCACGTGTGCCAGCTATATTGAGAGATAGAATTAATTTTTAGTACGTGGTCAGTCCGTGACATATCTTACCTTCAGGCCAGTGCAGAAGTGTTGTGCTGAATTACAGCCTCCCACAGGGAAAGCCAAATGAGTGTAACTCATAGAAATAGTAACATCCCTAGGAAACACCGGGCCCGTCCACCTGCAGCGGCTTGGGTTGCCCCGTACTGCTCCCTGCTTGGGACAGGGAGATGCTGACCTGACTTCTCTCAGTTGTTGCTTGTCATCTTATTTCAGATATCAAGCTCTCTGGGCTGAATGTTACTGTGTGTACGGTGGCCAGCTCAATTTTGATTGAAAGCTGTAGCTGCTGCCTTAACACAAACAATAGCGAAAAGGCAAATAGCCGCTGCTGGGAGGAACGCAGCCTGTGCCACTGACCCGGAGCAGCAGGGACGGGGGAGCCGCTCTCCCACCCTCTGTACACATTGTGTGGACCCTCAGAGGAGAGCAGCCTTCCTCACCAACGCCATAGCGCTGGCCTTTGTTTTCTGGGAACCAAATAAACCCCGGGGTGGTTGGGATGGGAGCAGGAGGAGGCACAGGAAACGTTTGGGCGGTGTACAAGGAGGATTTACATTGCCTTCGATAACACATGAGGAAGGTCGCAGTGCAGCAACTGCAGCAAAGTGGAGGGCTTTGGGTGCTGGGGAGCTGGAGGGTTAAATGATTCAGTGGGTGGTTTCTGATATTCAGACCTGCTCACCTAGCTGCTCTAGCTAATAAAAAAATTAATGTTTTCTCAGGGGTAATTTTTAACTAATGCATGTTTCCTCCAAAAACGTGCTTACTTTCTCTTTCCACCCTCCACCTCTGTTTAGTGCCCAGCCCCAGGCAGCAATTGATTCCCAGAGCTGTAGAGATGAAGCTCTCAGCACTTTTCAGCTTCCGTGCTTTTGGACCTCGCATTAAAACCTTTACTTTTGGCTGACTGTGTAGGGTGCAGCACATTTTACAAGTCTGAGGGCATCTTGCACGACAGGGGAGTATTGAAACAAAGGAAATAGTTTTTCTGCCCAGCACATAATTAAACCAGAAAATTCATTGTCACAGGAGGTTGTAGGGATCAAAATTATAAATGGATTCAGAAACGGATTAAATGAATTCATGAAAGAGAAGTCCAGCAGAAAAGCTTACAAAACAGTCTAATTAGAATTTGTTTCAGAGAAAACTCTTAAACCACTGTTTGCTGGAAGAGCATCCTGGAGAAGGGTCACTCGTCGGGTGTCTGGGTCTTATACTCCCTCTGTGAGGTTCCTCTAGTTACATCAGTCCTTCCTTGGGTCGGGCTTAGGGCTGGACAGGTATGGCGCGTCAGCAGTGATGTTCTCCAGTATGATGCCTGTTTCTTGGTGACTTATTTTTTTTGCTGTGCGAAGTATGAGGTTAAAAAGAAAAGAGTTAGTAGGATAATTAAAGGTGAGACCTGTGCATGTATATTCTCTCTGGTCTCAAGAGACCAGCACAGTGAGCGCTCTCTTGAAAAACAGAAGCAGCTTCTTAGGACCCGTGGGCACATGAGTCTTGAGGATGTGAATGCTCTGTTCCTGCTCACGGCTCTTTGTGTGTCCTCTGCAAACTGAGCTTTAAAGACAGCATAGAAATGTTTTGTTTTTTTTTTTTTTCCTGCCTTAACTCACTGTACATGTATTATTTGACAAATTATTTTAAACAGCAACACATTTGAGAAAATGTGCAAGGTTTTGTTAGAGTAATCTGTAAACAAAATTAGAGGCATAATTTGGCAAGCAAATTAGTTACTCCAGAGCTTTTGCTGGTCTCTGATTTTAGGCCAGGTAGTACTATTTTTGTAGGTGATATTGCTTATGTACCTATTTAAATGTCATCATGTCTCTTGAACTCTAAATATGTCACCTGTAGTAATGTGTACGGAGTCAGTGTGTTTTGGTTTTTTTATCAAGCATGGGAAAACACTGATGTATAAACATCTTGCAGTCTTGATTTCCTTTACAGCTTCTTTAAGCGCTTAACAACTGCAAAAACCCAACTTCAAACATTTCCTGCAACTACTTAGGGATTAATTTGAATTAAGATAATTCAAGTGTTGGCATATAACTACAAGTTGTGCTTTAAAAAAAAAAAAAATCTTTGCAAAATGAAAGGATTCAATTTTTTTTCCTAATAAAAACAAACAGCTGTGTCTCCCATATGGTATTCTCTTGTAAAATATTTACATTTGAAAGGCGCCCAGACTCCTTGCAGTAGAATACAATTTAAACAATGAGCGTAAGTGAACAAAAATCTATTGTTGTCAGCTCTGATTGCAAAGGTTTTTAGCATGCACCTTCCCCCTTCCGATCCCTCTGCGCCCAGTGTTAGGCTATCCTCTTAGTTTTGGAAGATTTTCCTTGTTGAGTAACTCAGTGTTTCCTTTACTGAAGAAATAACAATTTTCATCAAGGCTCAACCTGCTGCAAGTCAAAGGGGGTGTGTGTGAAGAGGGATATTATGCAGATACTGGGGGGAAAAAAAAAAAAAAAAAACAATGAAAGAAGGGAATGGACTGTTGTTACGTGAAGTTTTGTAATGGTTCACTACTCTGAACTGCAGAAAAGCTGGCTGTAGGAGAGTCTTCCTGGAAGCACCAGTGCTCCTTGGTTAGTGGAAGCAGTTTCCTTGGCTGTATGGCTGCCAGAGTCTGTCTTTTTAGCCTACTGCAAGGATAAATGTTAACTTTCCAGCTGGAATTGCTCTGTTTGCTTTCACAGTGAAAACAGAACTAACAATTCTGGTAATGTTATTAAAAAATATTTGTCATGTCAAAAAGTCTTGCTGCCTGTAATTACATTTAAACATCCCAAACTGAATAGCAACATTCAAACTCAGCTAGAGTATTTGATTAGGCTCGGTTAATAGTTACTAATGGGTGTGCAGCTTTTATGTGTGACTCGAGGGAGAGAATGGGGGAATTAATGGCAAGCTTATTTGGAAAGCTGTGAATGACTGAAGAGCTACGAGGTCTTGAACCTCGTCCTGTCCTATGCATTGGAGGGGGGGGGAAGGCTAGTGCCAGGCCTGTTTCATAAAGAAAAGGGTCTGATTTTACCAGATTAAGGCAAGATCTTAATAGAAAACAAACCAGTTTTTATGTCTGATGAATGCGAGGTGATGGGAGCTGCTTTTTTCTTGCCCTTTTTTTTTTTAAATTTTTTATTTTAAAAAAGTTTCTGTTTTGTCTCAAGCCCACAGCAGCCTCTTTGCTGGCTGTGTTTGCTGTTGACGTTATGCTCTGCAGAGCAGCCGTGACCTCAGTGTGTAGCTTTTCAGCAACAAACTACGATTACAGGCTCTTTCATGATGTGGGACACATCATCTCCTGAGTTTGCCAGATCCCCACAGTAGTTTAGTAAGGCTTTGTCTCCTGGGGAGCTGTATCACTAGTAGCACCACCAATGCTACTAAAGCAATACATCACTCCCTAATGTAACCACAGTTTGGATAGTTAAAGGTGCTTTTCACAGAAAAGGCTGTTCCCCAGGACAAGGCCCACCTGCATGGACAGAGGTGAGCACTGCAGTCATCCCATGATGCCCGCAGCAGGGCTTACACTGGGACAGTGTATTTATAACTATATTGGTATAAAATCACATCCCTGGCCAGCAGGCACACATGGAGGAAAACTGGGTGCGGACCTGACTTTGGTAATTAGAGAAATCCATGCAGTTTTACTTTTTGTTTTATGTCACTCCTGTTTACCAAGGCCCCTTGGCATAAGCCTCACTAAGCTCCCCTCCAGTCCATGCAGATGTAACAGTGTATTATGAAAGAAGCTGTTTTACCCTGTGTGATGCCATCATGACATCCCAAAGAATTAGTTTCCAGCATAACTTTGTCCTTTCCCCTGGTTTTCTTGTTCTTCCCATTCTGATTGTGCACTTTCCTAGTCATAGTAAAAAAGTATTTCCCTTTTGAATTATTTATCATCTCCATCCAGTGCATGTTGCTCCTCAGGAATAAATATGAACTCCTGATAGTAAGATAGTTTTATGCTTTTTGGCAATAAGCCACAAGATGGTCCAAAAAAGCTGCATCTTTTTATTATATGCAATGTTTGGACTTTGGCAATAGTTTATATTCATAAATAATATATTGCCATTGCCTTGAGAAAAGCCATGAGACTAAAGAATGCTTGTTTTTGTTGCTTAAAAAAGATTGTAAGGATAATGTTTATGACACATCTGATGTTTAAGATAAACTTGTTATTGGGGTGTGAAGCAGCATGCTGGTTTACTTGCTGTTTTGAATCGAGGAATTCAAAGTTCTGGGTTTACAAATACATTTTTTCTTAACTGAAGAAGAATCTCCAGAAGTCAGAATACACAAGCAGATAATCTGCGTGCCAAACTGATGGTGTCTTTGAATAAGTCTGGATGATGGATTTCTGACACAAGTGCTAGAAACTAGTGGCCATTTTAAAAGAAACGCAGGAAAGACACAGCTATTTTATACTGGAAAGGAGAGCACCTGGTATGTTTACATTTATTTCAGAGACCTACATCACTCATCTGTATTTTTGGACGGGTCTGGAGGAGATGGCAGGAAGATAACAGCAAGTTCAAGGGGTGCTGCTTATGGCAAAAAACCCCAAAGCAAAGTTTTTAACCCCTTGCTGGCTGCTGCTTTTCACTTTCGCCATGTGTTGGCCTGGAACAGCTGTCGGCAGCTCTGAGCGCACCAGGCTCAATGCGCACAAAGGCTCGGCGACACGGAGGTTATGACCTAATGTTAATAGTGCTGCCATTTATTGTGTGGCTGCCATGGGACTTCCCCTGCTTTGTCTACGGCCCTGCCTAACCTAATATTCTCTTTAAAAGGCTTCCTTGCACAAGGCAGAATTATGAAATCAAACTTTCTCTTTTATTGTAGCAGCTTGTGTTTACTCTTGATGTGCTTGCTCAGAAATGCTATTTTTGTCACCGCTGGGGAAAAGAGAGTAGGTTCCTGTGCATCCCGTTTAATCAGAGTTTCAAATGGTTGTTTTCTAGGGGACAAAAAAAAAATAATCAGGTCAGCAGTCAAGGGATCTTTTTATGTTGATGGTGATGGTTTTTATTCTGCAGGATTTATAAGCTAGATGAGAGAGGCAAAAATACTTGGGGACAGATATCTGGCTCTTTAGAGTAAAAATGTTAAGTGTTGCTGCAAGGCTAAATGTAAGTCTTTTTCACTCGAGTGCTTTACTGTATTCAGTCATATAGTGGTGTAATTTTTCACCATAGATTCTTGCTTTCAAATTTGCCTGTTAGGATCAGTGTGTAAAGTCTGTGCAGATGTATTTTGAGACTAACTGTAGTTTTGTTGCTTCCTACCAATCATATGGTGGGAGGCATATATTTATAACATGCTTGGGGTTGTCTGTTATATTCCTGCAACAATAATGTGAACAAATACCGCAGATCAGATATGATTAATGATGATAATAATTTAAAAAAACCAAACGTCCATAGATATCTAGAAGATATCTATCTTCCTCTATCTAGAAGACAGAAGATATCTAGATAGATAGATGGAAGATCTATCTTATCTGCAGTAGAAGATAATTCTATTTCCAAAAGGTTAGCAAGGATGGAGCATTGTTCTCCAGTTCTAAAAGCACAAGCTCTTTGCTAGCAACATCTGTTCAAATTTGTCTGTGTTTATGAACTTATAACTGACCTGTAGTACATATTTGGGCAGTCTTTTTGATAAGGTGAAGGGCAGTTGTGCGTATATATGCTGTCCGATTCATTATAATTGGTTTTGCAAACTGGGAAATCTAGAAAGCGAAGGTTGATTAAGCACAGGATAATCCGAGCTGCAAAATTCGGTAAAATACTGTTAGGTTTTTACTATGCCCAAGGGATACCTAGGGGAAAAGCAGATTATAGATACATCACAGTAAAGACAACGGGATACAGTCCTGTCCAGAATTATTCCCGATGTTTTTACTCAAGTATGTAGTTAACTTGCCCTTTGGTTAGACAGATTTAATTTGAGATTTGAATGCTAGAATGAGTAACATATATTTCAGGTTCTTGTATCTGTTGTTTCCAGCTGGTGCCTAAGACTGAGGTGCCTGAAGTAACTACGTGCTTGTTAAAATCTGTGTCGGGTTTTCATTCAGAAAATGATAAATGGATGGGCAGGAACAGGAAACGTTTAAATCCTATGAACATAAAAGCCTCATGTGGCAGTAGAAACAGAATAGCGGCTTTTTGCCAAATGCCTGGGACAGACGCAGGGCCCTGAGCACCCCCACATACTTGTGATGCCGGCGCTCAGCCACATGGTGAAATTCTAGCTCGCCAACTTTGTTTCATTACTTGGAGAATCTGTTTCAAATTTACTTATAAAAAAAACCCCAACCTATTAAATATGGCTCGTTACCAAGTTTAAAGGATATCTGTAATGGATATTTCTCAAACTTGCAGGTAATAGAGGCTACCCTTTGGAGAGTTACCTAAAATGACCCTTTCCATGTTTAAACCATTTGCTACCATCACTGCAAAATGAATTATAAGGATATTTTCAAGGAAACATGTACTGATTAAAAGATTCCTGGGATCTTTTAGCTGTGGTTCAGATCTGTCACAGCGATGATGCTGTCAGGTGCCTGAAGTTTCACAACTGGATGTTGCATAGGGGGACACCTGTGTTTTATGTCACCAGAGGCATTTGAAAGCCCCACATACGTCCCCCCAGATAAGGGGACATTGGTATGGCCTATTGTTCATCATCAACATATCACTTTTTGAAAAGTTGCTTACCAAAGTCGGTGACAGGTTGTTTGCAAAGCAAATCATAGAAAATATGGACCTCAAGAGGTTGTCTAGTCTGTCCCCTACTTCATGGTGGGGACAGTGACTCTTGTGTTATATCTGGCAACTCCAGCAGGCAGATGGCCACAGCCTTTGCAATGGGGTCTTTTCCAGCACTTCATTATGCTTCATTTTCAAATGTTTTTCCTAAAACTTGATCTCATTTATAGAAATTTAAACAGGAATCTGCAAGTTTGAAGATGTCTTTTCACCAATTTGTTTGAAAACCC
This sequence comes from Dromas ardeola, assembly GCA_013398915.1. NCBI lineage: Eukaryota > Metazoa > Chordata > Aves > Charadriiformes > Dromadidae > Dromas > Dromas ardeola. Next base: position 322,144 of record VYZM01007192.1, on the reverse strand, counting down.
TTAGCTTTGTTTTTTTGTAGTCCTTTCTGATGAAATAACCCCATCTCTCAGCCTTTCCCAGGAGCTTGTGTACTCTGGATCTCTGCACATTTGCACTCTTCTCTTCTGGCCTCTCTCCAATATGGCCTTATCTTTTTTTTTTTTTTTTTAGTGAGTGGGGAAGTTACAGAGTGTTTGCAAACAGTTGACTGGGTAAAATAGAAGGCAAGACTGAAGAATTAACATTTCATTATTCAGCTAATTCAGCTTGTTCCAGGTGGCCTGGTGCCAATTTAATGAATTTCTTGTAATTCTGATGCAAGTGATTGGGATGCCTTAATTTCCTGCATGTTGTAATTCACTTATTGTCTCTTTATTCTGTCCTTATTTATTCATTCTATAGTATTTACTTGCTGCTAGTTTTCAGATGGGATTTTTGAGTAACTGAGAATGGAACGAAGAGATCCAGCACAAGAAAGTGGAAATTTACTGGCTGCTCTGTTCCATCCCATCCGCATGGTGATTTATCTCTATCTTCATCTGCAAACCAGCTGCCCTCTCTGCTTTCTAACTCTGATTCAGTCCTCCTTGCTATTGTTGCAGTAGTGTGGGACATAAGAAAACTTCTCTTGTGTTTCCTTGCTATCCTAAGACTGTTGAGGTTGTATCACAGCTTTTCCTTTGTGTCCAAGAACAAAATTTTCAGCCACAGAAATAAGCTGAACTTAATTTTTCTGTTTTGTGAATGTAAATCTTGGATGGCTGTTTGCTGAGACCAGCGATCCTTATGGCTATAAATAAGAACAGAATATGGTCCTGCTTGTTTACAGAAAAAAAGGAAACCCACACGGTTTGGGCTTTCAGTGATGTTATCTTTTGGTTGCTGATCTGTCCAATGGTTTTCAAATTACGATTTCTAAAAAGTTATTCATAACGCATCTACTGAGGGATTTTTGGCCTAAGCAATTTGGCAAAGTGCTGGTTTTATGGGATCTATATCTGGGTTCTTGACTGTTATTGCTTCTACTGGCTTATCGTTTCTATGCTGATTTGCAGCTCTGAGTTGTGGTTACCTGCAGTACTAAATTTGGCCCCCTCCATGGAACAAATGGACCAGATTCAGAAGTGGAGTTGCAGAGAGGCTGCAAATCAGTGCCACATGTATAGACTTACTATTTGCAGGAGTAGGGATTGAAGGCACATTTCTGTCAGGGAAAACATGCCAAACAGGACGGAGTGTCTTGGAAGCCAAAAGTTTGGGTTCTGCAGTGAAAATGCTCCAGTTGCAGTGATGCTGAGATGACTTCGAAGAATGGCTCTTACCTAAGTTGGCAACAAGGCCATGAAAAAACCATCTCAAAGAGCACAGCCCTTTATGAAAGAGGGGTAGCAACCCTTGCAAGCCTCTGAATGAAACAACCTCCTGTGATGGCTGCATGTCTTCTTCAAGTATTCTTGGTTTTGTAGCAAAATGTGAGAGAAATTCTCATTAATCTAATATTGTAGAATAAATTTCTGTCATATCTGTGTGCAGAAAAAAAAAAAAAAAGAAAGAAGAAAAAGCACTGAACTTTCCCAAACCTCTGAGTGGTGTCCTGGGATGATGAAACGGATGATGGAGACCTGTGTATGACTGTTCCCTCTTCTGCATGTTTAGTAGCCACAGGATGCAATGTGGTGACAACAGGCATTTCCTGGCTGGGCCTGTAATTTTTAGAGTAGAATATTTTCCATCCCTAGAATACGATAAGATCTGAACGTCCTCTTTTTATGGCTGAAAAAACCCATCTATCTGACCAATCATTTTGTTCACTTACTATAGCTTGCTCAGCACTTTCCAATCCACAGTCAACTAAGTGATAGAGAATAGTTAGATTGGACTTTCAGTCTTGAAAAATGCATCTTGTGAAAGGGACCACGTGCTGTTTCTGCTTTTGGAGCTCAGGACACTCAGAAATGGTGAGGAATCCCCAAATGGTACATGTACGGTAGTAAACACTGTGCAAGAGGGAGTGAATGTGGTGTGGAGGAGCCATTGTTTGCATGTTGTGCATTTCAGCTGTTGCACTTTGGGCTGGTCCCATGGGTGCCCATATCACCCATTTGTGGTGTGTGTGCATCAGCCATTTGAGCATCATCCAAAAGGATGCACTTTGCGTGCCTGGAAGACCTCGCAGCAGCACAAATGAAAGCGCAGTAAGTGGGAGCTGTCAGGAGGTTTCTTCAAAAGTGCGTTCCTGACCTGTGCTGTGATCCTAAAGTAGCTGCATCTGTTCTCACCCTTGTGAGGTGAGGGGACACCGCCTGCGTGGCCGGTTTATCACTTCTGTTCCTCTAACCAGCAGTAATTATTGTGGCTCTGAGGGATCAATGCAGCTCTGAAACTCTCCTTTATCTTCCCCTTCCTCAGTGTAACACGTTTGCCTCTGGCATTATCTGTGAAGCCCCCCCTTGCAGTGCAGCCCCTCTATCCGCTGTGTGGGCCGTGCTCTGCCCCCTCAGCCAGGCGAGGAGCAGGCACCCAGCTTCCCCCACGCAGCCCCTCCACCTCCATCTGTCCCAGGGACATCCGTGCGCACATCAGCACTGCTCCCACTCAAGTGGTTGCTATTTTGGAAAAGAGCGGAGAGGATATCAGCCCCTGTGTAGAGCGCTTACTGGAAGCGCCTCACTGACTCACAGCAATTACTGGGGTATCTGAGGTTGAGGGAGTGATGAGTAATTGAGGTCTTTTTCACTTCAGGGATGCCAGATCCTGTCCTTGTGCATTCTATGGAGGAAAGTAATTTGCAAGCCTTAAGTAAAGAATTTATTATAGGTGGATTTCCCCCCCCACCCCTCCCCGCTAAGTAAGACTAGCAGTGTCTCTAAAATGTCCCTTTGCATTGACTGGAGGTGTTAGCAAGGGCGGAGAGGGTTGCACGCTACATCCTCCGTGAGAGGGGTGCAGGGCTGTGCTCTCTACCAGGCCTGCAAAAATTGTCCTGAGACAGTTGTCCTGACCTTTTCCTGCGTAACCCCTGGGAAATGCGATTTTTGTATCACATACAACATAGGGCCATGCCTAAAATTTATCTCTGGGCCAGCATCTATGGAGCAAGAGCCCAGTGAAACTAGGGAGGATCAGATTCTTGCTGATAATCTTCCAAGAGTGCTGTGTGCCTCTTCTTTATCAACTGGTGCGCCACGGCCTCGGCAGACTAACGATTGATGCCTGATAGCAGACGTTCCTGGGAATACAAATCCCCACGCTGCCATGTTATGCATTCATAAGGCAATTATCAAAATGGAGGTGATCTTGCTGAGCGTATAATTTGGATGTAGCATCAGTGCAGAGTGAAGGAGGTTTATTTCATGCCTGAATATGTGTATCTTAAAGCAGAGGACACAGCCCAGCAGATCTGGCAGCTAAAGCTTGTTTAGTGCTGTGCACCCCCAGTCAGTCTATTACTGCCATTGCCTCACCCATTCTTCCTGAAGCAGGTTATGTTGCAGAAATGCCTAGCAATTTCTCTGACACTATATGTTCCTATGGATTATTGACTCCTGCGTGCAGTTCCATCAGACGGACCAGGTGGTTGCTCCTCCTTTTCTTTTTAGACTTAACATGATTTTACTTCGGACTTTTCCATATGTCTATAAAATTCAGAGGAAGTCTGGCTGTCGTTAGTCTCTTGCCTGCCTTCCGTCACCGACTTTCCTTTCCTTTCTTTTTTCGTGATGCCTGCTGTGCCATCTCCTCCTGGAGGATGCCTGCCACAAGGGACTGGAGCTACAGCCCATACACATTTAATTCTCAAACTAAAAATACAGAGATGTCATTCCCGTCACTTCTACCCTGAGGCCAGACAGGCTTGTGGGGATTTTTATCGTGTAATGAAATGCTTCCAGTGACACAGTCTAAATGAAGACTAATATCTTATGCATCTTGTGGAAATAAATTCAAAACTGAAACATAATTAAAATTTCTTTTAAAGGAGGACAAATCATGCTGAATTAAAAATATGGAAAATTTCTTTTTAAACACTCACTTTTCTGTAGAATGTTGGGTTTGGGTCTGATTCATTGAAGTAATGAGAGGCTTTGAGAGATCAATATTTGTCTAAAAAGTATTGGCTTGCAGTTATGTAGACCGCATGCAACCTGAGTGGATAAGACTTTTCACTGGAGCACGAGTCTTAGTATCACTATTTAAAAGCAAGTCAAGCAAAGAAAGCTTTGCTTGAATAAAAACCTTCATCCTAAGCTCTAGGCAGAGTAGGTCTGGGACTGAAGAGTGGCTTGGAGGGTCACAGCTTCATCCTTTCTTCTCCTGAGGATCAAGGCAGTGTGAGCTGTGGCAGCTCCTGGCTTTTGTTGTTTTATGGGGCTGTGTATAGTGCGGGTTCACAAGGCAAACCTCCTTTGGCACCACACTTCCCAAAACTTTATGAACTCGGAGAGTGTTTTCTATCACACTGATAAAGCTTGAGACCTAAACCCAGAAATGAGCCAAATCAAAGCACTTTTTCCTTGGTGGTACTAAACCCTGGTTATGCAGGGTGGTTTTCTGACCCTGTTTTTTGGGGCTTAAACCAGGAGCCTGTCATGGCCCTTGGGCTTTCCCCATCCTGAGCGGGCTGCAGGGGCGCTGACCCTGAGCAGACCCAGCTTTCTGCGCCAGTGCCCGTTCAGCCGCAGCCTGGTAATTGTGCAGCCAATTAGTCTTTGTTGCGAGCATCTGTGACAAAATACACTTTGTTTTAATAACAATCATTATTTGACAAGCCACTAAAAATTAAAACAGATGCAGCCATTATGTAGCTGCTTACATTTGCCTGGCTCTACCTGCTTTCGTCAGTCATGAGTGAAATTGTAGCTTGTTCAGGGAATATGACAGACCCCTAAATATGGTGATCAGGCAAAATATTTTCACCCGGCTGCCTTCACACAGAGGAGCTCACACACGCCTGTGCTCCCAGTGGCTCAGGGTGAGACAGCGAGCTGACAGATTTCTGAATTCAAAATAAACTCAAGGCAGCCTCAAAGGCAGTGATGGGAGGGAGGTCTGCCTCTCTCTCTCCCCCTCTTCCCTAGTGTGAGTATTAGGCCTTGGTAAAGCTCCAAATTAAAATATAATATGCAGGTTGTAGTTGTGCGAACATTTTTGTGCTTTTGAAAAATATTCTCCCAGGAACTCAATTGAAAAAAAAAAAATCTTCTCTCCACCTGTAATGGTGGGAATGAGTTTTCTGGTAATAACAGTACCAGCAGTTCTTATTCTTACACTGTTGAGAGACCATCCGTTATTTTCAAGGGAAGAACGTGTGTAAGAAAAAAAAAAAATGCATCAGCTGAACTCTCATACAGCAGCATGAGAAATACTGTTTGAAAATGTCTAAGTCATGGTTAAGAAGAAAGCAGTGTCTTGTCTCAAAGCCTGTGATTATATTCATCAATTTTCTTAACATGGTCATTATCAGATAACGCTGCAGTGGGTCATGTAACTTATATCTGCTATGAGAAGTAATGGGGACTTGTTGAATGCTTTCAGTGTATTGTTGTCTGGAGAATATGAGAGACCAGGAAAAGACTTAAATGAGAGAGGTGTCTCAGTTTAGTACGAGCCACACTTGCTTTTTCCACCTTGGCCCTTATTTGCCCAAAGTTCCCTTCCTTTTGACGCACAGTCCATGCCATGAGCTCGTGTGAGCAGTAAGGTCTCTGCTCTTCATTTGCTAAGGAGAAAAACAATGGTATTCTCTTTCTAGCCTCCATCCTTCATATCGGATCCTTCTTCAGAAATCTCTCTTCTTCATGTAATCTTACTGCCTCCCTTTTTCTGACTGTTCCCTGAAGTTACAATTCTCAGTAGTGACCACTAGTTACAGACGTACTGCATCACCAGGAGCAATGGGATATGTAAAAAGAGAGAAACCCGTATCGTGATCTTTAGTTCTTCCCCTCCATTCTCCTTTTCTTGATATTTCCCACTGCACCATGTGTCCAGTAGTGTCCAGTTAAGCCAGTACCTGAACATTTCCATTAAAATCGGTGGGATGAGTAGTGTCAGGAAGAACTACCCACCCATGGAAGATCTAAAGCTTTACACTGGAATTGCAAGTTAGATCTCCTTAGGGACCTATTGGCTTTTATTTCTATTTTCTTAATTTTGTAAGGGATAATGAATGTTGGTGATATCAGGGAGATGAAGTGAGGAGACAACACTTGCAAGCAAACATGAGTACTGAATTTGTGGTGGCCGGCAGCAGAACGCGGAGGTGATATGATGGAGTTGGTGCTGGGTGTGTGCCAAGGTCTGCCTGAAAGGGCTGTCAGCCGCGAGCCCCTGTCTCCTGACAGTGTTGCTCCAGTTCAGGGTCTCATCAATCTTTTGTGCAGGATCTTTGCAGTGCGAAAGAAGCTTCTCCATTGTTGTTCCTCTGGATGTCAGTACTAAAAAGGTCCGTAAATGACTTTTATTAATTGGAAAACAAAAAACCGATAGAGGAACAGATTCATACACAGAGCGTGTAACTTTGGAAAGTTGATTAGGGACAGTAGAAAATCTGTTGTATTAGGAGACCTTAAAAGTGAATCACCCAGACCTTAAAAAAAATAATTGATCCTAACTGTGGTTTTGTAGAGGAAGTTGCTGAGTAGAAACTTTTTTCGCATTTTTCAAGTGATAATCTGGGGTGCAGTCATGTTAGCGGACTTGTCCAAAACGCAGAGAGACAGTTTCAGAAGGAGATTAAGAGAGAAGGAATTCCTGGCTCTTGGCCCTGTGTTCAGACCGTTTGCCCTAACGGAGAAGAGGAAACCACAACACACCAGGCACTTGGAGTACGCTCCATTAAAGAGAACATGAGGCTTTTAAATTAGGCCCTATTTCAGCAAGGTGCTTTCAGCGTGCACTTAATGTTGTGTGATTTATGCAACGACTTCACATGTTTTCCACAGGGTTACTCACACTTAATGTTATTTGTTTGCTGAATCAGGGCCTAAATCAGATCCTCTTTTAAAACTTCCTAGTTAATTAGCGATCTCATCTTGCGCCCAGGGCAGTTTCTAAACTGGCATTTTAGAGCCTGTGGGTACAGTTAGCTTAAAGTAATCAAGATAAATGTTAGATTTGGAATGCTATTCCTATCCAAATTGCATGTTAGCTAAAAATACTGTTTAGATAAGTACTATTGAATCCAAATAATATTAAAGAACTGAACCGTCCCATGCATATAATTTAGGAGATGTTAAAGATCAGGAAGAAGAGGGAATAAGCAATAAAGCTATTGACATATTAAAAGATAAACCACTTATTTCTGTTAGATTTGTGACACAAAGTTTTGGAGTAACTAAGGATCAGTATGTTTCTCCAGCTGTTGTAACTTGGCTTAAACTTAAGGTTAATTTGTCAGTTAAAGTAGAAGCGTAAGATGATGGAGGAAGAGTGGTAATGTGTTTATACTACGTGACAGAAAGTCTGTGTTCAGTTCTTGTCCTTGCCATAAATGTCCTGTTGGACTGTGGGCAAACCTCTTAAGCTTTGTGAGCCTCAGCTCTCTGTCTTCTGCTTCATTTCATTTATCCTTTGGTTCCATATCCAGAGTCTGGTCTTTCCAGAACAGAGCCTAGTGTGCGTATACAATTTTAGAACAATGGGAACTACATCTGATTAATATACATAGGTGTTTCTGAAATACAAATAATAACATGCAATTTATAATAATCAGACCATTACATGATATAAACTACAGTGTTCTGTCATTTTTATCTTTTCGGAAAAAAGAAAAATTACTCTCATGGCTTTATTTGTTTTGTAATAGTGTCATCCTCCAAGAAGTGTTGTTGTTTCCCTCAGAGATATGGTGAAGTCCTCCCAGCTCACCCCTGTTCCCACTACGATGACCTGCAGTTTTCAGGGTTGCGACCTCCGGTGCAGTGCTCCGTTGTTTTACCTCACCATGAGCCTAATCTAGTTCACAGCCCAAACTGTGTATTTTGCTTTACGGTATTTGGTGTGCTCAATATACCATTTTGTCTTGTTCAAAATGCTTTTAAACATTAAGTTCCACTATTATTTAAGGTGAATATTACATGGTAGAAGTAATTACTATCATGTGTGGAGCTGTGAAACAGATGGTTTTTCTTTTGTGTATGTATTGGACAGCGTCGTTACATTTCTAAAAGTTCTGCCTTTAGGGAAGTTTTGTTCTTAGGATTCATGGTTGTCCATTGCCATGGTTCTTTATATCTAAAATAAGCTTGTTTAGATGGAAAATGTGTGTTTAGATCTTGGGATATGGAAATACCAGAAGCAGTGTTGAAACTTTTACAACTTCAACAAAACCTACGTCTGGAGAAACAGTGGTAGTGAGTTGCAATAGGACATTTGACTTGCACATCTTCTTCCCAATCCCCGTGTGGCAGGATTGAACCAATGGACTGTTGTTTGGTCTTATCATGAAATGGAAAGAAAAATGTCCCCTTGACATTTGTAAGATTGCACATCTCCATTTTCTTTCAAATTGGTTGCTTGAAGGAGACCTAGCCTATGAAACTAAATAATCCCAATTACACTTTAGAAGCACCACAGAGTAAACTCAGATGAAACGGTTAAAGAATGAATGCCATCTTGTCACCATTTTAATATTTTTGATATAATAGTAAAATTGTATTTGGTTGCTCGGCGTTGGTGCTGACATAATACTGTTGTGCATTAACTCTGAAAGCATGAGGATGTATTTAAAGTTCATCTTTATCACATAGGGTTTCAATTTCAATGTGATGTAACTTCCAAATCAATTAAGAATTATGGAAAAATTTACCCACTGGGTAGAATTCATCTATTAATTTGAAGCGTAGTAGAAGTCTGTGTAGATGTTTTAGATATCTGCGTTAACAGTAGTTCTCTATGGTGGAGTAAGATGACATTTTATGATCTGCCAAAGTTGTTTGCATTTTTGACGCAGATACATGGCATTACTAAGGTTAAGTGAAAGGAACCTGAGGGAATTAAATACAAAAATTTATTTAAGGCAGAGAGAAAAATGTTCTTACTATATGTAAAATGACAGTCACCCATCACTGATAGTCAGAAACTGCAATAGATGGACTATTTTTTTTTCCTAGAGTCCTTGCAAAATAGTCCTGGAACTGTCCCAGACTATTCAGGAAATCTCTTTATGGCAAGAAGTATCAAAATGTATTGCAAATCTTGCACCACTTTTCAAGCTGTCATATTAAGCATTGCTAAGATATAGAGAAGGAATTTCCAAATACCCTCATTGTCAGCCTGACTCAGCCTCTCTGATTGTTGAAGTTTTACCAATGCTTATCTGTAGGGAAGCCTGACAACAAAGAGTTCTGAATGCTTCCTTTTCATCTTATACAGCCAACCTATAGATGATCCCAGTGCTATTGGGTCATAAATATATATTCAGCCTCAGGAATGCACACAAAAAAAGCATTGCGTGATGCCTAAGGCTCCACATCAGTAGGTCTCTTGAATGACAGTTTAAGCATTATATTATTTTTTTACTAGTACATGAATAGACATTTATAGGGGTTGCAACATTGGGGCTGTAGTTATTTGGCCAGAAGAGTGCACCTGCACTAATGCAGAACCTAAAGTGTGATTTGCAACTAGAATTGGAAAAATTAGTCTCTGGCTTTTGTACCTGTACATTAATCTGAGATATGTAAATACCTTATTTGTAAGATAATTCAGAGACAGATAAATAATCTCTCCAGAAAAGGTTGCAGGTGTAAAAAGGTACTTAGCAATATTCCATGATAATATAGGAATAAAAAGGACGCCTAGGTAATGCAGCTTGAAACTGTAGGTCTTCAAGGTTTGCCTTAAAGTCCATTGAACTTGATGGGGGGATTCTCAATGCATTACTTAGGACTTGCATTTGAAAGCAAGTGAACGCCAATAGTTTATAAGCGTAAAATATGAATAATTGTCAAAGCAGCATATGAAAATACAGCAAAGAGCCTAAAAAGGTGATGAACATATTAACTAAGGGGATACTCCACAAATTCTCTATTTTGTGTTATGGTGCTGGGAGTTTGGAGATAATGGTAGGTGAGGTATAATTAAAGGGCTTTTCAATGTAATGCTCCAAAGTTTGAGGTCTGCATGGCAGATTATCAATCACTTAGCCTGGATTTTATTACATGACCTATGCAGCTCAACAGCTTCTGAAGAATACTAATTTAAATGCTCTGGAATGTAACAATGCAATATTGATTTGATGTATTCGATTTGAAGATGGAGAGCAACATTACCCTCTGGCCTTTTTCCTGGATTCCTGTGGCCAACACATGGTATGTCCCACCCATGACGCAGTCACTGAAATCAACAACGTTTCATGGGCAGAACAAGCGCAGGGTCCGCAGTGCTGCTCCCCAGGGGTCTTCCTGGCTTTCGGCAGACCGGCACTCCGTTCTGCCATTGAGTAAAGACATTATCAGTGGGGAAATTTTCCATGATTTACATGAAATAAGATACGAGAGGTCTTGAGCAAAGAGTCAGTATTGAATAACAGAAAAGTCTGTGGGAAATGCAGTCAAACAGCTTTAAGGTGCTTTAGGGGAAGGAAGGGGGTTGTTAGCAATTGAAGAAGTTGGGAGGTTTTAATTATTTAGAAATGTGGGTGGGACTGTCGTCACCAGCCACCATAAAAGCCTATTCCTGCAGCCCTTAGGCAAGGCTTTCCTCGCCCGAAATAATTTTATAATCACACCTAAAATGTCTCATCAGTGTTAATGTCTGGCAGGTCATTTCACAAAGCAGCTTTTGGTTATAACTATGTAAGCATTTCTGAGCTCCCAATAACTAAACATTATTAGCTGGTGGTCAGGAGCTTATATCTTGTGTTGCCTGTCCACAGACAAGATCAAATGTGTTTACATTACAGCACAGAGGCAATTATATTGGGATGCTTTGGTAAGCATTTATAGATCGGCTAACAACTCCTATGCCATAAAGAACCACATAAAAAGGCTGTTTCTTGACATGGCCCACCCAGTTATGTTTGATGGACCTGAAAATGTTTTGTATGGAGAGAACTTGCAATGTTTTGTCTAATTGTCACAAAATACTAATGATATATCCAAGTTGCTGGTGTTTTCCAAAATACAGCAGCAATAACGAACAAGGAATCAAATCTTCCCAGAATCTTGCAGAATGATGTAATATGTTTAAATATGTAAACTGTGTAAGTGGCTCTCCGAATGATTTGAAGGAAGCCTATAAAAAGAAACTGAGCATTACCCTTGTTTGCCATGCAGTGGGGGTCATGGTCAGCATTTTGGTGTGCTTGGGGTGGTCACCAGTGCCCATAGGACATCCCTGGCTGGTGCACAGTGCTCCTCTCCATTTCTCAGAAGGTTGCGCTGAGCCAGCTGATGGCTTTTGAGTCTCCATCATCCGCAGGCTGGCTGAGTGGGTGATTTATGTTATTAAATGGCAGTTAAGTGCTGGTGAGAGCCCTGGAGGCTGAAGTCATTTATTTATGCATGGAGCCGTCCTGCAGACAGCAGTGCAGCGTCTGGCCCCGCACAAGGAAGCACCCAAGGCTGCCTGCATGGGACCCAGTGGCTCTAGGCATCCTGGTGACTCTTTGACATGGATGTGTGCCTGGAGGAACTGGCCAAAGGCCACTAATGCTTCTCCCATCCACCTTGTGGTTCCCGGGCTGAGCTGGGAGGACACTTACTGGTGGTCCCTTGGGATGGGTGACTCATGCGGCCCCAAGCCACGGCCATGCTTCCAGCTGCCAAACTGCCTTATAGGGTGGCTGCCGAAATGCTGGAGTTTTCTACGTAAGCAATGTACATGAATGGCAGGGGGAGGTATCTCCCAAATGAGAGCAAAATGTAAGAGGATTTACATCCGGTAGACATCAATGTTACAGTACAACCTTAAGACAGCACAGGGATTTTGCGCCTGGAAGACCTGAGATAGAGTTGAACTGGTGGCATGGAAGTGACTGTGTACTGCACTCACTCTGCCTGGGGAACTGCTGTAATATATATTGGTGTTTGCCGTGGCTGCTGGTAAACAGTTTCCTAAGGCAGGGATGGACTAGCAGAACAGTTAATTTATGGGTTGCTTTTTCTCTTTGTCCAGTCCATATTCCGCTTCTCACTGGAAACAAAGATGTTTACAATCGGGCTGGATTACCAAACTGCCACTGATGTTATCAGGAGTGATGATTTAGCATTTATTTATACCCACCCATTAGGAAGTGATGGACAGCGATGCTTCTGGCAATCCGCACCCACTATTATTTAAAGGAGCCAGTCACAATTTCATGCAATCGTGGCTTCTTGTTGTTGTCTCAGAAAGCAATTAAAAGTTTAATTAAAATCAGCACTGTCTTTATTGGCTACAACTGTAAATATCCTAAAATGATCAGACATGTGTCTGCAGCCTTTGGAATGGTGAATAGTGAACAGTTGCCAAACGCTGAAATGAAGGAAAGTGTTGGCATGCATTTAAAACCCATATAAATGCTAAATTAAATCTTTTAGATTGGATAATAATCTCCATATTTTTCAGAAACTATTTTAAGTATATCTGTCTCAAAATAAAGCAAGGAGGCAAAGGGAACGACATATACTTTAGACAGAACAACATTACTCATCAGACTTTTAACTTTAATGATCACAAGGCTTTTAAAAGACTCTCTGTGTAATACTGTAATGTAGACCATATTTTCAGCTGAATATGTAGGACAAATAGAGTCAGTTGCTACAAGACAGAATTAACCCTCCAAGAATAAGCTTTTGAGAGGCACTGGGATGGCACCACGGTGGGCAGAAGCTGGTTGCTTCTCGTGTAGTTCTCCTCCCCATAACACTGGCGTCCTGACTTAAGGCTCAGTAGATTACAAATATTATGTTTTTTTTAAAAACTGTAATAGATTTTTGTTGAATTCATTTTTCTTCTGTTTTAATTTATGTCTTTAATTTAAGAAGCTTTTGGCATATATTGTAGGCAAAGAGACTTGTTCAGGAGAAACATTGGTTTGAGGAGGAAACTCTACCAGCGTGGCCTGGGTCTAAGTGACTGCAGATGTATAGATTTAAACTAATGTGGATATATGTCGGAAAACTTCCCCTATTTTGCTCATTAAAAGTTAAATCACAGGCTCAGTAGCTAACCTCTGCTTGATTAAAAGAAGTTGTAGGGCCAAGGAACATTGGCATTCATGAGGTGCCAGGCTGTCCGCAAAATGGAGGAAGGAATCAAAGACAATGTAAAAAAAAAATTATTATTATTTTTAACGTCCCTTCTGTTTTGCATCCTTGAGTCTGATGGTCTCACCAGGCCTGCAGGAGAGGAGTGTCCTTCACTTTCAAACAGCATCTCAGTGTTAGGCAATGGATCTCACCCAGGATGTCGTGAAAGCCCTGATGGTCCATGTCGTGGGGTTTAAAGCTGCGGGGTGCTTGAGTGTTTGCCGTGTTTGTTGTGTTTTTTTTGCCTGCAAAATAGAAACCTCGGAAATGTGCATAATTACTAATATTAAACAGTCAGTGTGCGGTAAAAATAACATTAGATCTTGGTGGAGTTATAGCTGCAGAGCTGTTCTTGCTGGTAACAGCCACGCACTCAGCCGCTCCACCAGATTACGTCTGCCAAGAGCCCGACTACTCTGCAGTCTGTATGTACGTAGAGACTGTTGCTGTGGACAAAGCTGTTATTAAAAAGGCACAGAAATCATGCTTTCTGGTTTTTGTGTCCCGCCCTGAAATTGCCCTCCCAGTGCCCATTGCAGGAGTTGGTTGGTGTGAGAAGTCAGAGGCGCAGAGAGGAAAGAGTTTGTATTTTCTTTTCTGTACCTGGATGCTCTGCTCAGGGCTAGTGGTTGATTGCAGCAGGACAGTGCTGTTTTCTCTACGTTAGAAGGTAATTTTTTTAATGAAATATGTGACTTGATAACACAGAGAAGTCCAGATTTCCTTCTGTCGCAGAGGCAGGCATTCTTCATGTGTAGCCTCGTTCTTCTGGTTTGCTTTTTAAAATCATTATCATAAAAATTCCTAAACAGGCCAAACCCCTCATCTCTCAGAAACAGGAAGGTACCAACAGATTTTTTGGTCAGTGATGCATAGGAGGAAACATGAACAAAAATTGTCAACCTGAAATTTGGCAAATGTAGAGGTGCATGTTTTGAAACATGTATAATGTATGTGGCAGAGAGCAAAAGAAAAATTGAATTTTAAAGGAATTCAAAATCTAGATCTTAGTTTTGCAGTTCGTACTCTGCCTCGGTGAAATGAAGTAGAAGTGTTACAAGTGGGCTTCATGCAATCAGTTTGGTTAGGCATAAACCGGATAAGGATCTGTAGTGTCTTGGCACCAGGATAAAAGCAGTAATGGTAACAGAATAAGATGTTCAATAATGGAAAACTTAAAAAAAATCTTGAGTGTTCTGTGCTTACAGTTGTAAACATATCTAAATTGAACCTGTGTTTCTCATCTTCGTATCAGTAAAAAGATAACACCAGACACGAGGTTGTTTAGGTGTGCAAGGTTTCACCTTCCTTTCTGGCATATGATAGGGATCATTTAATAAATGCAGTTAGCTGGAAGCCTTAGGCAGTGTTGTGAACTTCAGGCTTTCAAAAATTGTGGGCTGGGTTCCCAATGCCTTAAAAATTAAATTTGCAAACAGTATAGGTTTCCTTGCTTTTTGTATATGTATTCTGGACTTTAAACTTCTAGGATCTGTCCTTTTAAAGTTTACATTGATAACCAAGTTTCAAAGAAAGTTTCAGGAGCCTTGTGGTAAAATCGGGAGCGATACAATCTCTGTTTTATAGTATGTTGAGTCCAGTATGAATAGTAATACAGAACTGAAGTTTTACATCATTTGCTCTTATGTGTAGTATATGTAGTTCCAGATGAGACACAAATGGGACTTGTTGATATTCATCCAACACCGATCATAATTTAATCGTATGCAGTAATATTTCACAGATTTTATTGAGATAAAATTTTTGAGTTTGAAAACAAATTAGTCTGGCTTATTTGAACACATTCGAATAGACACTCTGGGAACCTGCAGAGCTCTGGGTGTTTTCAATGTCTTGTAAGATCTCTAAGGCCAAATTAGAGCAAAACGCATCATTAAAAGGCCATACAACTGCCACAATTGTCTCTCACCGACCTGTAATTACAAATAGTTCCCACCGATTTGCCCCACTGACCTCCAATGAAGGCAAATAAGCATTTATTTGGCACTGTGTTGCAAATTGTCCCGTGTGTTTCTTGTTGTACATTGAACCTTTTATTCTTTCCGCTTTGTTTCTTTGGTTTTGGGGAATCATGAGTTGGTAGTATTTGTCTAAAAGTTACAAAAACAGGAAAAAGAAAAATTTAAAACCAAAGAGGGAATGTGTTGTCAGAAAAAAATCCATTTGAAGCCACTGGGGAATTCCTACTGTCACTTGAAATGGCTGTTGTGGGGGAGGATAACACAAAGGCCTGGATTTTTGAATGTGATTAAGATAAACAAGCAGTGTTTCTTATCCTTGAGCTGGTTACACTCTAATCCGGGCAGCTCAGTGTAAAAGTGCATTTTTGGCCTTAATTGATATTTTTACTAATGTCAGTACAGTCTGGAATGATCACATTTTGCTTTGACAGCGTAAAGTGTTGTGTAAGTTTTCATCCATACCACTGAACTATAAACATTGCCTCAGCCAGCCCACTAGAGCTTGAACATTTGAACTAGGAGCCGTCTTGACATGAGGGCGGGAAGGAGCTATTTTACTTGTTGAGAGCAGAGTTGTCAATGGTAGTTTGGAGTGGTTGCAAGAGTTTTAGATTATATGGGTCTGATCCCATAACCTGGCTGGCCCTGAACTCTCAGGGGAGCAGAAGAAGTTGTGTGTGTGTGTGTGTGTGTGTGTGTGTGTGTGAAAGCCAGGTAGGACTGCACCCTGAGACAGTTTAAGGTTAACTGCCTGTTTGTGGTGCGACGTGTATTAACTGTGAACAGAGAAATTCTTTAAGTACCGATGGATGCTAAACCTCCTGCATGATGCCTGTCACAGTGTATCCTCCCTGGTTATTTGCTTTAAGAGTGTTAAGTCCATAGAATCGTAGAATTGTCAGGGTTGGAAGGGACCTTAAAGATCATCTAGTTTCAACCCCCCTGCCATGAGCAGAGACATCTCCCACTAGGTCAGGTTGCTCAGAGCCCCATCCAGCCTGGCCTTGAACACTTCCAGGGATGGGGCTCCCACCACCTCTCTGGGCAACCTGTTCCAGTGTCTCACCACCCTCATGGTGAAGAACTTCTTCCTAACGTCCATTCTGAAGCGACCCATCTCTAGTTTTAATCCATTCCCCCTAGTCCTACCATTACCTGGCATCCTAAAAAGTCTCTCACCAGCTTTCTTATAGGCCCATCTTACTTCTGTTTAAGTCTGAGGCTGAAGTTTTTGTTGCCTATCCGTGAGCAGTGCCTCCACTAACACTTCTAGGTTTTTCCTTCTGGCCCTGGAGCACGCTCACCTCCAGCCAAACATGACTTTTGTCAGAGGGTGCTTCCCTCTTACTTCAGAGCCACACTGCCCTGTGCTTAGAGGGGCACAAAAAAAGAAGAATCTTGAAAGAAAAAGTGAATCCTTACTTTTCTTATCCAGGGTGCAAATCAAGACTTTGTCCACTTGTTGCTGTCCCCAGGTTGTGAGGAGCAGGTGGTGGTTGGAGAAGCTGCTGTGAGTACTGGGAGCCATCCAAGCTTCGTCTCTGGGTTTAGATGCTCTTGAAAAGCTTTGGGTAGCAGAGTGTTGCCCCAGACTGCTACCCCAATGCAGTGGATCTGTCTGCTCCAGACCTGGCTAAAATGATGCTGACATAGGTAATAATATAATATGTTATAGAGAGATTTGTAGGCTTTCTGCAGCAATGTCCATCACTTGAGTTCAACTCTTTCATTTAAGTACTCTGTCACCTCAGCTTCTGCCCTGTCCCCAAACCTGGAAGCACGGAGGGGGAAACCTACAGAAGGGAAAAAATACAGCTTTTCCAAGCAGCAGTTATGGTTTGATTTAGAGTTGAGGGGAAAAAACCTCACCAAGAAACAACAACAAATCCAAAAGAAAAAAAAGCAGAATGCAGCACATAAAAAAAAAACCCAACTCAAAAACCGGAAGGGAAGATAAAGTAATTTTCTGTTTGCTTTTGAATTTAAAAAAAAATAATCAAAATTTCATGATGCTGTCAGACCATATCAGTTTTATCTTACTCAACCCATTTTGCTTATTTGTAGTAGGAAAAGTTTTTCCTTGTATTCACTTAAATTAACTTATTTTTTTATGTCGGTGTACTTAGTGTTTATGGGGGTGCAGGATAATGTTGGTGAGAGCCAAGCACCATACGCAAACATTTCAGGCTCCCCACACCAGCATTCAATGAGGGCCAGGCTCTGAGCCATTTAGGATATTTATAACTCCCACTGAAGTCATTTAAAGTTCTGCCATCCAGTACCTTCTACCTTTATTATTTTTCCTTTAAATCTATTTGCAGCGTATCTGTCTTTGTCCTTTTGAAATAAATTTCTCAATACTTCTTTTTGTTTTCAGAAGCATGAGATCATTGTTTTTGATGGTTAAGAGTTTCAAAAGAAAAAAAACACCCTCATTTTCTTCATGTAGTTTGTTTAAAGAAATGAGCAATGACATTCTTTTTATTAGTACTGCTTCATCCTAAATCCATATATCTCTTTTACAGTCTTTGGTGGCCTAAAATTATAAATAACATTTTAAAGTTAGTTTGCCTGTGGGAAACGAAAACTTGGGACAAGCTGGCTGTGTAATTGTCAGGCCAAACCTACAGTGTCAGAAGGAGCTGAGAGCAAGCGCTGGTGAGCAGAAGGGACACAAATGAAGGCACAGTTGGGGTGGGAAGGCATGAAATGGGTTAAGCTTCAAAGCTGTTGCTCATGAGACTAAATGGGAAATAAGATGCGGAAATGCCATACCTCTGTGTCTCTCTGAATGCAAACGAAGTTTGTCTTGACCCTAAGAGCTGACGTTGACATGACAGAGCCCATCTCCATGCGTCCAAGGCTGGTCTGCATGGAGGAGCGCACTGGGCTGTTATCAGCTTGTCCCCTTGCATCTTTTTCTGCCTCTGTGAGAGGAGCGGAGCCACGGTCATGGTTGACCCCGTCAGGAGAAAACTCAGAGCTCTGAGTGCTGAGCTAGCTGGGATTTTAAGAAAAGGAATAGCTTAAATACCTGTGTTTGCATCCAGGGGCTGCTGCCATGCGTGTCTTCCTTTTGCCTCCTTCCAATGCTGTAAAGCACAAAGTTACTCTGAGTTTCCTCTCGGTACATCATTCCCAGTGTACAAGTACATCAGTTCATTCGAGATATAAAGTCAGGAATCCCTCTGGACCAGTCCTTCCTTGCTCAGTTAGGTATATGGTAAAAAAAAAAGAAAAATTGATACTACCATGCAAAATACTGTGTTCACTGTGTCTGTGCTGACTCTGCATCACCAGCCAGCTGGCTCCTCAAGAAGAATTTTAGTCCCCTCTGAAACCTGTGAAACACTTCACAAGTTCACACAGCCTCAATAGCCAGATCCTGCCAAGGTTGGCTGGGATCCACGCCACCTTGCATGCATGTAGTACAGCATGCCAAACTCTTGAGCGGTGTCGTTGGAGCAGGTTGATGATTGTGTATTTACCAAACAAACCTTGTCTGATTATATTCATTCACATCCTCTTTGTGTATCATTATCAAATGACAAATTAATCTCTCCTTAGTTTCCATGACACACATCTGCTCTGGGATGGGGAGCACAGACAACTGTACACAAACTCAAGGTCTGGTGTCCAGCTGAAAACTGTCTCTTCACACGGTCTTCCTGTGTCCGTCTTGCTATCTTCCATGCCAGTGAAGATCTCTTTCTACTGTCTGATAAAGTATGTACTGATCCAGTGGTCAGTGGCTGCATGACCATGATTTTGACTGCGCAAGACCTAATCCATTGGACTGGATCCTGGTTTATTTCTTCACAATTTCCAGGTCATCAACAAGGATTGGTTCCCTGAAGGGACTCTTTAAGACATGGCTTTCCAGAGGGCAAGACAACCTGGCCAGACATCTGAGCACAAAGTTTATTGGCAAATATGAATCAACACTAAGTAATACAGGCAATATTCCTACTTTAGACCTGTCTACTAGCAAGGAAACAAAAAATGTTTTTCTGTTCTGGGATGGCCAGGGCCAATCTGGGACTCGGAGCTCCTATATGCACACCATCCCAGCCCAGGGATCTCCAAGGAAATCAGAGATGTCTGACTAAAAAGGATTTAACAGCCCTAAAACAGTAAGGCGTTTTGGTTGTTCAGCCTTTTGTTATTTGCACTCTACAGTTTCTTATGATCATGCTCTCACTCCCGAATATAATTTCTCAGAGAGAAGGCCAGGCTCTGCACCCTCCATCTTACCAAATGGATATCGAATGGCTCTTTCAAAGAGGGAGCTCACATAAATATTCAAGACATCCTCACCGGCAGCAGAAAAGGCTCAATTAGAAACACTTACCTGGCAAGGTAGGAAAGGATTTCAGTTTGGCTCACCGACAACTTCTGTCTCTGTCCAAAGCACAGAGCCAAGATATTTTGGGCCTGCCAGTGCTGAAGAAGTCAGGCCCCCCAACAAGATCACCAGAAGTTCTGTTTCTTAGAAATAGTCTGTTTTTGCCTCCTGCAAAGATAAGAGTTTAAAATATTTAAGAAAGAAACATGCATCTTCCAGGGCCCATAACTCAGTCTTGATGGGGCTTCTGAGACAAATTTTGCATTCGCTGTCCTCATTTTTTCCATTCCACTTATAGGTGAATGGGAAAGCTACAAAGTTTTAACAGCAGGGCTCCTTTCCAGTCTTTTATACGCACACATCGCATAGAGGCCTCGCAGATATCTATCAAAAGTGATCTTAGAATTCCATCCAAACTGGCCAATATATCCATCAATATTCTTTCCAGAACTTGAAGAAACATGGAAAAGCTGAGCTTATAGGACATTTGGGTACAATGAACTTTATACAGACATATATTTTAGATCTATTCTACAGCTTTTTGCACCTTCTGCAAAAATAATAATAATAATAATTAAAAAAAAAAGCCTGTCTGTATCAGCATAAGGTAAACTAAGCCCAGCTCAGCTTGCATCTTGGAGACAGAATCATAGAATCACTCAGGTTGGAAAAGACCCTTGGGATCATCAAGTCCAACCATCCTCTTCATCAGACAGCTTGTATCACATATAGAGGTCTGCATAGGCTGCTCAGAGGACCAACACTTCCCAGGATGCGTGTCTTCTACTCCAAGGGTGCTCATGACTGCAAAGCCCTTGGTCTGTGTTAGAAATACCTGAGCTAACGTGGGTACCAAAGCAGCCTCACCGCAGCAGGGTGGAGCTCCCAGCAGGCTCATTTCTCAGAAGAATGTAGGTGAGTTCTGAGCAGTCACAGCTTCAGTGGTTCTGGTACTCGTGCTATCTCATTTGCACTGCAGAAATATTCTGTGACTTCTTTAGGCTGGATACAAGTTTGTAATAATCAGATACAGAAGCAAATGCAATCCTGATGAGCCATAGCGAGTGTGCAGGTAAATAACCATTTACATTTACTTTGGTAAATTATCAGTTTAATCATTTTCTGTTTGTGGAGTGTATGAGTCATGACTAAACTGATATAAACTATTCACTACTATGTTGACTTGTCCTTCTTCTGATCTATAAATCGTGGTATTGAAATTGTCCCGCAATCAAATTTATTTCAAGTGTTCGTTCCTCAGTGTCCTCTTTTGCTGGCAACTGCAGAGAAATTTAAACAAGAATTGTTAAAAGTTAAAATATGCCTTTGTGATGGTTCAAAGTAACAGTTAGTTATGAGTTTGTGGGGCAGTTGGGGTGGTTTGTTTTTCTTTTGTTTTTCCTTTCTTTTTACTCAAGCAGTCTATCAGAAGAGTATACTTGCTTGGTGCATTTCAACTATAATATGTGATAAAAATTAAGACTTTCATTTCAGCATCAGCTATGGTAAACTTCAACAGTATGTGCGTATGTGCATGAGAAAGTAAAAGAAAGAGGAAATTTTAAGAGAAGGACTAAATGAGTGGAGAGCTGGCAGCTGTGTTGGTTACAATCCAGTAACCCGTTTGGTTCAGACAGAAGTGGCAGAGACTGGTAAAGAGTAGTTGATTGAAGAAAAAGACACTTAAGTAAATTGAAAACATCCAGCAGGTGGGTAACTTCTGTGTTCATGGTGATGCATTTCCCTAAATCAGTTTGCTTAGAGTGAGTTGTCTGATAACAACTTGGCTTGTTGTTTGAATAAATGGGGATATTTAATTTGTGTCATCATAGGTTAGATAAAGCTAAATCAAGGCAACTGTGCTGACAGATGGGAATGCTTAGTCACAACCAGGCGCTCGTGGAGGCTGTAAGTCTCTGATCTATCAGTACAAGTATATTTGTTTTCTTACAAATGATAAGGGAACAAGTGACACTCTACAGAAGCGTTGATTAGGTATTATTTTCTCTCCTAATGCCTTAAAGTTCATCTGATCCTTCGTAATAACTTGTTTCTACTTACCCTATTTAATTTAATGGAATACTTTAAGCCATTCAAGTTATCCACAGGTAGTACAGAAGGACTGATAAAAAGCTGATATAAATGTCTCCTTCAGCGGTAAAAATTTTCATATTTTACTGAGGCTTGGAGGAGAAATAGATGCTGACACCGAGAGAAAACCCCGCTGGTACGCTGGATGCATTCATGGCAATTAGTCAAGGAGCTATCAGCAGGAATTCTTCCATTTTTTTTGTCTGTGGCATCTTGAGAATATCCTTTCCCAAAGTACAATAAACTTCAGGAGGGAAAGAACACTACAAGGAAATTTCAGATATGAAATACAGTGTTTCTTCAGTGTTATGGTGAGGAGAATATTGTAAGAGCATGGAGACTACAATGCAATGCTAGATCAGACCAATAATCCCTTTAGTGCAAATTTCTGGCTGTCTTTTTCTGTGCTTTTAATATTCTTTTGCTTTTTCTGTGTCTTTTTTATTTATTTCACCTCTGCTTATTGAGAAGGAAGTGCTTGTAAAACATGTTACAAAAGCAGCGGTGCTATTTTCTTTCAGGGTGTTACATTTGTCATATAATTATCAATCTATTCCATGGAAGAGTTTCATAGCATGCTTTGTTTCCAGCAGCTATTGAGAAATGGAGGTTTCTATCAGCTTGTATGTCCACTTCTTTTCCTTAATGATTGCAATCTTCTGCCATTGAAATTCATTGTAAAACTAACTTAATCTTAGTGGAAATGGGATTTCACCTAATGTTTGTGTACGTAGAAAGATCTAATCATCTAGCCTGATAAGACACACAATGAATACATTGACACAAAGTTAGGATTCATAAGGAAAATCTCACAAAGGCATTGTCGATTTGGGTCAGAATTTGAACAGTTTGATCTTTTTTGAACTGACCTCGTCCCTCCCAAAAACCACAAGAAAGTTTTCAAGGCCAAATGATTTGTCATGGAAAACTGCATCTGGCTCAGGGACTGCAGTCTGGGCTTCCCTGAGCCAGGGTTGCTCAGGGGGCCACAACAGAAAAAAGAAAATATCCTCCATTGTTGGACACTTACAGGGGAGCAGGAGCAGAAGGGAATTTGTCTCTGGGGAGGGGGAATTTGCTGGAGAAGAGAGGAGGGGAGCAGATGAAAGAATTACAGGAGGAAAAAAAGGGTTACTCTGTGGGCCTTGTGATCTCCTTTGAGGATGCATTTAGGGGTTCACCACTGTAAAAACTGTAAAGGGTTGGTGGGTACCTGAGCGTCCCTTGGCATATAGACAGGTTGTGGTGTCTCTATCCAGACGCTCTCAGAGCAAAGAACTTGTCCTTCATTACTGTTCTCTGAAGACTTTGCTGCCGACTGAAATGGTATTTGGGTTCATTCCTCAGCATGCTCTTTTGCAACCTCAATTAAGAAAAAGTTCAAGCAAAAGCTGTGTACGCAACCCCATGAAAAGCCACTGTGGCCTTGAATCTTTCCTCCCTCTTCAGATGTTGCTGGGGATGCATTCTTTCAAACGCTGATATTGCGTTGCTTCCAGGCTGAGCCATTTTAGGATTGTGGTTAAATATCATATTGTTGAAATTACTGCTGTTGATATTAAATTGGCTGGATGGTGACTCTTGCTTGGGGTTAGCACAAGAATAAATTCCTTCTCTAACGATTGCTTTCAGGTTCAGCGCCACTAACATTGTGCAGCAAATCTGTTCTGAATGTGCTTAACTAAACCTCTTGGCATTAACAGATGTGTTGCTTCCACTGGTGTACACAGAACAGATCTTGCAGAATTTCTTTGTTTTGGGAAATCTGAGCTCTTGAAATCAAAGGGGTGAAATGAATGTTTAGAATAGGTTTATTATATATGTTTTAGTTCTTGCCCTGTGGAAATGCCGTACTGTCTCTTAGATGGAGATACCTTTAAATTTACATCCAATACCACTGACAAGATGTCTCTTAAAATTTGACATCTCAGTACAGCGCCACATACTATTTCAATGTGGAGTATTTTTCACTAATTTTATATTCATTTAAAACCTGCTAGTGCCAGCAAAGAACCCCTAAAAAGTAGTGCTTCTCTGCCAAAGTAAACTTGGAGATACACAGGGGATAGTGCATGAGAAATGCATTGCTCTGCTCTACTGATTCTCATTTGCTTGTTAGAAGCAACGCTTCCATCTTGGTTCTTCTGTTTGGGTTGTGTGATGTATGTGGATGTTGCTGTGTATTTGTTAAGCACTTGTAATTTTCACAGCACTGTATGAGATGCAAGTACCACAATAATCCCATCATCAGGGATTTCACAGCCTAGAAAATGGAAAAAAAAAAGCACCTTGGTCAGTACATAGATAGGTTGCCCAACCTAAGTCAAGGGAACAGAGCAGCCCTATAGAAAACTTACATGTGTATGTGAAATGTATATTCTGATCTTGGAAAAGAAATGAGCCTTTTGGAGAGGTCAGTATGAATGGGGAACATGAACTCTCTACCAGTGTTTGGGCAAGGGGGAATCTGTTGGATTATTTTTGGGTAGTAGCTGTGGAGCATGAGGGAGGGAGGCAAACTGAGACGGGAGAGGTGGGACCTGTATATGTTGCAGTTTCTCAAGCATGTGTAGTGAAAGCAAAGGTTGTAGGTGGGCAACCCACAGTAAGTGGACTGGTGGGGTACCCTCTTGTGATGCTCAAGGATGAGCCGTCCTTTAGATGGTGGGTGGTGGGGAGGCCATGGCTTAGCTCGAGGACAGGATGGCCGTGGTCAGCATTGGGTGTCTGATTTAGGCACCATCTTGGCCTTTGTGCTTAGCTCAAAGGTCCTCTGAGGGGATTTGCAGCCTTACACCTTCTAGCAAGAGGCCCTGTCTTCTGAATGGAGAAAGGCTGGATCAGAGAGGATCATAAAGCAGTTTATTTTGACGATGACTTTTTGACTGTTGTTTACGCTCCTGATACATAAACTCTCTCCTCTCTTTTGTACCATCTCCTGCAACCTGCAGCATCCAAGTGACGTTAGTTATGTTTACTTAAACAAACTTTTATATTCTGCCCCTCTTATAGCTTGCTTCAAGTCTCTCTTTTCTTACTTGAGCTTCAAATCTCTCTCTTCTTACTTACTTTTCTGACTCTTTTTCCTACTAGTCTGCCTCCAAAGGGGAAATAATGTTTAGAATTATTCCTGGTGCCTACAGGGACAATGTAGGAGTCACTGTCTTTGCAGATCCTTCTGGAGATGAACAAAAAGCAATTGCTTAACCAAGGGGGAGTCAACATGTACTCTATGCACAGAGAGCGATTTTGGGGTGTTCTCTTAGTGGAGGAGATTGCTTCATGACAAAGGCTCTGCTAGAGGAGTTCACTGTGCATTAAAAAGTGTCAGATTTTTATTTACAATGTGAAACTGAGTAATTTGCTCCTTTCATTAACCTGTGAAAGTGCAATTGCCAGAGGTCTAACAAAATCAGCATTGCTGAGGCCTCCCTAATAATTACAATCAGTTTCCAGCTTTAATTTATGAAAAAGAAACATGATAGTATTATGTGCAAAGCCATTATTAACTGCGTAAGTCTTTGTAATTAATTTTCTGCCTTCTCCTAACAGTCTTTTTGCCTTGGTCATTTGCATTATAAATCTTTCCTGCAATGCCATGGGTTTAAATTTTTAAAATTGAATGTAATTAATGTATACATAAGTCCCTTTGTGTTGTAAACAATGCTAGGAATCCTGACTGAATAACTAAACAGATCTTTTAATTCTTCTGTTGTTACTAGACTACCAAACACTGTCAAGAATTTTAACACCGTCATCCCTAGTTGATGGATCTGATATAAATTGCTAGACAAAAATCTTCTTAAAGCCTAAGTTTTCAGTTGTTTATATAGTCCTAGTTAGCTATTCACAAAGCATAATCAGCTCAGATAAACCTCGGGCACGTTTAGAAATACCTGGGATGTGCAAGCTGTGACATCTCTATACAGAGTGGGAGAAGATGTAGACAAGGCTTTCCAAAATTTATTGATAAGCAACTGAACGAATCCAGTTTGTTTCTTAGCCCAGTTTCTGAAAGACCAATGCCGTTGTGGTGGTTGAGAGATACTGCCAGCTCTCTGGATAATAATTTTTGAGCCCAGTGGGAAAAGGCTGAGTATGAATCGAGTTATATCATTATTAAACCACAGAGAAGCCCTATTGTAAAGGGTGGTTCTGAAAGCCCGAGCTGTAGAGAAGGCTCTGGATCGAAATGTGTCTTACACCCCAGGGAACCCCTCCACAAGACAGAAACCCATAAGAAATGGGCATTGTTAATGCTAGTGTTGATTGTATTTAATTAGAGCGTGAGGCTGGGAAGCAGTAAATCTGTTTGTTGGTTGGGGTTTTTTTTCCTGACTCTGACCTTGACTTGCTTCAACTACTTGGGTAATTTTTTTTTTACCCTCTTGGATAATCTTTAAAAGGATTTGCTGTCTGTCCTAGTCATGGCAATAAATTATGCTTTACCTAGAGAAATGGCATTTAGCCTTTGTGTCATCCAGACCCACTTTTCAATACTACGATTGTGATGTTCTCGTTAACAGGGATATTACCGGAGACTGTCTTACTCAGCCAGATGAGAGGAGCAGTGTTACTGAACTTGGATACTTACAACTTATTTCACCCTACAGGAAGCTTGATCTAGCATTAGCATAAGGCCCTTTCAGAGGTTGGAAGGGCCAAAAAAATGCTCATTTGTGTAACATCATATTATTTCTAGGGAAGCACAAACACTAAGCCAGTGTTAAGGTTAGGGTGAAATCTTTCTGAGTCGAAATCAGTGGAAGCTTTGCCAATTGCTTTGGTAAACCTAAGCTTTTAACATATTGATTAATTAATGAGATAAGATCCTCACAAAGAAACTCAAGAAACACATTTGCTACCTTGAAAGTTCAAACTCAATTTACACTTTGATGAAAAGAAGAGAATGTTAAAAAATTTGGAAATACCCACTGGAAATCAACAGACCATAAGTCTCTCCCTGACTATGCTTTTCATCCATACTTCAGGCTGTTAACCTAATAGGAACTCATTGATAAGAGCATTAAAAACGTATTGATAAATTGATGAGAGAAGTCATGAAAACCAGACAGGCCTGGGAAGACTCCCTTCCCAGCTGCATATCAATCTGCAGATGCTTTCCAGCCTTCTGAGCAACCAATCTGAAAAGCCATTTGCTTTCAGACATACCAGGATGGAGTTCTAGCAGCTGGAGCTGAGTGAATAATTACTTCAATTAAAATGCATTCAGCAAGAGGTCACTGAATATTTGGTGTAACAACATATATAGTACTTAGCAGCTTAAACGTGTGTGGATTTTTCAGCTATGTATATATACAAAGTGTCACTTTGGGCTGGTTGTGAGAAGATCAGGATAGCAGCCAGGAGGTCTGGTTTTTACAGCCTTGCTGTCCAGTGGTGGTTGTGGTGGGGCTGGAGGTGCAATGGGGGGTCAGCAGCTGCGAATGAGGTGCTGCCCTCCCTGGGACAGGGCTCGGAGACAACTTACTCACATGTCTTGGGGTTGGGCTGCAGACTTAGTGACACCCGAGACATTACGTTTGAATGATACTGAGCATGCAGCTCCGTTGCCCTCCGCTATTATTATGCAATAACTACACAAAAATGCTATTAAGCTACACATGAAATTAATTGAAGATAATATGGAACAGACCCATGAACTGTCTCCATTGTCTGTCTGAGACGCCATGGTCTGGTATCCACAAATACGGATTTATATCTAGGTCTTATAACCCATTTTAGTCGTAACAGGTAGTTGAGGCACTTGACAGGGTGGTCAGGGAATAGCATGTCCCAACTCCTCAGTGACCCACTTGTCCTATTTCTGAAGTGGAGATATTAATACTAGCTATCCAAATACCATGAACTCTTTATCTTAGATGGAAACTATTATTAATTTGAAAACTTTGTCCTTTCCTCTTTTCTTAGTCTTTCACTATGAGTATCCCTGTCTGCAAATCTTTACTCCTTTCCCTCTTTTTGTCTTTCAAATTGAATGGTTTAAATTCATTGAGCCTACGCCACCTGAAGAGCAGCAGGATGCTGCCCAGGTAAGGGGCCCAGACCTGAATTGCAGCAAGTGCACCAAGTCCCCAGTAAGCCATCGAGGAGTCTGTTGTGTGACAAACAGAGGATCACACCATTGAGCTTTGCTGCTGTGGGCTGGATTTAGTAGGAGACTGTGGGTCAAGATGCTTCTATTGACTTTGACTCTGATTGCACAACTTTTTAAAGGAATATATTTTAGTCAGCCAGAGTCATCAAAGATGAGCGTAAAAACTCATCTTTGAAACTTAGCAGTTCAATTCAATTGGCTTTTTTTTTTTTCCCCCTGGAACTAAATCCCATTTGATACAAAGATAGTGAGAACTGGAGAATTCACTTAGGTCTTCTTATAGTCAATCCTATGTCCAGCCATGTTCTTTCTTAATCTTTCCCATGTGAAGTTTTTTTCTTATATGTGGCAGTAGTTACACCCTGTAATGCAGTGAGATGTTTTATTGCTGGTAAACTATGTAAACTAAGCTTTTAAAGTCTCATTTTCAAATATTTTTTTCCTATACCCTGATTTATTTTTTTATGGCAGTTTTCTGAGTCGCTTTCAAAATTTCAACCTCACGGTACCAATAGTGATTATAATCTGAAGTAGTTTTCCTTTTGCTTCTTCCAGTTCTACTTTTGCAGACCTCTGTTTGCAGATTCCTTTTGCAACACCATTGCATAAAGGACTTGGGTTCAGCTGCTGTAACTCATTAACCTAAATTTCTTCAGAGCTGCTGCCTTCAGGAGACAAGTCCCACTTCCCTGCGCACCTTGTTTCTTGTATCATTTTTCACCTTGCTTTGTAAAAATACATGGGTTTGGAATGGATTCCCAAGCAACCCAGATTGCTGCTGTATTAGACTATCCTGCCTTCATCACTGCTTGCCGCTTTACCAGTCCGTATCAGTCAGGCATTATATTAACAGCAAAGTTGCTTTTACCTCCTGAACACTGTTGAAAGTGTTCAGTGGCTTCAAGCATGATAATAATAATTCCTGAAGAAACCTCTGCAAACACCCCGTCCCTTATTTGTGATTCCCCACTGACAAATATTTTTGAGATCAGTCAGTTAGACG
Organism: Dromas ardeola; assembly: GCA_013398915.1. NCBI lineage: Eukaryota > Metazoa > Chordata > Aves > Charadriiformes > Dromadidae > Dromas > Dromas ardeola. The sequence continues at coordinate 293,393 of VYZM01007192.1, read as the reverse complement.
GGTCCGAATTCGTTTAATGCATGCTTTATTGGTACTCTATCATGCTAATTTTTTAATACGAGTGTTGCACCACACTAAATCAAACATTTTATAAAAAGATAAGTGCACTATATCAATACAACCAGACTTTAGCAACCAAACTTGCAATCTCATTAAAGAATGAAGTCAGGTTTGTTTGACAAGATATTTCAGCGATTGAAGTACGCTCTGAGGTATTGACCGGATTCATCTTTATCAATTTCATTTTGTATTAACTTTTACATTCATCTGCCTGAGGTTGATGTCAGACTCTATAGTTGTACTGCTTGTACTTTTTCAATGTTGGTACATCATTCATTCTCTGCTAAAGATTTTTTCCTGGTGTAATTTGCAGGCCAAACTTCTTAGCTAGGCTTTAAGACCTTTGGGTCTTGTTGATTTATGTTTTCTTTTCTTTCCCATAGATGCTGCCTGACAACGTTTTCAGTTTTTCATTACCTGGAGAGGGTTTCCTCATCTGTACGTGATGGGAATTCATTGTCCTACTACTTTCAGGGCACAGTGCTTTTGTCACTGGTAACAATTCAACTTCTGGTGTCTAGCAAAGAGTGCCTACATAATTGCTAGGATTATAATTGCTGGGATTTAGTTTTCTGTAGGAGTTTATGTCAAAATTTAAAGTGCACAGAAATACACCTGAGGAAGAATGATTTACTGTAGGAAGTAGATGAGCACTCACTCTGTTCTTACAGAATGCTCGTATCTAAAATGAAAGTTCAACTTGGCTTCTGGAGCAGCATGCTGGGTAGTTTTCCCTTTAAAGACTTTTCCTTCTTTTGCAGTGAAATCTTTTCATGTAGGGCTTTGCTTCCTTGAGAAGATCTCATGCTGCTTAATGTCAGTAGATACACCCACGGCTAGTCAGGAGGTAGATGTCAGAAAGGCGTCCTGCCGGGTTTGGATTCCCGAGGCAAGCCGGGTGCCCTGCTCAAGGAAAGGAAGGAAGCTGAATGAAGACTCATGCAGCAGTCAGTAATTTTCCCTGGTTAAAATGAAGCTTTGAATATAAAGCCCTGTACTCCCGCCCCCACGAGCCTAATTGAAATACTTATTTCTTTTGTTAAAAAAACATAAATCACTATCATTTCATGTACTTGTGCATGGCCTAAACCGAAGCTATCTACTTGTTCATTATAAAGACCTGTATTATTGTGGCTTGTATTATATTTGCTTTTTGCTGTTTGAACTTTTAGTCTTTGATGTTACTGTGATCTGTAACAGCAGATGCCAGTAACACGTGTTTCCTTCTGTCCTGTCCTGTCCTATCCAACATTTGTGTACTGTGCTCATCATATTCAGAGCTGACTGTCTTCCAGTGATGCCTTAGACAATCTGAAGAGCTGAAACACATGACAGCATTACTGCAGCTTCAGGAATTATTATGATTTAATGAATAACTGACTACTACAAATACGCAGTACTTCCAACCTCATTTTAAGATGCTATTAACAAAATACTTACAGAAGCCTGGACATGTCTATTCAAGAATCATTCCAAGAAGCACTACTAGGATGATAAGAAAACTGGAAAAGATATAGATGGGAATCTTATTGAAAAGATACTAAAGATGTGGCTTGTTTATTTATCTGGAAGAATGAAGACTGAGGGTATATAAGGTTTGTTTTCCTGTAAATACAAGAGGAGATAATGTATTACTCCACCACCAAAAGAGGTTGAACTCCATGTTCTTGTATAACCCAGATTGTCCCAGAATATCAGGTCAAGTTACACTGGGTTAGTAGCTGGTCTTTGAACTTTTCTATGAGTTTTCTAGGAAACAGGAAGCTTGAACTTGGTCATCATTTGTGAGAACATTGTGAAGTTCTTCAAAGGTCCAGACAGATCCTTTCAAATCATGGCCAGTGTCTACTGGGCTGGATCAGACTTCTTGGGGTAACTTAGTTTCCTGAGCCTTGCAAGCATCCTGTAAATACTTTTAATGATAGACAAGAGAAGAAGATGGAGGGCTCAGTGATCTAGCAAGCACTAGGTATGTGTACTGCATGGCTTGAATGGTGCACAAACATGACTCTTCTTTCAATCAGCCTGTACAGAAAGTAGGAGACTGTGGGAGCCATGGGTGGTCATTACCTAAGTGAGAAGAAAATCCTGGGCTGTGTCCAGTCATCATGGACTGGTCCTCCCCTTGCTATACTGCTGGACCCTTGGCCCAAGAGCTCGGTCTTCAGAGAGCGTGGCTGGTGTTGCTCGGCAAAGGCTGCAGTTATCCTCCTGTACTCCCTATGGCTCCTACCACTGCTGGGAACACAGCAAAACCAGGCACAAAAGTTTAGGTGAGAGCAGCTACACAGTGCTTTTAATTGCCATCCGTTAGATCATCTGCCTTCCCTCTCAGTGTTTTCTGACTAATCGGTAATTGGATAGACTCAGGATGGTCCTGGATGGAAGACTTTTTTGTCTTTTTTTGCTTTGTTCAAAGAGAAATAATTAATTCCCCTCCTGCTGAATTCAATTCTGCTGCAACTTAGTTTTTATGCCTCATCTTACCACTTGACAGGCAAATATGTTTGTGTAAGAACTGGCTTATTAAAGTGGGATAGCCCAATAAACCAGAAGTAAACCCATTGAATCCCAGTAATATCCTTGCCTAACAAAAGCCAAATCCCATGCAAGTGTCCTTGTTTATTGTTCCAGATTACATAAAAGTTGTGCCAGCCAGTGATGGGAAATAAACTCTTATTTGTCTTCTGATATTTGAGTTTGTGGGTAAAAGAAAAGAGGAAATATTCAGCTCTTTGAAAAGGAATGCCATCTAACCCAACCCGGAGGTGGAAGCCAGACGTCTGGATGCTGTCTGTGTGCCTATCCTGGAGGTCTGCGGGAGGGTAATTTCAGGGCAGAGATGATCCAAATTGTTGGGTGCCAGATAGCTGGATACTGACCACAAATATTCAGCCACATTTGGATGACCGATGTTTGTGTTATTCTGGAGGGTAGGGGTTTCTTTTTGCCTTAGGGCTTTGCCTTTTTATGAACATCTCTGGTGAGGGGGAGGCAGAGTTGTTGAGTGCAGCAGGTCGGCAGCAATTCCATCATTTGGAGTAGTCTCAAGCTGTTTGGGGACAATAACCTTCCTTTCTCCTTATTAAATGCTAATACCACATTGGCTTTTGAAAACCTTTCTTAGCTCAGGTATTTGGCTGGCATCTGTGAATCCTGGTGTTGTATGGAGTGGGCTGAATATTTCAGTAGCTGCAGAGTACTGTGTTCCCATAGCAATGAAGAAATCTTAGTACTTTTCACAGGCACTTGCATGATTCACAGTGAGGAAGGGCAATCAAGGGAAAACAGTGGTAAATCCTACACAATCCTAGTTCTTTGGGACAGTTTGTCATGTCTGTTCCTTGCTGAGGGGGAAATGCTGATGTGACAGTACTTGATGAGTTGATCAAATCAAGCTGAAAAGGAAGACGGCTAGTATGATTGCACATAAGGGGTGACAGTACTCACCTGGGTACGTGTTTAGTATCCTGGCTGTCCGGTCCACAGCTGACAACAGGTAGGGTTGTCCTGCTTGTGTCTGACCAGCACACCTTGCCTGAGTAAAAGGAAGTTGGGGGCAGCATTTTCTCTGTCGTGCCATTCTCCACGCAACCTTGCTTTTAATCAATGCAGAGTAAAGAAACTATGTATTGCGAATACTGATGCATTGAGCTATTGAGCATAATTATGGTTTTGCCAGCTTTCAGGAGCAACCAAATTTGGGAGGGTCTGACATGATGAATTGAGAGAGAGAGGTATCTGAGTGTATTTTCTGTAAAATAATCTTCTATTATTTTTATAGTTTCTTTGCTTGATAAAACAGAAGCAGAGTAGTAGGGAAAAAGGGAATCTGGATTGTATAGCCAGATTTTCTTCTTCTGAACAACGGATCGTAACAGATAACACTCCTAAGCAGGCTGGAGAGCCACCTGGACTTGTCCCTTAACAGCATCTCTTTCTTTGGGAATGGAGGTTACAGCCATATCACCTGTGTTTGGCGGCAGAAAGGTTTGCTTGGGCAAGGACATCAAGGACTTGAAGGCAGGTTAGGGCAATTTGTGCCCTATCAGTAGTGCAATGGGTTGTGCCAGGTTGTGTTACCCTGGCTTGCCAGACAAAAGCAACCATGGCTTTGCATGTATGAATGTGCAAGAAGGAGCTTCAAGAGCTTCTAGGCAGCACAACCCTTGAGACCGCTATTCTAGTGACCTTTAAGACCTTTTATGAAAACAAGGCTCAGAAATGGCCCATGAGTACTTAAAATAAAGTATACTGTATTAAAGAGTTGTTTAATTAGAAGGAACAGGCATACTGAGATCCCCTATCTGGAAGCTGAAGTCAGACAAATTGAAACAGGAAAGATGTGTAACACTTTAGCAATCAGGGTTACAGCATCTGTAGTAGCTTACCAGCGGATGCGGGAAGTTATTAATTATCTGGAATATTTCGATAAAGATTAAGTATCTTTCTGAAGTAGATGATCTAATGTAACCACAGCATGTAGCTTCATTTCTCAAGAACTGCTAGGAAGTTTCTGCACCTTGTCTGAAGTGGTGGATCTATATTTCTTTACTTGTGGCAATCTCTTCTTGCGTCAGAACATAGGTGTCTCTGCTTTGATTATTTCTGTGGATACTGAAGTAGCAAAATTAAAGGTGTTGATAAGGCAATTGATTGACACCAATTTCTGGACTTTGTACTTGTAGACCTAATGTTCTGAGTTTCAAAAGGCTTTTTGACTTGGGCATATTTATTAAATATATATTATATAGATTTAGACTTACAGATGAAAAGAAAATGCATGCTGAAGTGCCTTGCTTAAGTCACACAGGAGGGCTGTGACATGACTGAGACTTGATTTTTCTTTATTTTTTTTTTTCTTTTTTGGCACTGAGGAGAGCCCATAGCATCTGTACAGATACATCCTCTCCAGTTAAATTAGCTCAGTAATACTTATACCTGATCTGGTGATCTGGAGAATGAGAGTCCTCTGCCCATTGCTAAGAAATAATGGGGGGAAAAAAGCAAGACAAGCCTTATTGATTTTGCAAGTCTCATTCATTTTGCATCCCATTCCTGGGCTGAAAGAAGGGTTTAGTTTGTGAATTTAAATCACTATTAGCAGATAGTCTTAGCTGACTGGCTGAAAGAACCTTGACAGAGGTTGTAGTAAAAGCAGATGAGAGATGTTGAATATTTTTTACTACATATAATTTTGGACCATCTATGCATGTCTACTGATAGATTCTGGCAAAGGCAGACCAACAGAGTCACAATGTGCTTGCCATTTTTTTATTTAATAATATGATATTTCCTCTATCAAATCAGCAGAGGTGAAGTTTGAAGCTCTTTCACAGGCTGCCTATTGTGTTCTTGAACAAAAAAATGCACAATTGTGCCTTTTTGCTAAATTAATTAATAAACAGCACACATTTAATGTCTTTTGTCTCAACTTTACAATACTTAACAGAGGTAGATAACCTTCTAAATTCATTCAGAGGGAGAAAAATAAAGGTGAGGACCATGTAACTCAGTGAATCAAACCGCGCTAGAGCTGACAACAAGGTTCCTCAAGTTCAGCTCCATTTACAAGTGGTTGTCAGCTATCAATAATTAACCCATTCAATCATGACTCGTGGCTTCTGTTTTATGATATGACTAATGACAGTGGAATGCATAACTTGAGCTCATTTTCAGAGTCTGAGCCATAAACAATTTTAAGAGCAAGCCTTCTTAAATGTCTCTCAACATCACCTGCCATTTTTAAATAGTCAGACCTGTTTTCATGTAAATGTTGTTCATCTCTCTGTCTTCGCAGGAAAATAACATGTACTTTTGGGCTGATTTCAATCTGTGAAAAGCCAAGCTATCATAATCATTCCCACTGGAAGAAAGAATATGTTGTTAACTGAACTATACGAGGGATGAAGTTTAGCTTTTTGAAGGATTTAATCTAAGTCTTGAAATGTATCAAAGAGCAGGGTGAATCAGTAGAGCTTACCTACAACCTTCTAAAAGCTCTCCTTTAATGTTCATTCTACTGAACTTCTGCTTCTGAAGGTATTTGAGAAGTCTGAGAAGTCGCGTTCTCTTTTTACGGAAACCTCTCTTGATTTAGCTTGTGAGCAACAGCTGTGAAGATCAGTAGCCCACTGGTGGCAAGGAATAAATTGTATTGGCAGATTTTTTTAGCAAGAAAGGAAAAAAAAGTATGGTTTCAGAATAAAACTAGAAGGTTGATAACGCATTTCTGGGGCATTAATAAGATTTTCTGAGAGCTTCTGCATAGATGTGTACAGACAGATTGTGTAATTCTTAACCCAAGTGGATATTAGAATAAATATTTGATCAAACCACTTCTAATGTGAATCATAGAGTGAAATATAAATCTTATGTACAAACTTTCTATTTCTTGTTCTGAATTTCAATGCAGTATTTATTGAGTAAGATCAAGTTAAATCATTTTGGCTAGCATGGCTGGATTTCCTGGTCATATGTACTCTGCTTGTCATTTACCCAGCAATCCACCTATGGACATACCTTGTTTGCTGTCTTTCCTTCAGAAACAAACGAAATAATAAATCTCCCAGTATTTTTGATTTCTGCATCATGAACTTACAATGAGTAAAACTAAAAGTAGAGGGCAGTGTCAATAGGTTGCTCAGTAACAAAAGAGGAAGAAAGCAAACCCAGCTGTAATTCATTGACATATTTTTTTTATCTCAAGTATCTCTTCAGCAGGTTGGTTCTGCTTTTATAGGCTGGTTGCGCTATGAACAGCATAATGATATAAACCAATGCAAACCTGCATTGTTATTAGACCAGAGGGACTTTCAAAATGAGTGTTTCAGGAGACTGGGCTGTCCCCAAGCCGCCTGTTAGAGAAAGTGTGACAGTTTAAGCATCTGCTTAAACTGATGTCTGCAGATGTGATACACTCTAAATTCTTTCATAAATCTACAGACAGGTGCCTCTTCTTCCTCCCAACTTTCTGATACCAAAAGATGTTTCTGTGGCCTGGCGTCTTAGCTCTCTTTTTTGGACATACAAAGTTCCCAGTTGTCTACTGGCCTTGTGGCAATACAGCATTTTTTTCTTTTTTTTTTTTTTTTTTTTTTTTGTTTTTAAATTTTTTTTATTTT
>VYZM01007192.1:186245-286200 GCA_013398915.1 Dromas ardeola | reverse complement strand
TTTTTTTTTTTTTTTTGGCTACTAAATATCTATAATTTGCAACTAGAGTGATGGCTTCTAGTCAGTTTCTTGCAGAGGAGGTGTTCTGATCTACGTCCAAAGTACTTCTGGTTCGGTCCCTCACTCAGTAACCAGGCAGGTGGCCCAGACACTGAGAGGATACAGAGCTGCTTTCCTGATGTGCTGCTCACAAATAAACATTTTATGGAGCTTCTAAACCAAACCCTGAGACTTTCCTGCACTTCCTATTCAGTGCTGTCACCTTTGTGCTTAGTGTCACCCTAGGGTGAAACCTGATTTTTGATGTGAGAAACTGAACCTTGTGTCGAAGACTCTTTAATGGTCTGGGGAGTGTGTTTGAGCTCTGAAGTGGAGCGGTTTTTCTGTAAGTTGCCCTGGCTCCTTTGCTACTCAGATACTTCAGTGATAAGCATAGTATAAGTATTAGGATCAAGAAGTTAGACAGTTAGGAAAGAAAAAGAAGCAGAAGAAGGAATTTTGAGCGCTGTGGATAAAGAAAAAGCTTCTGAAGGATTAAAAAAAAATTGGAGTGTTTTTGACCATAGGGGTCTCAGATACCAGATTTTGATTGGCAAAGTAAATCTGTGCTTTATTCAGCATAAACATACAGAGCAGCAGTGACCAAACAAAAATGAAATCTATCTCTTGTCATTGAATTATAAATAATATCTAACATATGCGTGTAATTATGACCAGGATTACATATATACAGAGAGCCAAGGGAGAGCTGTAACATCTATGCTTAAAGAGCTAGCAAGATCTTTCCAGTTCTGTAGGGATTAAATGACAGCATGTTCACTTTGCAAATATGTTTGTGGTCCTAATACACCAATTTTTGTTCCTGTTGAGTTACTATTGTCTTACCTCTCTTCTCGACAGATGTTTAACCTGGAAATCCTTAGTTACATTGTCTGAGATACCTGGAAAACTCAGGAGATAGACGAAGGCCTAAACTTCAAGGCCAGGTTGTCCTCAGATGACGTGCACATAGGTACCCCGCTGAACAAAATACTGACTGTGGCAAGCATTGAGTGAATGAAAAAATGGGAGAGAAGAAAACTGGCTGAGAATGTAACCAAAATGGGAACAAATTAATGGTCAGTTTTTGTGAGTAGTTTCTTCACTTTTGACCAAATTACTACATAGTTCACTTATTAAAATGGCAACACCTGTACTGCTCTCACATCTCTGCTACTGGCAGACGCAGTGGAGAAAATCCAACAGCCCAACAGAGAGACAAGGAATGCCTCTCACTTGACAGCAGCTGAGCTGCTTATTGCACATATTATTACTGATACTTATCCCTTAAAAGCCACATATATCACTTGTTTAAGCAGGCAGTGAAAGTCCATTAGTTTCCTCTGCTGCCTCTTGGAATAGAAGAATTCCGTTAGTGCTTAATTGCTGTTAGGAGAGGTGGCCAGCTTGGAACTCTTCCTGTTAGAAAGGAGCATCCTGACTTCATGAGTCCAGACACTTGCTGACAGAGAATTATCTTTCTCTCCCTGATGTCCTGTGCCTCTTAGCAATACCCCTGGTATGAGATGCTGGTCAAGGAACACAACAGCAGTGCACGGAGCATGAGAGAAGATGGAGCCTCCTACTCCCATTGATTAGGAAAACTGGTCAGATCCTTTCAATCTTTAACTCCCGAGTACTTTCACACCAAACCCACTAATGTTCACAGTTGTGATTTTTGAAAATTATTTATTTGCTTGCATTTTTGGACATGATCCTGCAAAACAGAAAAAAAATGACAGTTACTTTAGATTTCCTACCAGGATAAGGCAGGCAATTTTCCCCTGCAGCTTAGTTGTAGCTCCTTAGGGACTAATAAAAATTATAATACTGTATCTTGTTTAAATCATTAAGTAACTTTATCTAGTTTTGTAGAAGAAAATATTGTCAGATTATCTGCCTGCTTTGATGTAGAAACTTCTCCTTGGGTAGAGCTTTTTCCATTGAAATCTTATTCATGTCGCTTTTATTATTTTATTGTTTTCACACGTGGACCCTATTATCAGCTTAGAGATGAAATGGTGCTTCTATATTCCTTTAAATAGAGAGTTCAATGAAAATATTATTAATCTTTCTGGGATATTTACCTAGCATTACAAGTAGCATATCTGTGGCGTCAGCGTTAATGATTTTATGTAGGAAGGAATGACATCTCTCTGTTGACCTTAAAGCATTGTGGGTTTGCCAAGTATTATTTGCAGCTCAGACATCTACTACTGATTACTCTGGTCCCATGAAAGGGTGTATTAGCTCTAACACTGATTTTTCTTGTGCCCTTACATAGATAGGAAAAAATGTGTTTGCTACAGTTCATTTGAAGGGGAGTAAAACAAGTTTTTGGCACTCTCCTAGCCTCAGCTGACAGGAAAGTTTGGGTCCTGCCTTCGCAGGTGATACTAAGGTAGTAGGCACAAGAAAAGATAGATTTTTAAGTCATGGAATAATGAACTCTGAGTGAAACTTACTGAGCTGATGCTGCCTTGTTCTAATGGAAACTGGAGTGGAAAAAAAAAAAAAGTTGGCCTTCCCCAGGAGAAAGTAATAGTCAGGCTCCGAAATGGAGGGTGGTAGTGTGAGCTGATGCGACATCCTGGCCAGGACCTAACCACTGCCCATAGTGCAGGATGCCAGAGAAATACTTATGGGCGTACCTTTCCTCTGAGCAGATCAATTCTGTAGCTGCAGGAGGCATGAAGGACCCCCAGTGCTGCAATTTAACTCCTGTCATGCCATCAGGCCTGGATCTGGCTCCCGAGTTTATATTTAGAAGCAATTTGACAGAGAGAGAAGTGCCAAGACTTGCCCTTTCCCTGACAGAGGGGAGGTCTGATTATCCCTTTAGCTGCGGCATTCTTGTTTGGCTGTCTCTAATCTAATCTACCTCTGGAGGCATTTCTATACTGCTCTCATTACTGTGGTATGTGAGTACTTTATGCCGTGAGCTGAAGAGCAGAGTGAAAACCAAAAATCCCCTGGGCAGGATCCTGCACCATGTTCTGCTTCTGCTTCTCTGTTTTTAGGAAGGCGGTGGGTGGGAGACTGTTGAGTTTGCCATCCCTTCTGTATCTTCTGTGTCTAGCCCCCGGGTGGTTATTGCTTGCTGTGTTTCCTGTCCTACCAGCATGTGCTGGAGGATGTCCTGTATGGGCATTTCTACCAGAACCTATAGATCCAACACTCTGTAAGGACAGTGACTGTGATGGGGCTACTCCAGCTCTGCACAAATAGTACCCTTGAATTGCAAACCAATGATATCCCTCATTAGCAGCAGCATGTTTCCTCCTTTGGACCATTTCAAAATGATTTGATTTTTAAAGTCTTTTTTGTTTCTTGTGCTTTGAACTACTGATTCACCCTCCTTCTCCAGCTTGGATAGCAACATACCTTCCCGTGACCTGGGACACTTCCCTTACAAACAGGTCTTTATCTTTCCCCACTCGTGAGCCTGTATGATCCTTTAATTGCAACGTGGTCTGTCTGTGCCAAGGTTTAGTCATGAGGCCCGAGTGTGTGTTTGCTTTGTATGCTTAATCCCTGGAGGAGGGTGGGTTTTGTCCTATTCCTTGGTGCAGAGACGAATTGCTGCCAGATATGCAGAGTGGAGCAGAGTCATGCACAGAAAACTAGAAACACAACCAGCTCACACAGTTCGTGGCAACTTGGCATGTTAGGGTCACATTTTCCTGCAGCTTTCCGCCTATTATATCCAGAATATTAGGAAAAAAAAGAGAGGTTGAAAAGTGCCTGTTTGGCTTGGAGCCTGGGTCTCCAGAAGATGCAGTTCACTACGCTGACTGGCCACCACCGTTCATGGTCCTGCTGAGGTGCCTATCTTCTTCCCAGCTGCATCTCTCCGTGCAACGTTGCAAAGAAGCATACTTGTCTGTGATGGTTCAAATGCTCTGGTAACTGCTGAGGTGTTTCCTTTTTTGTCTTTTTGGCAGTGGATCCCTGTGAGGTGGAAAACTTCTGTCTTCAGCAATGATGGAGAGAATAAGAGGTACCGATTCTCCATCTGCTGAGCTCCACTTAAATTGTTATTTCTTCATGCTTTCTCTACCCTTCAAAACGTAAAATTGGCAGAAACAAATGAAGCTGTAAAATAACAGCTCTGAATTAATAAAGCGTAGTTGTGCCAAGTGCTGTTAAAAAGAGCATTGCCCTCAGTGCGCTCTCAACGCTTCAGCTGTTATGGCTGCTGGGGAGAGAGGGAAGTTGTTCATTTTCACCTGCCTGGGTACTGTGGGGTTAACAGACCCCACACTAGGTCTGTCAGTGTTGAAATCGTTGTCTGGAACAAGTGGAAATCCTGTGGAAGCAGCTACGAATGCAGATGAGCAGCCCCAGCTAATAGCCTGGCTGTTAATACCTGGCTCTATGGGGCTGCCAGTGAAAATATCCAGAAATGGGATGGGCACTGCTTAGATGAAAAACCTGGTAGGAGTATGCTGGGAAAGGGGTGGGATTTTCACTTGAGTCATCAAAGACTGATGTAGGTGTCATGTCTCTTGGATGAGACTAACTGAGCAGTGTAATGCTGATCTATCATAAACATTTGGTTAAAGCCTTCCAGGAGACTAACCTAAACCCAGGCAGGGGTCCCGGTGCTTTAGCTGACTGTTGAGAAAAACTGCTTTGTATTCGCAGGCAGGTAGCAGCATGTCTGAAAATCTGCCAGATTTTCTATTTAATTATCTATGAGGGCTGTTTCACCATTAGGGCTGTTTCCTATTTTGCATTCTTGGAGGAAACACAAGAACAGGCTCCCTCTGCCAGTGACAGGGAAATTCGAGGATGCCCAGAAAGAGTGGCTTTGCTGGGGCTGCAACTCTGTTAGGGATGGTCAGAAAAATTTTGGCAGAGTCCACACACTGTGCATTGAAGCTGAAGTGTTTTGTGGTAGCATGTTAGTCTCAGGGATGTTTTCTAAAGGAAGGATATGGGAACCAATGTAGACCCTGATTGCTTCTGAAAAGGAGGAGAAAGCAGGTCTCCATCAAACTTCTCACGTTTTCTACCTTTAAATATTTTGACTGTACTGGTTTCCCGTGAAATTTGAAAAGGTTTTCAGTCCAATGATGCACTCAAACAAAAGAAAAGAAATTATCCTTTTCTCATCTCTAGGTTATGTTAGGGCAAAGAGAATCACGACACATCTGAGAACCTAAAAGCTCATCTTTGTTTTTTGTCAGTAAGAGGATGCATGTCCTGTGAAGTACAGGCTGAAAAATCTCTTTAAAGACCCATGCTTACTTTCACTGAGGTTGAGGTTGTTTTGTTCTTTTCTTTTCCTTTGATTATTAATTGTTGGTTTTCTCTGAGGTGAAGAAAACTGGTCGCTCAGAGCAATAATCTCAAGCCTGCACCTGTCAGATAAAGATATGTGATTAATTGGATGGAGTGAGAAGGGTGTCCCATTTAGATTATTAGTGCGGTGATACTGTCATGGGGCTACAGGTGAGATAACTGACGGGCTAAATACAGCCACCTGAAGATCCCATAGCAAGACTGTGTTGCTTATAGGTAGCAGTAGGTCTGAAGCTGCACTGCACTTTTATTTTCATGTCAGGTCTATGCGCTAAACATGATTTATTCGGAGCCTGATGGGAATATTAGAGAATAGAATAAAACGAACAGATCTAGTTGCCAATGTTCCGAGTTATTTAAAAATTCAAATTAGAGGTCTTAGAGTGCAGTGCTCCCAAGAAGCAGTAACATCCAGGGGATTAAATCAAGAAGAGCTGAGCTCAGATTCCAGCTCCACCACTGCCATAGTGGATAGTGCTGGGAAAATAATTTTCCTTAACGTTTTTGAAAGGTGGCTGTTTGCTTTGGGGGCAGAAACTAATGTGTCTTGTGCTTGGTTTTCAATGCTGGAGCCAGGAACCCGTGCAAATGCTTAGGGCTCTCCACGGCTGAGAATTTGTCGTGGCCATCCTCACGTTTGACAAGAGGACATTAAAGATCTCAGAATCGTGGATTACTTTTGAAAACTCTGGTGATGGGCATGGGGAGAACTGAGGTGGCAGCACATGCTTCAGCATCTTTCAATCCCTCATACAAGTACTGAGGAAAATGGCAGATTAAATGGAGAAAATGGCAGCAAGGATTTTGGTACAGTAAAGCAAGCAGAAAGATGAAATTTGCAGAATTTACAGTGGTTCAGCCTTGAAAGCCTTTGGAAATGAATGGGAAATACAAGATTTAGTTACTTATTCAGGCAAACCAGGTTCCTTGTGTACCCTTTCCTTCAGAAAGGAGTGTTAGTGAGTGAGCCTTGGTTCAAGAAATATATTTTAGGAATGAATTTTTTAAGTCAGAAAGGAAAAAAAAAAATCTTCATGGACATTCAGGGAAACTTAGGCTGAGAGCACATCAAGATGCAAAGGAGCTGCTCCTCCACCCTTTCCCTGCAACTTCATACTAATAATTGGAAAAATACATTAGCAGATGCTGCACTTTTCTGAGGAGAGTGAAAGATGCTATAAGTAAGAGAGGGCTGATGTATTATTTAAGAGTAATCTGCAATTAGTGTTCCTAAGTGCTGTGCTATATTATTAGTTTCTTCTCTCTGTCTTGATCAAATGCAGTTGGATAATCTGCAAATTAACAATGATGGAAAAATGACTATGAGTACAGTTCTGGCTCTCTGGACCGAAAAGACCTGGAAGAGAAATTGGCAGTTTGGTACTTTGGGTGGCAGAGTGGCGGGTGGTAGAGCTGTGGTGGTGGGACCCTGGGGCACTATTTTGAAGGAATTTGATGTCTGGGACTTTTAAGCCAGTCCAAACTCTCGATGGCAGGGCTGGGAGGGAGGGGATTTGGTTGAAGTTCCCGTGGGACCACATTTCTGCAAAGACTTCCCTCCTAGGGACGGGACCTCTGCACAGCAGGAGAAGCAGAACTTTGCTGTGAGACTTCCTGGAGGTTTGCTGGAAAAGAAACCCGCCTGTCCCCAAGTCTCTTATCCCTCCCTGTGCGGTGGGCTTCTCTTGCCAGCTCCTGACTTTATCCCTGTGAATTCAGTGGAAGAAGTCATAATTATGCTTCAAATGCCCAGTGATAATTGGGCAAATGCCCATAGCTTAGTTATTTCCCTTAAGGTTATTGGTGTTCAAAAAAATGGATGTGTCTTCTACTGTCCATGCTTCTCCACTTACATGCTTTGAGACCACACAAAAATTTTCTAAAGTCTGTTGGAAACTCTTTTTCCATGTAGTCAGGAGGCGGCACATGTCACATAATGCCAAATGAACACGTTTCTCAAGCATTTTGTCACCTTCTTCCATTGTCATGTTTTCCTTTCTTTTGGCAGATTTATGCTTGCAGTGGCTGTGGCTGATAATGATTCAATATAATTGATTATTTCAGTCAGTTCCCCACACTTTGTGGCTTTAATAATGTGCTAGGAATATAAAAGTGTTCAACCTGTAATGTCAGTGCAAGGAATTAAATATTTATCATATGTATAGTATTCTGGGGAGTGATTCAGAAATGATTAACATGTAGATTTGCATACAGGAGCATTAAGAAACCCCACAAAGTGGACCATTCATTTCTAAAAATATATGCGGAAACAGGTTTTGTTTTCAAATTTTCAGATATATGTGTTTAAAAGAAACCTAAAGAACTGTGATTGACATGATCCTATAATTCTACTGGCTTCAATGTTTGATTATGCTACATATCCTGTAGGGCAGCTGTCTCAAAAGCTTTGGGTCTATCTATGATTGTCAATCTCGACTGTTTCTTTCTGAATCAGCAGCAGTTTTAATTTGAGCTGGTGTCACTGTGGGCACCTAGTCTTTCAGCTAATGGAGCAATGCTGAATTTGCGTGGTTGGAAGCAGTCAAATAGCTGTGGCTTAACAAATTCTAGTTTATCAGGCAAAACATGCTAATCTACTGTTAGTGTGCTCTTAGCTTACTCCAGTCACTAACATGGTGGGTTTAAACCTCCATGAAACAGCTGCAGATATCCCCTGAAGCATGTTTTCAGCAAATGTATTTTATTTCAGTACTGAAGTGGGCTTAAAGTGCACATATAGTTATTGCAACTCAGTGGATGGGCAGTAAATTGCTGAGCTGTAACAGCTCAATCATTTTTGGTTATGGGAACATACCTATGCTTTCTGGTTTTATTAAGAGTTTGATTTTTTGTTATAGGCCAAATTTGACTTGGCAATGGCAAGCTGGAAATGCTTTTGATTCTTTTTCAAAAATCAAGCAGAACAACTTTACGTGCAATATTTTAAAGTGTTTTATTTTTGTTGTCACTAGTGCTACCTGGCAATATAAGCAGAGCCTTCTAGGGGCTCATTTCTTCCATCTGGGCAAATGAACTTGTACCCAAAATAGAAAACCAGGAGGATTTTAAACCCCTTTTCACTAAGAGGGTATTTCAGTCTCTCCTATGTTTAGGCTGGCAGTAAGTGAGATACACACCTGAGAGTTAAAGACCTGTGTTTTTTTTTTCTCTAAGCCAGGTCTATTAATGCATTTGACTGGTCTGGCTTGTAGAGCTTATGTTGAATCCTGCTGTGGACCTGGTAGTTCACTTGCAGAGATCACGTCCGACCGTCCTGTTGGAAGTTACCAATAGAAGATGTGTCTGTTCTGTAGCTCTCAATTATCTTTCCCTCTCCAGAAAGACGGGAAGAGCTGTCTTTGATCCCACAAATCTCTACAGATGTTAAAGGGAAATACAGAATAGAACTGAGCTAACTTACAGGTATTGAAGTATCTACCTTGACATCAAGTTTTAACAGAAAACTGTGGCTTTCAAAAAGCCTTTTGCATTTAATGAAAGTAAAGAACTGCAGCTGGAGTCCCCCCATCATACCTGTAATCCTAATAATAACAATTTCCAGCATGTTTGCAACAGTCAGCGTGGCTTGAGGTGTTTAAGAATAATAACTAGTTAGAATTGCCATAATCTGTTTTACCTAATATTCCCTCCATTTCAAGTTTCTTGTCTCCTGGGGGGAGAGTGGGTACCTACCAATGACCAGAAGCCCAGAGATGCACCTCTTGCTACCTTATTTCCCGTCTTACAAACAGTATTAGTTCTAAGCCGTGACTTCTTTCTTTTTAAAAAATGATTTCCCCGAGAGTTATGAGGTTTATTTGTTGCAGTAGGCATTTCTTGTGATAGACTTGGCTTAAATGTCCAAGATCAAACTTAAAAGTTTGGGTGGGTTTTTTTTGTCTTTTAAGTGTTTAGAGCACCAATGTGACACAGTGCTGGGAGTTTGGTTATTAATAATAGATAAAGCGATGCTACTGTGAGGATTAAATAGGATTCAAGGTACAGCCAACAATGCTTCTTCAGTTTCTGACTTTCTTATGGAATTCAGACTAATGAAGAACAAACTTGAATTAGAATTTTCATTTGTGTGTACTGTCTTGAGCATGATGGGATACCACTTTGTTGAATCAGCTGTTTTTAGAGCCCAAGTACCAATCCTGTGGCGTTGAAGAAATTCCATAAAAAGGAAAAATAAAAGAAATGAATAAAAACATGAACTGAAACTTGAAATATTTTATGAAACACATGCTAAATCTCCCTGCTTTAGCACCAGTGGCCTACAATGGAGCAGAGCATTGGGCCAAAAAGAGTAAATCTTACTCTAAGAGACAATTTTATGCACAGCGTGAATTTAGAAAGGGGAGAAAGGGAGGAGGCCATAAGACAAAGCTTAGCAGGAACAGAAAGAGGTAGAATATATCTGCAAGAGAATGTAATCGTAAAAGGAAAGGAAAATTGACACAATGTGAACAAAATAAGATGAACTTGCTTTTTTTTGTTCTATGGCACTTTGTCTTCCATGTCAAAGCCTATTATACCATTACATCATTCATGTGCTGAGTACTAAACTGTGCTTTCACTGCGTCGTATGTTGTTCCCAGGAACTTTACTACCAATTCAGATCATCTTGAGGCTTGATTTTGCATTACGTTGGTGACACTGGGGTTAGTCCTGATTTATATCATTCTAGTCATATAAAAATCGCACACTTCATTGGTAACACTTAGCATTTCTTTAGGGTTTATCATTCATTGATCACAGAGCACTCTGTAGCAGTAAATAATGATCATTTCCAGCATGTGGCAGATAATAAAAAAAAAAAAAGGAAAGCACAGAGCAGTTGCATGTTTTGCCTGTGATCACATGGCATGGCAGGGAACACAACCCAGATCTCCTGATGCCCTGCCTATGAGATCATGCTGCCTCCCTAAATAAAATTAAAATGGAGTTCTGCAGTAAAAAGGAATGACTCTGCTCTGATACCCGTCTTAGTGAGATCAGCTGTGGGCCTCCACTTAATAACACCACATTACTGCTGGGTTCACTGGGAACACTATTAGACTGCCTCAATAACTGGAGAAGAAAGTACCTGAGCTTTGGTTCCCATCTGTACACAAAATGCTGTAGCACATCCCAGCAGGAGCACTTCAGCAGGTGAAAAAACAGTCGGACACCTCACAGGTTACATAGCAAACCAAGTATTTACTACATCCATCCAATTTATATCGTAGCCCAAAAAAAAACATTGGTTTTTTTCCCTAAGATGTCAGTGCCCCTATATTTATCTGTGCCTTTCTGAGGGGGATGCATGTGTATCCCACTGCTTCTCTCCCTCTCGTTCTACCCCATTCTGATTGGAAAATGTGTTTTTAATATTGTGAAACAGAGATTGCGTTTCGACGCTACTAGCGCCACAGGAAATTCAGCCTTTACTAATAATAAAAAAAGACTTAGTGATTTCACTTGGAAGGGAGTTCAGGACAAGTGCAGCATGCACAGGAGCCAGTCTGGTGTCCCACCGCGGGGATGTGGGGTTGTGAGGTTGTGGAAGCTGGGCAGCAATGGCCGTTGGCAAGGGCTTCAGCCATGTGGGAGATACACCGCAATAGGGAAAAGAAAAAGCAGTATCAGGGTAGGAAGCAGTTGAGATGGCTGCTGAGGCCTGTCATAGTCGATCTGCTCAGATACTCAGTTGGCACAATGTTGCTGCTGTATGGTAATGCTTCGTGGAGAAATGGAGGTGCCAGGGTCGTGTTGCTGAAGGACACAGAGCTTGTAAGTCCCCCAGTGAAAATTATAAATTTGGGCCTCCGTACTCCAAGGTAAGTGATGTATCCTGTACACAAAACTATTTATGCTGGTGTTTCCTATATGAAAAAAACAGACAAAGAGGTTACTGTTTCACTATTTGTAGGTTTACGGTTTATCTGGGTTTCCCTGGAAATATACTCTTTGTTCCTCCTGGATTTTGATTTTTTTTTCCCCCCTCAAGAAATGCTTTATATCAAAAGGTCTGGACAAATCGTCCTAGCAGATGCTTAGGCCACCTTGGTGCACATCTGTTTATTTGTGTTGGACCTGTTGGGCCCTGTACAGTGTGTGGGCCACAGACCCTGCCCACTCTAGGCAGAAAAGTTTTGCTTACAGAGAACAGCGAGTCTCTGCTCCACGGTGCAGACTCCCCAGTTCTGCGCCCCTTTTCCCTGTGTGTAGCCAATGGCTAATTGTCGAGGTATAAAGGGGCTCGAGGGTTTGTGTCAAGCAGCCTGACCCCAAGGCGTCTGCTGGTGACCTCTGCAGTAAAGCTGCCCGATGTCAATACAAATGGGAGGGTGCCCTGAGTGAAGATGCAATTTGCTGTGAAATAATAAACTCAGGGACAGTGGAGACTATATATGTGAACACAGAGTATTCTGCGATAAGTGGCAGGGCAAAGGCATAGTGCTGGTTCACTGAAACGGAGCCTCTGTTTTTATACCTTTAGAAAATACAACTATGATTCATCTTTGTGGGTCAAGGTTTGTGATCCAGTAGAGGAACGTGTAGGAATCTGACCGTGAAGTATCTTAATGTTGCAAAATTGACCTGTAATACTGAATTCCTTTGGCGTGCAGTGACAAATTGCACTTTCACGTGCTTCTTCACAGGTGTGCATGGTCAGGGCATCTCTTAAGATACTTCTTTTGTGGTAACGTGTTCAATGTGTG
Organism: Dromas ardeola; assembly: GCA_013398915.1. Taxonomy (NCBI): domain Eukaryota; kingdom Metazoa; phylum Chordata; class Aves; order Charadriiformes; family Dromadidae; genus Dromas; species Dromas ardeola. The sequence continues at coordinate 274,147 of VYZM01007192.1, read as the reverse complement.
GCAAACTATGTCTGTAGTGGTGCTTTGCAATGGCTGACCATGAGGGCTGTGTTTTCTTAAAGGGTTTTAAAAGACATATTTAATATGTTTGCTTGATGGCAGTAAAATATTTTGATTGCTTTAAAACATTGTAATAGGAACAAAGAGCAACTTTGAAGTTGGTGTGGAGTTCTGGCCTTCCTCTGCTTCAGTACTTCAAGTTTATACAGAAAAGAAACACTGGGTTGCCATGGTAACTGCTTTTTCACAGGTTCGCCCTGTGTAACGTGCTATAAATCTTTCTTATGTGCTAGATGGACAAAGAGAAGATAAGGAGGTAAAATCTAGGCTCAGAGATCAATGTGTAGAAAGGTAAGTATAAAATGTGGTCATGTGGAAGTAATTCAAGCAGTGCAGAGCACACAAACTGTGCCAACCTGTCTGTGCGCATCTCTATTTTATTTAATTAATATTCTTCTCTTGGGAATATCTGCTTCATCGACTTCCCCGTATTCGTAGGCCATCCAGTAGAGCTGAAATTGTAACGTTATGGCTCTGTTATGTGGCTCATGGTTTTCTTAATAAACATTGCAGCCACCTATTTATTAATGGGAATTGCTCAAAGCAGACTGATAAACAGTGTCTGTGATGACCTCTGTGGGAAATCATTAGTGCCTCGCAAGGCAGTTAGTGTCCCATAAATCAGTAAGATTATAACTCCCGCGCTTTCCACAAAACTCGTCTCCTGCCTCCTTGGTTGCTCTGCCGGGGATGTTAGTGATGGGGATAATGTTGGTTACGGGCTAATCTCCTACTGCAACAGCAGATTTTCTGCTAAGTTTTTCAGACCTGTTCGGTATGTAATTTGTTGTCAGTGTCTAAATCCTAGCAAGGAAAAGCATTAAAATGCAGAGAACCATGTATCATAACTGGCAAACATCTCTTGGTCTTTTTAGTTATTGTGAGTGGAGCACCATTCTGGCATAAGTGGTTTCTGTCTTGAAAAACTTCCAGACCAAGTGGAGGCAGCAAACAAAAGCTTTGAGGGTAAAGGTAGACATACAGGGGGGAAAGAGGTTGCCAAAGAGCATAGAGAGGTGCAGCAACGTAGTGGGGAGCAGAGGGGAGCTGGGCCCTGGGTCTGTCTGGCTGTGAGGCATCCCCCAGGTTTGTCCTCAGCGCAGGATTCTGTACATGTTCATGATTTTGCATGAGGCAGAAGATTGAACTTCTCAGTGTCCCGTAGTGATTGTAACATTGATGTATATTGCAGGGTGAAGCAGGCTGAAAACTATGGAGTAAGAGTCTTTTGAGTGAAAAAATGCGAAATGTTTTCATAGAATCATAGAATGGTTTTGATTGGAAGGGACCTTAAAGACCATCTAGTTCCAATCCCCCTGCCATGGGCAGGGACACCTCCCACCAGACCAGGCTGCTCAAAGCCCCATCCAGCCTGGCCTTGAACACTTCCAGGGATGGGGCCTCCACAACTTCCCTGGGCAACCTGTTCCCGTGCCTCACCGCCTTCATAGTGAAAAATTTCTTCCTGATATCTAATCTAAATCTACCTCCTTCTAGTTTGAAGCCATTACCACTTGTCCTATCACTGCATGCCCTTGTAAAAAGTCCCTCTCCAGCTTTCTTGTAGGCCCCCTTCAGATACTGGAAAGCTGCTATAAGGTCTCCCTGGAGCCTTGTCCCATGTTTCGATGACATCCTGGGTGCTTCCAGAGGAATATGAAAAATGGCAGTCCCTAGTCACATACTGTTGTGGTGGCTTTTACAGGCATTTAAGAACCTGATACTCATGAGTTTCTCTAGCTCACCTCATCTTTTCACCATTTTTTCCTTTGTAGGGAATGTGTTTATAGTGAAATATAGCGTGGGAGCCAGTACGTTAAAACATGAATAACTGGGAACATACTCTACTTCTCTGCAGCAGGTAGATCAAAACAAGCCAGAACCTCCAACAAAAGCCTGGCTTTCAGCTCCTTTTCTATTTTCACTGGTGGCATGAAAGCCTAATGAGAACCTTGATAGAAAGCGAGTGCATGTAGCTGTTGGGCTTCATCTCTTTCTTAACAGATACTGAAAGGCAGTTTTGCTAAAACTCTGAATTCTTCATCTGTGCTTCATCAGTTTGGTATAAAGTGAGATCTGACACCTGAAATACTGATTTCCCGTGTTCCTCTGGTGTTCTGTAGCACTACAGAACCATGTTGGTTTTCACCAGTGAGATTCTTTCTGCCAAGCAGTAAACGAGTTGAGGAAATTACCCACATGCCATAATGATATTAGAAGTGTTGTGGTGCATTGTAACTATCCGTATTGTCTTTAGTTATTTTGGATCTAGGGAGCAGCTCAGACAAATACCTAAGATTCAGACTCTACTTAGTGAAGGAAAAAAGTTGGAAAGCATCTGATTTTGTTTGTATTGATTGCTTTATCCATTAAGCTTACATACAGGAAAGCTTTTGTGAATGAGCATCAGGCTGTAGGTAGCCAGCACGAAAGAGCTGCTAGCAGGATGCTTTGCTTATTACCACACATGCCATGGATGGGGACATCAATTGCCAGGAAAGTATTGAACGGTGAGACAAATGACTGACCTTGTAATGGGCAGGTTTAGGGACTTACGGACCATTTCCTACATGACTCAGGCACTTTGGCACCGGTCTCATCCCCTGTCGACACTAGAAACAAAAGTGCCTGAGAACCAGGGCCAGCCTCAGCCGCCGGGTTGTTCCCGGCACAGGGCAGGGTCACTTGTGGAGATTGCCTGGGAGCTTCTGTGTCTAAAGAGGAGGAGCTGCAACCTTCACCAGACCCCAAAAGTTTTATCCTTAAATAAGGGTGACAGGTATTAATAATTAAAAAATAATAATGTGCATTCTAGAGGATAAGGTTGCAAAATGACAGAGCAGATGTGGCTGGGTTATTAAAGGCCTTTATAAGCTTCCTGGGTGCTGAGTTTTTTCAACTTTCTGGTCTGGATTCTGGAGTTCCAAATGATGTATTTGGCGCCAAAGCAGGCAGGGCTGTGCTGCAGTCCTGGTCATTCAATGTGGTAGAGCGTAACTTGGGTTTCCTGAGTTACCAAGGTTTTCCTCCAGTTGAAAACAGGACCTGGAGGGGAGACAGTGGGACTTAGCACTTGCCCTGACGTTAAGCTGGGATGTGGCCAGAGTATACATCCAGAGTAGGAGCTGGGAAAATTTCCCAGACGCCATAGTTTAGATGTGCCCATGTAAACACTGTCTGCTTTTCCTGATTTATTTGACAGTGTCACCTGGATAAACTTCTACAATGCTAGGCAGTACCTTTGAAACTCAATCTCCAACAGGGAATACTCACATCCCAATTTTAGGCATTTGATCTGAGTACTTCAATGAGCAACTTAGGCGATCTGCATAAATTCTCTGGAGTCTCCAGAGGCAACTCAGAGCCTCTAAGCATCAAAATAGAAGCCTCTTCTAAAGAGTACAGGTTTTTTACATGCCTTTTTCTAAATCCGAAGCAATGCAATAATGCTGCTTAACTGCACTGAAGAAGTCTTAGAAGAACTCATTTAGTCACCATTATGAGAGACCTGGAACAAAAAGATAAAAAACATCTTCACTCTTACTGTAGCAGACTGTGTTGCAGCCAGATGGAGGGTAATTCCAGTTAACTGTGTCTCCACAAGAGTATCAGGTTCCTAGGTGGTTTGACATTAGAGGGAGCAAAGCACATGGTGAAATTAGTATCAGAGATGATGAGGATGTTGACATGCGCAACAGAGTAGAGGTGATGATATTTTTCCAGTGGTTGCTTTGTTAGGAGGTGGAAGTGAGCCCTTCTGTCTATTTGAGGTCATTCAGTTTCTGCATTAAGAGATGAAAACTTATGCAACTTCTGACCAGCTTGAAAAGTTTCTTGAAGCATTGAATCTTTTTCAGCCTGGGTCTCATACAGGGCATGGGACAGTGAAACCCTGGTCTGGAAATGGATCTTGCGTTGTCACTGTGCATGTAATACATGTGCTTTTTGGCTAAAACTTCTTGGGTTGTTTGCATTTCATTGAACTTCATGGAGAAGTTCCAGATGCATCCATGATTTTATTAGTAAGAGACCTAAAAGCAGTTTATAAACAGAAGGCATCCTCTCCTGTTGTCATGATTCTTTTTAATGCATCAATAAAAGATGATAGAAATTTTTTCTAGAGAACATGTTTTTCATGCACTGAAGTTCACTCATACTGTCATTTCTTCAAAAGGAAAAAAAAAATTAGTTTGGTTTTGCTGGGTGCAATCATCAAATCAAAAAGGATAAAGCAGCAATGAAATGGAAATAATTTAAATGAATCATATTTAAAGATTTATCATATATCTGCCTTATTACTGTTTGTCTGTCTTTTTCTTTTCTAACTCCAATCTATGGCAGCTGAAAAAATGGAAAGCTTTTCTTCTTTCTACACCTTCTAGAAATCTGTATGGTAGGCAAAACATATCGAGACATGCACAAAACTGTTAATGAATTAGCATCCTATTTGATTTTAAAGGCTCCATCAGGAGACAAACCAGAAATAGTCAATTATGAAATTGTGTCTTTATATGTAAATTACCTACCAGATTCCCTCAAAAGGATGTTTAATCCCAATGAAAATTATGTGCCCTTATCCTTGTGTATCCAAAGCACGTAGCATAACCTTTCCTTTAAACTTTTATAGTGATTAAATGTAAGCTCTTTGTATTTTTTGAAGTATCCATAATTGATTGAGATTACAGAAGTGTGACAGCAATTCCTCTTTTAGGCAAGTGTGTTGCTTTGCATTAATCATACTTGGTTGCAGGGAGAAGAGTGGGTGTGACTTTTCAAATTAAGCAGCCACAGAGAAAAACACTTAGTGATTTTCTTCAAGTAAGCTAATGTTTTGAAAATTATTTTAATTTGAAAGCAAACAATCTTGAGATCTGGGTTGGAGAAGGAGGAGCGATGTTTTATTTTTAATCTCATTTAGTGTTCCAGCCTCTTCCTTCAGATTTTTATTGCACTGAAAAAATTAATTAACTTAATTGAGTTCATTTGGAAATAGTAACAGAAGGATGACAGACGCATTTGTTGCCCCTCTCCCTAATGAGGGAGCATTGTCTCATTCAGTAGCTGCCCAGTGCCGTGTCTGTGTGGAAGGAGTACAGTGGTGGTCCCGCTCCCTCTGCCTCTTAATGAGCAGAAAACATCCCCCCACTTCGTCACCAGTCTGTAAATAGTGGCTGCAAAGATGGTCCTGCTGGTCCCCCGCCGGGGGTTGCAAGGACCATCTCTCTGGTGCCCTTGTGGGGGCTTCATTCTCTAGGCGTCCGGATCAAACAACTTTTAGGACTTTTAGGACAAAACTCACTTGGAAAAATAACTGAGATGAAAAAATCAAGAGGGGTGAGGGGGATGTTTCCATCTGGAGGCAGGAGGCGGATGCCTTGGTCCTCCTGAGCCCCCACATCTCTGAGCGGCAGGCACTTGGCGTCACTGCTGCGGGCCCCCTCCAGTCGTGCCTTTCTCCAGCTCTGTGCGTTTACACTTGCAAACTCTTTCCAGCCTTTTACTGTGTGTTTGCACAGTAACGTGCATGCTGGCTTCTGATACCTGTCTGGGCCTCCAGGTGCAACTGGTCTGTGAATACTAATTTTGTACACCTGAGTAAAAAGCTTCACCTGAAACAGGAGGTTCACTTGGAGGGATCCATCCAGTGTGAAGTTTTTTCTTTATGCTGGGATCGTGCAGTAGAAGGTGACTAGACAGAAAACTGGAATAATCACTCAGGCATTTAATCTTTTTATTTACATGCATCATCCTTTTAAAAAGAATAAATAATTTTTCAGTTAATTTCATAGCTGAAACTAAGGACACTTTCTTTTTTTTTTTTTCTCTCCCTATTCAAGGAGACAGCCCAGAAGTCAGGAATGGGTGCAGGGGAGCTGGGGGCGGGTCTGTCCTATATGGCACATCACCCCCCTGAGGTTCAGGCATCCTCCTCCTCCCACCTGCAGTCGAGTGGCCCAGTTGCCTGCGTTGGGGCAGCAGTGCAGGCACGGGTGAAGGCAGCTTTTCTCTCGTGTCAAGCCTCACACAAACCTCCAGAGCTCCAAGTTTGTCTCATCATTTATGATTTCAGTCTGGATGTTGAAAACATCTGCTAACCTGTTCACAGGCATGAAAAAAAAGGGGGATTTATGTATTTTAGTCAACTTGATTTAAAGGGGTAAGAGTTATTGTGAGACAAGGAGGTATCAGCTGTCCTTCCTCGTAGAGGGAGAATCACCAAATGGTTGCAGTTGACTGTTTCTGGCAAGCACATCCAAAGTGCAATAATGTGTGTGTTTCTTATGAAACGCAGGGGATCGGCCATGAAAAATGCCGAGCAGCTCTGCAGGGGCAAGAGACTCTTGGCTTTCCTCGCTGCCGAGCCCAGTAGCCCCAGGGTGCTTCAGCTCCTGAGACCTTGGTTTACCGCATCTCCCCTGTGCAGCAAAACACAGACACACGTGCCTGACGTTAAACCTACTCCTAAATCTTATATAACTCATGAAATACAAGCATATGCGTTTAAATGCTCTCCTGAGTGACACCCTCACAGCACATGCCGGCAAGCACGTATTTAATTTCATGCATTTGGTGAAATGTTGATTTTTTTTTTTTCCTATATTTTTGTGCCTGGTGAGAAAAAACAGATTTTTTATTTAATTTTTCTGCAACTTTCTGTGTAAGGAGTGTTGAAAAAAAGGACTCTACATCATCAGTTAGAAGCTTTGCTACCTACTAAATCTAATTGCTTCCCCCTGCAGTTTTTAAAAATCAATGGTGATTTATAAATGAGTGTGGTATATAATAAATCAGGTTATTTTCATGTCAGCTTGTATCTTTAATATCTGGCTACAAGATAAGAAGCGTTAATGATTGGGCATGATGTGTAAAACAAGATGCATCATTCCCAGTGCCCAGTATGCCTTTGACAAGGAACAAGCGGTTACATTTATGCGTTAGAGAAGGAACGTGTATTTTTGCAAACGAGATGCTACCATACAGTCCCAGCTCAGCAGAAAACATCCTGGCTTTGCTCAAATGTTGCATGAGCAAGGGAGGATTTTGAGGAGATTTTTCATACACTTTTCTTCACAGTTAACACCAGCTTCCCCCTCGCATGAGGTGTGCACTTTCCCTATTTAGATGGGGCTGATCATTTCAGACTTAGTTCAGCAAAGCTTTTAAGCATGTTCTTAACTTCAGTGTGAAGTTAATGAGCAGGCTTTGATGCTTGTGGGTTCATCGCTGTCCTACCTGCCACTCTGACTTGAAGCGACATAAAGATGTTGCTGAAGCAGGACTAGAGCTACCATGCTTCAGCTGTGTCCAGGTCTGACGCTTCCAGGCAGTGTGGGGTGAACCTGCTCAGCATCTGCTACCCAGTTGTGCTGCATGTCAGCGGCAAATCTGGCACGCCCAAAACATCTCCTGGTAGTTTTCTGTGCTGGAAATCCCACACAGGAGTGTTAGATGCATAAAACTCAACTGTTGAAATTTCTGATCTCCAAGTGAATGGCAGTAGGTCCTGTAAGAGAGGAGGAGAAAGCATGGTGTCTTAGATCTCACTGTTGGTAGGCCCTCTTTAATATTTATATCAGTCACAGAGGAAGGAGACTTTGGACTAAGTGTTAGATGGTAGGTATGAACTGGCAGCACACCTGTCACTGGGAGCGAACGTGTTAAATTTGCATCAATGACTGGTCAGTTTTTATTAGTGTCATATAAAATTGTGTTAATCATTGGGGTTGGACTAGATGAGGTCCCTTCCAGCCCCTATCATTCTGTGATTCTGTGATCAGGTAGCTGAAAAAGACCATTAACCAAAGTCCTTATAGCCTTTAACTAATGTTAGAAACATCTTTGTAAAGCATTCAACCCTTCTATTTGGCGTCTGTCCCACAGAGCTGCTGGTATTCTGTAAAGGGTGTCAGCGTGATACACGAATGTGTCAGGTCTGGTCCTTTAGACGGTCCTCCTAATGTACATCTGAAATAGCTTCAAAAGAAGTCAGTGTAGCTGGGTATTGTGAAACTTGTGTGAGGAAAAGATTAGGCCACCAGGGAAGGATCCAGAGTAACCTGCAAGGGCTTGAGTATGTGTGATTTGGGACCTGCAGTGCTTCAATATGCAAGTTCGCATGGGATGGTGCCCATTTGTCCGGGACACCTGGGGAGACGCTTGGATTTATCACGTATCCGAAACCTCTGTGTTTGTGGCCTCTGCCAGAGCCTTGGTGTTAATCGAACATAAAATATTTTCTTTAAAAGAATATACTGATATCTAAAATATAAGAGGAAAAACAGCAAAGGAAAAAATGAGACCTTTTTTGATAGTAATACTGTGATAAGGACTCTTAAATTAATAGAGGCATGCCAGTTTGTACCAGCAGAGGTTTTGGCCTAGAGTCTTCATGGGGAAAGATGTAATGTTTCCACTTTTTTAAAAGCTGTATTACTGGCATAGCGATATTTTTACCTTTATCTTTTTAAATAACATCCGCCAGGTCTGGACAGGAAGCCTCCTTTCATTGTTTGGCATGAATATGCAAGGGGGTTGATGAACCGTGAAAGGACCTGTTGGAAAGAGGTCTTTCCCCAGAAAGGTTTCTGAGGACTGTGAAGTACCAGACAACATATTTTTTATTATTTTTTAATGGTTCAAGAGATAAACTAGAAAACCGTAGGCTAGTTTACTTAATATCTGCTGTTAGAACAGAAAACTTCTTGGAAGCTTTCTCAGGTGATGTGGTGAGAAAACACCTGGAAAAGTGTATTTTCACTGTGGACAAGCAGCGTGAGCGCTGGCTGAGGAGGTCATGCTGAGGCAGGTTTCTGGTGACAGTTTAAGATATTAGTGCCATGACAGAGGAAGAGGATTTTGTGGAAGAGCTGCATGTAGGCCTAATGGTGGTAGAGGACGGAAGAAGGCGGGTTTTGGAAAAAGGTCTGCATGGATGAGCAGTAGCAGAGGAATGTCTGTGTGCCTCTAGAAGCTGGTCTTACACCAATAAAAGATCACTGTAAATGGAAAATTCCAAATTGAAAGGGGGTTGGGGGTGTGGCATGGCTCTGCTCATCCTCACCAGCTGGTGAGGCAGCAGGATGGGTACCCAGGGAGATGTGGTGGGAGGCTTGAGTCTGTCAGCCCCCCAGACCTCCAGCAGCCGTCCCCCTGATGGCCCTGCAGCTGGGATTCCAGCGTGCACGTGGGACTGTGCCTCCCCTCCGTCTTCTGCTTAGTATTGAGAAGTACAGTCAGTGGTAGAAGGAGTAAGGCAGCCCCGTCAGTTATCATTGTCTTTATTAAAACAGCGCAAATAATCAAGATTGAGGGGTTTGGGTTTTATTTTTGTTTTGGTTCTGTTGCAAAGTTTCAAACTGAATCAGCATTAAAACTTTCCTGTTTACTCCTGAGTAATGTGCTCTAGGCAATCCTGCTTTAGCAGGGAAGTTGGACTAGATGGTCTCTAGAGGTCCCTTCCAACTCTGAAATTCCGTGATTCCGTGATTTTTTTCTTGCCAAAATGAGAAACACAAGATGGCCATGATGTCTTACATTCCAAATCTATACTGATACAAATGCGTGTAATTACATATATTCATCTCTTTTGGACACATGAGGGAATTCTTCTTGCTCATCTTTAAAGGTCATTGTCCCTAGTCTGCCTAATAACAAAATATTAATTAGTATAACTAGTATAATCCTCTTTTATCCCTGAGAGTCTTCTCAAGCCTGCATAACCTTGCAAGCTTACTGCAAAATTTTTAGTGGGTGCAAAGGAAGCCTTAGATTTGTGGTCGTGATCATTTCTTATGCTGTAAGTAAATGAAATGATCAAAATGCGCAAGGAGCGTCTGACATTAATTGCATGAAATACAGTTCTATTGAGAGTTAAACAGAAGAAAAAGTCACTGCTGGAGACTCCTCGTCTTCAAGATTGATGATATGTGAGACAACAGCCCTAAAGTTCATTACTTAAAGTTCATTGGAGGCTGCTGACAGGGGAGGCCATCTCGATGAAATGCACTCTTCATGTGGGATTTCCTAGTTTCCCAAACCGGGCTTTGGCTTTAAAGAAGAGCGTGTTAATAGAAGTTAGATCTTTTGGGTTTTCCGTATGGTCTCTCTAATCCCCAGGAAATCTCTGCTGCTGCCTCATGTTCTTTGATTCAGAAATGAGGTGATGCAGGTAGAGACAGGTGCTTAATGCACTCTATAAAAAAAAATGACATTTCCATTCCTGTTTGGAAGCAAAAGCACCAAGCTTATTAGCGAAGCTTATTAGTGCTCAATTAACATAATATATTGCAGTTATTATTCTCAGAATGATACCAGACATCCCCCTCGGAGGGGGTAAATTGAATCCTGATAACTGGCATTTAAACAAAACTGGAAACCAGCAGTTAATAATAGGCAGTAAAAATACAGAATATCATTGTTCCTCTTCTGAATTCAGTTAAGTCTGTTTGCGGGTGAAGAATTAACCACAGACTTCCATCTTTTGTTAAGAAAAAGTTAAAAAAACAAAGAAAACCTTAGGCTGAAATAATCATTATACTTCATAACATGGTTTGCTGTCAGTACAGAGCTTAAAGAGAAGGAGGAAGGTTTTATGGTCCTTGGCTTAGCACTTGATGGACATTTATGGACATTTATCGGGCATTTCTTCCCAGGCCCTGCTCTCATTTTCTTAAAAAAACAAGGATGATCATTTTTCAGTCTGCTGCAATCTCCTAGACCTCTTAATATGATCCTTTGGTGCTAATACAGAAAAAAAAAAGTGTGTTCCAGCTAAAGCCTTAGGCAGAATCCTCTGTGTGCTCTGCAACGTGATGCTGAAAAAGTCCGGTGTTACGTTAATGCCTCAGAAAGAGAAATTCAATGGCGTCTATGTTGTCCACAAATCAATATGATTTTCAGGCTTATGAACAGAGCTTGGAAATGTTTGGGTGTTGTAATGAGCAGTGTATGTGAAAATATTTTCCTGTATGTATGTGTTTTTTCCATGATCCCCAAATCACATTCTTTTAAACAAAATTGTTAGTACAGATACAGGAAGTTTTAAGGCATTAAAGTGAGTTGCATTTAGTCAGTTCTTCCTCAAGCCTAAAAGAGAGGTTGCCACGGCAGGCTGCTGAAGCTGAGTACGCAGACTGCCGTGCTCAGTAGGCTTAGCTCAACGGAGCAAAAGCTCCGGTTGGGAACAACCTTTTGCTTCCTTTAGAGAGCACGTGGGTGGGAGGTTCGCCCCTTGCTTCACTCAGCGGTGCCTCTCCGTTACATGGGGTGCTACTCAAGTAAGAAGATTCGGCACAGAAAATTCTGGAGAACTATCCTTGCTTTAAAAAGTAGTCTCTTCTAGAAAATGTCAGCTGGAAAATTTGTTAGTTGGAAAACTGGGAAGTATACAGGGAAAGAAAGCTGAGTTGCAAGATCTGTTAAAGATGAGGTCGAAAAAATGGTGATGGGTCTGAGGGTATCTAGTTATTTTCATCACATGTAAAATGCAACTAAAATAACTTATTAGGTTATTTCATGTCTAACCTGAAGTAATTATGACAAAAGGATGGCAGGGAGGAGCTGCATTTACGGGCCAGTAGTGATCACGCTCTCCCCTGCACCATACATTTCCCAGGTCCTTGTTCACCACACTCCCATTCAGCAAGATGCTTGAGGCCATGCTTACATCCATTAAAGTGCACTCAAACATATGATTAAGTATTTTATTAAATAGAAACCTTGGCTGAATTGAGGCGGTCAGTACCAAGTCAGCCTTTACTCTGATGTGCTGTGATTCGCCCCATCCTCAGAACTGCGTGCCCTCAGCGGAGCTGATCCCCTTCGCTGTGCAGCAGCTTCACCGGGCGCTGAAGGCTTGATTAGTGTTTGTGAGATGATTTGAAATCCGTGTTTGTGAGATGATTTGAAACAGGAAGGCAAAATATTACAAAATATGTCTGTTCTGCTGTACTTGTTAATAGGTTCTGGGATCCCTTGGAGATGGAAAGTGTTACATAAATGTGAATTTTTAATTATTTCATACAAAGGTACTGCAGACCTACTTCTATCTGGTTAACATCTGTGCTGTTTAATTTCAAATATGTTTAGATATCATTATTGGACAAATTGAAACTACAGACAAACCTAATTTGTTTTATATTGATGGTAAAACTCCATTATTATTTTTTATGTAACTTAAAGATTATGTGCATGTATTAATTAGGAATTAAATTGTACAATGGAATGGGTCGTGAGTGTCCAGTATTTCAGTGATTAAAATAACAAAGCACAGTGGAAAGAAACATAAATAAATCGAGGCCCATTTTTAACTAATATCAGTCTCTTTTGAAACATGCCATGCAGGTCCGAGAGTGGTGCTGCTGATGTCTATTGCAGTTTAATAGCCTCTTTTGTGTGGTTCCAATTTGCATGAGATTTACTTGGGAATTGATTCTTCTCCAGCCCTGCTAGCTGCTATTTTGGGAAGACAAAAGGGACCAAGTATGGTGCTGTAGCTCAAGCATAGGGCAGGATTTCAAGAGCTGAACCCCGGCGGGCTTTGTATGGCTCTCAGGCTGCTTTGTTTTCCTGAGCTGCTCCGGTCCAAACGCTGAGTTTGTGAGCTTTCCGTCTTACAGAATAGAAATAATAATAGTTCAATTATTATTTCTAAAAATAGAAATAATAAAAAGTCCATTTTTCATTGGACCCCAGGCATTTAATAATCTTTTAATGATTTCTTCAAGTTTTGAAGGTGGGGAATTACAGCTTCTTTGTACCATGTGAAGCACAAATAAGTGTCTCTATGAGCTCCTTACTCCTGCCCTGGCAGCCCCATTCCCAGTGCAAGGAGCGGGGCAGTGCCTGAGACCCACTGGGGCAGCTATTCCCTACCTGGGAACCCAGCTGCATCCCCAGGGTCCTGTGGCAAGGGTGTGAAGCGTGTTGGATAGGAGGCAAGGGCATATAAGGGACACGGATTTAGTAAGGAGGCTTACGGAGAGATTGAGTCTCTCTAGTGAGGTTTGAGAAAAGGTTGTAATATTGAGAAATCGTTACTGAATCATGCTCATGGCCTTTCCAGCCCCAGGGTGGTGGGATCTGGGGTGAGCAAAGAGGGCTTTGAGCCACCCAAGGCTCCTCTGCCCCATCGTCTTATTTGCTTTATGCTGCAGGTCCTACCATGGTGTTATGACAGGTCGCCTTATTGAAGTGACTTTTCATGTGCAGCGCATTTCATTTTATTTCCATGGGGACTGCAGTCTTCTGGGTGTTTTCCGTTATGACACTGGCTGAAGCCAGCTTCTTATGTAGGTGTGAACGTGGCTGTGTGTGCATGTAACACCAACCTGACAAGCCTGTGAAAGGGGAACAGGTACGGTACCAGTCATGTCAAGGGCACCATCCAACAGAAGATCAAAGGTGGGAAGTGTAGTTTACACCCATAGCCCTTGACATCTCTGCTGAGTTTGCAGACAAGGTTGTCAGGCAGTGCTGGTGGTAAAGCGATTTTTGGGATATAAGACCTATTTAGAAACATCAGCACAAAAAGATTACAAATTTGAAGTGGCTAAAGAGGTAAAATCTAAATAAACTGAAAGAAAAGCTCAGCTGAAAAATTGAGGGTGTTGTGACAGGGTTTCTACACAGTCTTCAAAGTAGAAACATAACTCTAGCACCATCTGAGTCTCTGGGAGAGGCCAATCCTTCACGGTCCAGATTCTTGTAGGAAGCAGAGCGTCAGTGGGAACTGAGATGACGGAGCTCCTGGCAGGATGAGACCAGGAGCTGGCATGTTTCGCAAGTGGCTCTTTTTGCTGTTAGCAACCAGCTCGTCTTTGACGAGTAGCAAAATAAAATGAGTGATGTGCTTTTTTGGTGCAAGGAAAGATTTTAAAATGTGATGGAGAGCTGCCAGGATAGGAGCAGCACTCCTCCCTTGCTTTGCTTTTGATGTGCAGCAAAGATGAAGGCATTGCCTTGAAAGAGTCTCCTGCACTGGGCAGACAGGAGAAGATGAAAGGGAAGAGAAGTGGGAAAACAGTCCCAGTTTAGACCATGGCAAAGGCACAGTGCAGAATAACCTCTGTAAAATGTGTCATGATAGGAAATCAATTTTGAATTACACTATGTGATGCATACTGTATTTTCCGTCCTTCATTATAATGAGCAAGCACACCCTTACATAATGATGGCTTTTTAAGAGATTGCCTTTGGCTGAATTTATTGCCAGACAGATCTATCCCATGGCATTTAAACTTCATAATGCTATGAAATGTGCAAGCTGGCTGAAGCGGTGGGAGGATGCTTGTAAAACTTCATGCCAGTGAGGGCCATCTTTCTTTTGGTCTTACACCTCATCGATCTCTTGCCATGGGTGAAAAACAACACAAATTGATGCCACAGATCTCTTGTAGGAGTTGAGTTTGACCTCCCTTTCTTTGTACCGCAGCAGCAGCAATGCTGCTGTCACAGGAAGGAGGGGTTTTCCTTGGCGTTAAGGCCCTATGTCCACGTAGCATGTCCTATGTGTCTGTACCGGCTGAAGAGCTGGTGTGGCTGAGCATGCAAAGATAGTGACAATTCTTGAAATAATTCTTTGCACAACACTGAGTGGAGAAGCTCATGCTATGTGTGGAAATCCCCAAACAGTTTGGAATGGACTTGCTGAAAGTTGTCGGCATGCAATGCCTGCGGTTTCACATTCCTCCTCAAGATGTATGGATGTATTTTCCAGTGTTATCCCTGTTTTGAAGCACAGAAGTGGCCCTGACTGAGCCTGTTGGGAGCAAACGGAGGGGGAAACATGCTCATCTTCCTGCACGTTTGCTTCCTCAGCCTTGCAGCTGAGGCTGCCAGCAAAGATGCAGGTTGTGATAGTGGCCTTTAGTCCGGGGACACCTGTCCCTTCCAAAGCCTGTAGATAGATGGAAATCCTTTCATGGAGGGCAGATATTGCATGTGGAGAATAACTCTCAAAGGCTGGATTGGAACCAGACCGCTGCGGAGGGAGTGCTGTTCTAGTTGGCTCCTACCTTCCACCAGCCAAGTAAATGCATTTTTAGATGAAATTGCACTGAATTTTCCTCGTTGTTTTAGGGTGTATTCATAATTGACATGACAGATGAGATTTTCACGTTTTCTGACTCTCTACAAATAATATGGCGAAATCCCCCTTCTCTTCCTTTGTTTCCAGAGATCAAAGTAATATTTAATGAATATGAACTCCCTTTCAGCTTGGGCGACATTTTCAGCAGTGCCCAAAATGAAACTCAGTGATTTAATTACTTCTGGAAATTTTAGCTGGAAATTGCTAACCATCCAAAATTTCAAAAATGTCAGAATGCTTTTCACTGAATCGTGTTATGATCCTGCTCGGCTGCATGAGATGCCAATTCACTAAAAACAGGAAAACCAAGGATCCAGTTCCTGGTTTATATATTTATATATGAATTAAAAAAGATAATTTAAATTAGAAAAGAAATGTTTTTGAGTTTCCATATTGGAATCTAAACTGGACTTGGTTAGATTATTCACTGTTGTGGCAAATTCTTTGAAAAATGTTCGTATTTGTTCTACACTTGTCCGTTGAAATGAGGAGGTATCTCTTGGATCTGAGATGGATGAGAGGTCTCCGGCACAGAGCCTGGTCCTGACAGGCGTACAGGAGCCCTTCAACATAAATACGCTCTGCAGCCCTGCTTCGCCGGCTCTTTAAGGGTTACTTCCCTCATGTTGAGAAGGTCAAAACGCCAGGAGGAAATTGAACATAACTTCTTGACATTTGAGATCGTGAATTTTCCTTTCGAATAAGAGCAGTAAATTTGCAACTTAGTAAGAATAAAACTCTAAACCCGTCAGATGGTTCGGGGAGGCGGGGGGGGGCCTAATTAAATCCTCCAGGTCGAGCAGTCCTCACTCGGCTGGTTTGATTTTGGTGAGCTGCCTGAGCTGGTGTGTACAGAAGCATGCTGCTGTTTGTTTTGTTTCCCAAAGCACAACTGTTACGAATCCACCAGTGACAGCAGCGGACTTGGACGTGCTGCTCAGCTGTGGCAGATTGATCGTCTCGGCTGGCCCGGTGCGCTGCCCTCTGAGTCACTGCCTGTTTACATAGCGCGTTGGGATGGATATACATCGCTTTATCCCTTAGAAATGCGGTGAGCAATAGAGACTGGGGGATGCTTAAGTGCAGATCTGGTTTGTACCCGAACCTTCCTGTTCTCGTCATCCTCCCTGTTCCTTCTGCACCTTTGCCTTGTCTCAGCTGGTCCAGAGGGCTACAGGGTTTGTGTTTGTAAAGCGGCAGGGGCAGGACTTTGGCTCACTCAACAGAAGGACACGCAGTGTATGCAAGGCTGCCCTCTCCATCCTAACATGCACAGGTTTGTGTGTGTGATCTCTTGGTGGGGAAAGGAGAGCCACCAGCAGAAGCCAGCATAGCTCTGCGCGTGCTCACATGATGTGGGCAAGGAGAAGTAATTCCCATACTGCAGCATAAGGGTAGTTAATCACCATATTATTGAGAAAGCCACTGAACTTAAGTTTGGGAGTACATCTGGAACAACAAGTTGAATGTGGTTGAGACTGTTCTCTATCAGTGAGGGAGTCTGGCATGGGGCCGTCCAGGTCTGTGCTGATGCCATGGTTTAGTCTCCAAAGCAGGGTGGCCACATGCAAATTGCTTATGGGGAATGATCCATGACCAGTGCTGCCCTGCTTGGAAATTGTTTAGGAAAGTGCTACTCAGCCCGAGCCAAAATCCTGCCAGGCACCATTTATTCAACAGCAGAGAGCATTGACTTCCAACCTGCATTTAGTTTACTCATCAAATACAACCTGTGTAGTCTGAGTTCAAACAAATGGCCCTGTCATGGGCAATCCATCCACTCCAGCTTCTGGAGGACGTTAGAAGAACTGGCTGCTCCCCAGCACTTGCAGGCTCCAGGAGGCCAAACTCCGCAGCATGTCCTGCAAAGTGAGCAGGGAGACCAGAGTTCTCTGAAGAGAAGCAGTCTGACCGGGATTGAAAAGTGCTGCGCCAACGCAGAATAGTGAGGCTATTTTATTAGAATTTTCCCAGGGAAGCATGGAGTGGATAGTGAGGGTGTCTGGAAGCAGAAATGGGCTCTGTTTGATCCGCTTGTGTAAACAAGTGGTAAATCTAAAGCCAAATTCAGATCTGGTTTGCAGCGTATAATCCCCCTTGGTTTAACTAGGGTTAACGAGGTCTAACCCTGGGCTGGTAATGGTCCCTGAGAGTTTTCTTCTCGTCTCCGTAACGGACCATCGATTCTGCCTCACTCACTGATAATTGTTTTGACAGCAGTGCTGCGTCCAGAGCCAGGAGATCTATTTGTTCTACATAACAGAACAACTTTCCGATTTGTGTATGTGTTTTACATTGCTATTTTTGTTAACACTGGAATTATCCAATCAGTCTCTTCCAGTTCCAATTTCTATAGGTATTTGCAGTACAACTGTATTGCAGATACCAATATGGCAGCATTTCTCATACCTCTACTGTCTTCTATGCGGGGTTCCCCAAGATTTTGTCTGGGTTTTGTTATCCCTCCCTACACAAGTATGTTCCAGCTCACAGTCACCACTTCATCCCCTTCACCCTTATGGGGTCTTTGGTCTGTGTCTGAGCAAAGCAGGGTGTCTTCCTGGCTCCTGGTCTAATGTGGGAGCCTAGGAGTAGTAGGCACCTAGATGGGACAAATATGAAGCTACGTATTTTCTAAGAACTACTTCTATCTACTTTCCTGTATGGTGTCACGTCTTCCAAGACTTTAACGACTTTTTGTTTTCTTTTCAAAGACAAATATTTCCTTTCCTTTTACATGATTCATGCAGCTTTTCAGAAACACGCAGGGGAGTTTGAAACACCAGCTGTTTCCTTTCAAAATCTCTTTGAAGGTCCCTGGGCCTTGTACTCCTTACCCGGCTCCCGGGTAGCTGCAGGGTCCATGCTCCACGCAGACTGCAAGGAACGATTTCCAGCCTCACCCAAGGGTACCTGGGGCTGCCTTGTCTCCGACCTGTGACAACTCAGTCATCCTGGTCCCACCGAGGTGGAAGCAAGTAACATATGTATGACTGTCATTGATAAAATTTCCTGCTTTCTTGTGCCCTGTGAGACGTGCCTTCATGTTAAAGAGCAGCAAGGCAAAACATTTATCGGTGGTGAGAAAATGCATTCTTATGCAATTTGCATATAGGAGGGGTGGAAATTATCACAGCTGGCCTCTCCTAAAGAATGAAGGGCTACAGCAGATAAAATGTGCTCAGACTTCAAAAAGTCCAAAGACACCTGCTGAGAGCGGCCATTGAGGAAATGTAGGAATGGTAATGCCAGACTTGCTCCTGGAAACACCCCACTGCAGTCCCAGGAAGACTGTAGACGGTTGTCAGGATAATGTCCTGACTGGCCCCTGGCACGTTTCTGGTATGCCCTGCGTTTGGGGTCATTACTGGCATGCTGGAGCTTCCCCCCTGAGCACGATTCCCACTCCCGTGGTAAAGACACGTCTGGTGTCCCCACTGAATCCCCCCTGCCCTTGCCTGGACACAGCCCACCATTCTGGGGTGATTGTTCCCACAGAGCTAGCCATCCTTCTCTACCGGCTCAGTGCCAAAGTCTTCATCCAGCCAAAAGCCTTGAGAAGTGTTTGAAGCTGAGGAGAGGCAGACTGCAACTTGGTCTCTCCCTGAAGGGGATGGCATTGCGTGGGCAGGCGATGGGGTCCCTGGCTGTGCTGTGAATATTGGCCTCCACAGTCCCACCTAATTCCCTCCACCCTTCCCTCAGTCCCACAGAGAGGATTTAAGGTGCTCTGGCTACCATTGTGTGGTTGCAGCTCAGCCACCAATGCCATCCTGGCATCTGAGCTCTCTCTGAACTTTGCAGCCACCACAGAGGCATGTGTTGACCGTGTCCGTGCTGGTGTACCCATCACCACACAGTGCAGGAAGTTTTCCCCCTTAGTGATGCCCCATCATAAGGATATTAGCACCAGGTGTAACTATTAAAGCACAATTATGAAATATTTGTTCTAATGATGAATTCATAGCATTGCTTTTGTTGTTCTGAACTATGGTAATTGCTTGGGTCTCTGGAAGACCCTGCAGCTAAGAGATAACCATGGCCTTTCTACTGCAAATATGCTTATGGGTAACTTTTTACTCATATGCAACCTCATTAAGCCATCTGTAGAAAATTAGGCTGCTTACTGCATAATTGTTTGCAGGAACAGGAACTGGGTTCATCGCCTTTCTAACAAAAATTGTATATCTGTCTGGAGACTGATGACTTTATTTTAATTTGCATCAAGGCCATGGTAATGAAGTAGGCTTGATGAAAATGAAAAGCAGACTACGAGAACCTGGCATCAGTAGTGAACTACTGATAACATGGTCTCGTTTTCAGTTCATCCTGAGACTGAGCTGTGCTAGTGCTGGGAAAGTGTCAGCTCCTTACTGTATCCTGAGAACATAAATCTTTTAAAGATCTGTATACCAGTACTGATGCTGTGATTTCAGTACTTGTACTCCTATACACAACTACTTTCTTTTCAAAGAAAACATATATGAGAATTTTCTTTTTTTTTTTTTCCTTTTGGAAAGGAAGGATGGTCCTTTACTTGAACACTTGACTATGCTGGATTGAGATGGTTTCATTCCCAGCTTTTCATCTCTCTGATATTGCAGTTTGATTATGGCATAAATAGGATTGTGCTCCTTCCCTTCTCCTACTCTGTGTGCGCTGTCTTTAGAGATTGTCCTGTCCTCGGGGAAGTGTTAACTCCTCAGGTTCCACGCTAATGCAAGCAGAGGTTGCCAAAGGAGGAGTCCAGACCCTCATTCCAAGTGCAGCCTAACTTTGCTCACCTGCAGACAAACTATAGTTGTGAGGCTGCTGGTCAGGCAATGCACGGTGCACTTGGATGTCTACCATGTGTTAGATACCCAAAGTTTGGTGGCTTAGGTTAGCCAGCGGAGAGGTTTGAAATACCTGGATGGTCGTTACACCATCAGCTTTTGCCTGAACTGTTGAAAATCTTCCTTCATGCCACAGTTAAAAACCTGTGCTGTTTTCCAAAGTGTTCACCCTCTAAATCAGCGTGTGCTGTGCTACCGGGCATAAACGTGTTGGTTTGCTGGTAATGCCAAAACTCTGGGCAGAGGGAACTCAAAAGGCACCCAAGCAGCTTAGCTCTCCGAAGGTGCTGTGGGTGGGATTGATGGATCCTACTTCAGAAATTTACAGCATTTGCACCTTCATCTGGGCTAATCAGGAATCTCTTTGTTGTTAATTACGAGATACAGACACTCTTAGAGAGTGACGCATCTGATTTTTTTAGACATCTCTTTCAAATAAGATGAATTGCCCCCTATATCACCCCATTTCTCTGTTCTCTCCTTTGATTCTGTTGTAAGCCATTTGCAGCCAATGGAGGAAAACCATTGAATATTGGCCTCTCCAGCTGACTTCCAGCATCCCGCTGCGAAGGGAGAGCTTGCACCCCCCACGGCCCTATACAGAGTGAGGGCTCAGCAGGAGCCAAGGAGTTAGGAACGCTCCAAAGTGTTCTTGACTGAAAAAACAGTGATCGAAACCCACAGCTGAACGCATTCCCAAGCCTGCACAGTGCCATAGGGCTTTACTGCTTTCTGTGCAGTGCATCTTTGCAACCTACTCTATTTCCCTCACTTACTTTTCTCCTGCTTTACTTGGTCAAGGAGCATCTTTGACTTGGAAGGAAGCAGTGAGAGACCACAGCGATCCGCACTCTTCCACTCTATGTGCTATTTGCAGCTGAAGGGGAAAAGCTACTTGCGGTGGAAACCTCCTAGCTTGCATTTTGCCACAACGCGCAGCCATATGTTACGGTCAGGGAAGCAGATATTGCAAATGGGGCGCTGATTTATTTCATACCACGCTCTTGTGAGGCAACCATGGATTGAAGTGGAAGCGCACAAATAGGCCAGCGCCATTAGAGGGCCTTAATAAATATTAATATAAGCACGTGCTTTCCTGCTAAGAAAGAGTGACTGGTAAGCAGAGTGTACGCTGGCAGCTGTGCACAAATTAAGCTTTGCCATTTGCTGAGCTCGTGCGTGGCCACAGAATGCCACGAGAAGATACGCACCAAAGTGGGCACCCTTAATGTCATCGCACCAAGGAGCCCATCCAGACCCTATAATTGACATGAGAAGTGTCTTTGGTTTTCAGTTTTACTTTTTGACCTTTTGATGAGTGAGGCTTGGTCTGATATTATTTAGTAAACTTTAGGACATGATGATTTGCCAAAGTACATAATTTACACCAAATATGGCAGGTTTTGCCAGCAAGAGAATACATTATAGAGAAATGTAAGTAATTCTATAGCTTCAGATTTCTTTTTCATATTTCCAACTTTTAGGCTTTAATCACTTAGAAAAAAGTTAACAACTTTATTTTTTGTTTACCAACTTTCTTTTCATTTATTGTTTATAACAAACTTGATAAGGTTGCAAATTGGATTTCAGTTAAAATGCAGAAAGCCTACGCTGTAAAATTGCTTTAGTATTAGTTAAGTAAACCTACTTTTTCTGGATGCAGGAGACTTTTTAATTTATTTTTTAGTAATCCAAGTATACTTGTATTTTATAATGTTTAAAATATTATTTCTTGGTAATAAACTAGACTGATGATTTTTAGTCAACCTGTCCTTCCAAATGATTAGATCCCATTTTTGCACACCCATTTGTTTTTCATGCATCAGAAGGAGAAAACAAATCTTCCTGTTTTATTTTTTTCTTCCAATAGTCAGTCCTTTTCTTAATCCTGGATGAACTGTTTACACTGACTTTATTGAACTAAATTAACCTAAACTAGGTGGATCATTCCATTGAGACAGTAAATGTCTGCAAGGGTGGCAGAATCTGGCCCTAGTGATAGATAAAGCAGTATCAAAAGGAAACAGATGTGCTAGATTTTGACATTTCCAGTACTTGAAGTTTTCTGTAAAACTGATTTTAACTGAATGCGTAGCACAGTCATTCCTAGGTCCCTAATGATCAGTTGGGTGTTACTTCTTATTGATTCCCAGTGCTATTTTGGATCTAAAATGGACAAGGATTGATTTTAGAATGGTACATAACATTTTTACATGAGGTGAAAGTTTTTTGTGTCCAGAAATATTCACTAAGAGATCTAGCCTAAGTGAATAATCATCATATGATTTCAGAGTTGAATATAAGTATAAACTGAAAGACTTTTTATTGCTAGCAAAGATAACAGTTGATTTTTAATACAGAATTATAATTATTTTTCTTTAAGGCTTGTAAAGCTAAGAATTGTTTATACATTGGAAGTCAAATACAAACTAAGTATTTTATATGCAAAAGAAAAAAAAGACATGTAAATATAGCGGGTTGGATTTAGTTGAGAGAGTTTATTAAATTATTCAGTACTTCATGTGATATTTAGATAAATAAAGTCCCATTTTCCACTATGCAGCTGATCTCATTAAAGGGGGAAAAAAACCCTTTAATGTTTAAACCATCCTCTAATTCTGAGCAAATCCCTAAGAATGTTCTAAGGAGAGAGAATTCTTAAATCGCTGGATTTTGTATCCTAATTAAATCTCTTGACAGCTCTCCGCATTATGTGCAGCAGTGGCTCAGTGCAATACAGGAGGTGGAGTTCAGCTTTTCATGGTTCTCCTTTTTTACAAAATAAGGCTTATATTTCCTTTTTTATTCTGTGTACTAAGGAGCCCCATTTCTGGGTGATCTAAGTCCAGTTACTCCTTGGAGGTGTATGTTTTTTGTTGTTTTGTTTTTTTTTTTTTCTTGGGTGGGAAAGGGGACTGTCCAAAGGAGGGGTGGATGTTGCTAGTAGTGAAACAAATTAGGAGGAGGAGTGGATCCAATTCTGAAGTTGTCTTAAGAATGAAGTATGGGATTTGACTGATAGATTTTTAACTATAAATGGATTAATTAGAGTGTGACTGAGGTCATGTATAAAAAAGGAGCAAGCTAATTAAGTCTGAGCAGTACTCCAAATGCCTTTTGTACTGATGACTGGAGATCAAAGGCTAGAGCAAGTTTTTTAAGATTATATTTTTTTAAATGAATAAATGAGCCTTACTTAGAATGGACAGGGCGTTCTTTTCAGAGGAGCACGGACAATCCAGGCGTATTTTCTACCTGGCTGATACGCTTAGAAGTGTCTGGTTTTTAATTGATGCTTGGGTCTTCAGGTATTTTATGCTCCCGTGCATTATGGCAGAATAGATCTGTAGTTTTGCATGTTGATGCTTAATTTAAATGCAAGGATTTTGCTCCTATGCCTTGGGCTCAGTTGTCAGAGATTCTGGAAATTGTGTTTATTATGGTCAGACTGTGTTTATTGTGGTTAGACTGTAGTTGCACCAATCCAGGACTTGCATGTGCCCAAGAGACTCACTGGTCCTCCCTTCTTTCAAGGGATGCATTCAGGGATTCTAAACTCTGTCCCGCTTCTCTGCTGCCTGCTCTCCTTTCTTTCTGCTGCTACATGGGAGGTGGCTATCGGTACACAACCACGTTTGGGCTTTGTGGAAGTTTATTGGGTCCAAGTTATAGTCATCTTATATCTCTTTGTAATGTCATTTAGGACAAACTACACCCATGCCTTCTTGTTTTGCACCAGGCTTTTGAAGAATTATGAATTCAAGGTAGTAGTAATGCACAATAAAAGGCATCTCCTGCGATGCGCTGAATGCCTGCAATCAGCACTGAAGTCAAGGGAAACTAAGGGCACTCAGCTCTATACAAAGGAGCCCTGAATGTTGGTGGGGATTAGGAGCCTAAGTGCCACCTTAGTTTTTCTTTAAAATTCCATTTCTGCAGTTTAAATAGAAATGATGGTTTCCCTGAGCAGAGAAAGCCAAACCCATGTACGATCTTGTGGAAGTCAAGAGTCAGCATCAAGGCAAGTTTGGGGCAGAAGGACAATTGTACACCTCACTGAAAACTGCTTCTCTCCGCCAACAGTCACAATGAACCTATTTAGTATAGTTTTCATACATGTGTTTGGAGTTGTTTTTGCACAGTTATTTCTCACTTTTTGACCTCATACAGTGTGGTACTTAAATGTTGACTTTGGCATTTCTACACACGTGTGATGTTGATGTAACTTTTTTCTGTTGAAGTTGAGGGATTTTTTTTTTCTTCTAGACAACAATAAGGCAAGGAGGGGTCTTCTGATTTTTGTCAACTTTCTAAAATGAGAGCTATTTCCATTTGGATTTTTAAGTGAAAAGAGTAGGTTTTTGCTGCTTGTGGGCGTGGCATAGGCCAAATGATGTCTTGAGGTTCTGTGTTTTGATTTTGCTAAGTATGTGTTAGAAGTGACCCAACCATTCAGAGTTACACCGTTTGATTCATAAGGTTTATTCCATTTCCTGTCCTGTGGTTCAGCTACCAAAATGTAAAGGATCATTTAGGACAATGAGAGTCACTGGCTGATGCCCAGGTGGACGTGCAGAGTCTCCTGCTGAGAGTGTTGAAAAGCTGGACAGTAGATGAGGTTTATAAGATATTGCTCCTGGCAGTCCCATGGGTTAGACTTAGTCTGATGTGCAAAGACTTGTGAATGGGATTGAAGGAGGATTTATTGTCCTCCTACCCTGGATGGCCCAAGGTGGAGTGCTGTTCTCCAGATTGTTTGCAGCATCCCTGTTGCTTCCCATGCATCACAGCACAAACTGCTTCAGTTTGTAATGCTCTTAGAGAAATATAACCTTTTGATGACAGTAAACAACACTTGATGGATACTCTAAAAGAGGTTTTATTGACCTTTGTGTCTTTTTATGTTTTCTGATTTGTTTCTTTTTCAGAAAATTGTGTCTGGAATAATCCATTGTAGAACTATATAGTTTCAGAAATGAGAGCAGCTGCTAGCTGGAAGCTTGAAAGCACCTCCTATTGTCAGATTTGACCAGCAACACAGGACAATAGGAAATAGCTAATTCTTCAGCATTTTCCTCTTGTGTGCAGAATGAGTTGATGTACAGCATCTTTCAATTCTTGGCATTGATTTCAGCCAAGAAGGGCCTCCACCTCACTCTTTGCAGATGGGTGCTCTGCAAGCCTCAAAGTGGAGCACCCAACAAATGGTTGCAGATGCTGACAGTGGTATTTGAACACTGGTGACCCAACGGCACAGCCTTTAGGACGGTGTTTTTTAAACCTGTTCAATAGCAGAGGGGCCCTTTGAGTATCCAAAACAATAGCAGACTCCTAGACTTGAAAAAAAAATAACCCTAAATACGTCTAAGGACAGATCTGTGTACAAAGAAATGTAAACATTACCTCGAGTGTCTTGCCAAAGCCACTTAAACAGCTTTCCTATATCCGCAAGCAGTTTTTATTTGGAAGACAGATGACTATCTGCCAGTGCTCGAGCCATATCTGCCTTTCTCAGGGCCTAATTAAATGAGATGATGCCTCTCAAGCATTTTTATTTCCAAATAAAAACTGCTAGAAAGCATATTATGGACAAAGGAATAATTCTGTGGAGAGGGAGATGGGATATATTATGCCTGTTCATAGAAATTTAAACTGGGTTATTCAGAGGGGCACAGCATGCATACAACTGCCTGCATTATGGAACATTATTACTGTATGTAATAGAAACAAATTCAAGTGCTGTTACATAAAAATGTTATTATCTCTGTTATTCTAAGACCAATGGCCATTTTTCCCAGTTCAGGTGCCGTGAAACAGTGCTGGAGCCACTCTCCCAAGCATACAAAGGCATTTAGGTGGCAAAAAGCTGTTTGTTGCTCAGTTGCTTGTCACATACTGAGGAACAAGTCTACAGTAAGGTCTTGTATTCAGGTACGTAGCATAAACAAATCGGTTTTAAAATTGGGATGGTATTTCCATTCTCTGCAGAGACGTTAAGTGAAAGTGCATTAGGGACTTTGAAGTTATCAGGAGTTACAGTGGAAAGGACAATTAATTTCTATGTAAGAGTACAGTGTTACTCAGGCCCTGGAATAAACCGTGTCACTCACAACATAATCAGCTGGCAGCTGAAGAGAGTCATGCCATGGATGCAATGCGACCTGCTGCTGGACGTACAGCATACGCCATCTGGGGAGCCACAGCAACACACAGTGAGTCCACAGACTGTAGAAAGCCAGATATCTCACAGATACGGATGGCAAAGCAAAAAGCCCCTTCCATGCAAGAGCATCTCAAAAATTGTGTCTCTCAACTCCTAGCAGTGTTGCACTTCTTTTATATAGTCTGGTAATCTTACCTGTTCATACCACGCATACCTATATATATGTATATGTGGATATGTGTATGCATATATAGGGGTGTGTGCATATACACACCCCCCTATATATGCATACACACATCCATCCATCCATCCATATATATAAATATAGATATTCATGGTATACACACATGTATATACTCACACACATGCTCAGTTTTCTCTGGCTGTTTTTCACAATGCTTGATTTTTGCAAGTGGCCCGTGCACCACATTTATAACACAGGTTATGTTCTTTGATGATTTTTTTTTTTCTTTTTATCTGGGTAAGTTTCTAAGCGGTGCTCTCAGTGCCTCCTCTAAGCCGTGCTGGTGACTAGGAGCTTGCTTTAACAAGATACGAGCAGAAACCTGAGTTTCATCTATGTAGAAAGTAGTTAAAGCAATTTGAGATTATTGCATGGTGATGGCTAATGCAGAGCACTCGGGTATGGCTTTTGAAGCCCTGAGCCTTTCTTGTGGTTTTAGACCTTGTAAATGAATTTAGGGTGCAAATCAGAGTATTCTCTAGGTCTTTGATTTGCAACCACAGTGAAGCGGAAAGAAGCACAAGTTTTCAGCCTGGCTCTTCCTTCTCAAAGGCTGGCACACAAATAAGGGTGCCCTAATTACGCAGGAAGCAAAAATACACCTGCAAAAGGCAGTCCTCGTTTGAAATCAAGTCCTGTGTGAAACGCAAGGTGGAAAGGAAATCTGGTTTTGTCAGTGAATTGGGAAAATGTGGAACTTAAGTCAGAGCAACTGCTCTTATATGTGCTGCTGCTGTTCATCTTTCATGGGAATAAAATTTAATACGAATATGTTTATTGTTACCTCATAAAGCCAAGCATCATTTTAGAGTGGAGTAAGTGAATATCTTTGATGGATTGTTTTCCCCCCTTGGAATGAAATCCCAGTGAAAACAATAACATGTTTAAGGAGTCCTTTGGGAAGCAGAGGATGACGGGGCTGGAAAGCCTTCTGCTGTTTCACACCAGTCTGTAAATAAGCTCATATCACTCTTCTGACTCTTCATGTCTCTATCCACCAGGGAAGAGGTTTATTTTTAGGACGCTACCTATGTTTATATTGCTGTCTCTGGAACTAGAAGCAGTTGTTATACTTACGGGATTTACTTTCGAAACCGTGGACATAAATTCGAGTTGTCCTGTCCCTTTTTAGAGTTACGTGGATGTGAAAGTCCCAGTGTATTTCACACCTCCAAGAGCTTGTAGAGCGGGGTAGTGTGTATGATGAGTGTGTGTGTGCAGAAGGGAGTTTTGCAGCTGAGAGCTCTCGAGGCGTGGAGGCTGCAGGGGCGGTATCTGCTTCTCCACCTGTGTGCTTGGCTCACAGTGAGGTTCTCCTGGGTTTTTGTCTGATGGTAAAAAACTGGTGGTGGTACTTTTTTCTAGCTCTCTGCTTGTAAGACTTAGACATGGTCACAGATCACTTTGAAGTTTAAAATGTAACTTCATTGATTTTAGTGGACACTGGATCTTCACCATCCTTGATTTCTACAAAATACTTCGAGATCTTCAAATGAAAAGTGCTAAAAAGGTGAACATACTAGCACATAGTAGAATGACCTTGTTTTTTTGCGTAGTGATTTGAAGGGTTGGTTCTGTACCACTTGGTAGAGGAGCATCATAATCTGTTCCTGCCTATACAGAATTATAGGTATTTTGATTAAAAAACACCCCAAAAACACAAATAACCTTCGCTATTAGTCATCAAAGGTGATAATAAATAGAGCACATAAATATTACATTGACTATATGTCTTAAATGTTACAGGTCCCGCAAGGTAAGCTTCATTATAAGGATTGACCTGCCTCTCTCTGTGTTGAAGTTTTTATGGAATTGTAGTAATGCCCTGAGCAAGGATTACATGGGAAAAGAAACTTGAATTACCTGGAGATTTAAAGATTTAAAAAAAAAAAAAAGACAAATAAAAGACAAATCCATTGCTACAATATCCAGGGCGGGGATGGGGGTGGGGGGGCAGAACTTTATAAAAGTAGAAAATTTAATTAAAAGATTGGGCTTGGAGGCAGTGGCTGTATCAGATTTATAGTCTAAAGATCTAGGACACCCCTGTATCTCTTCAATCTGGATCGCTTGCCTGTTTGGAAACGAATTTTTGTGCCGTAGGTGGTATACTATTACTGAAGACACAGCTAACATTCATAAAGCAACTGAAATGTCAATGCTAAAAACAAGACAAAACAAAACAAAGCAATACCCCAGAAACAGTTTAGGGCATTGAGGTGTCTTGCCCCAGTGCTTGCTGAAGGTCAGCTTTGGTTGTGATGTTTTCACTTTTGCCTTGCCACACACTCTTCTGTTCAGCCTCTCAGAGATGCCCATCTCCTCCCAGCAAACTTCTGTAGTATAGAAGCTAGAGATGAAAATCTAGGTGGTCCTGTCCTCCATCTGTCCCTTGCAGAGTATTGTTCTTTGGTATAGTTATAATTTGCTACTTCATTATGTTAAAACTGGGTAAGTGGATGCACTGCTGGAGATGAAAGTAATATGAAAGTGCTGTCTTTCAAGGTGTTGAGCATCCTTATGTCCATTAAAGTCAGTGGGAGTTGATAGTGCTTAGCACCTCATAGGAGGCATTTAACATCCCAGAGGGTTTGAGTTGTACATTGCAAAGCCCCTCAGGGAGAGACTCTGTCATGATTTATTTGTCTTGGAATCTCCGAAGTCCCTTATGGTGCTATATAAATAACAACATGCTTCTGGAAATGCCATTCGCAGCTTTGCGTAGCTGACCCACTTATCAGAAACTTCTTTGCTACTGTTTGGCTTGAGGGTGCATGGTT
Source organism: Dromas ardeola (assembly GCA_013398915.1). Taxonomy (NCBI): domain Eukaryota; kingdom Metazoa; phylum Chordata; class Aves; order Charadriiformes; family Dromadidae; genus Dromas; species Dromas ardeola. Next base: position 244,977 of record VYZM01007192.1, on the reverse strand, counting down.
TGTGCTCTCAGCCTGCTGAGCAGGGTGGTGCTGGTGGAGATCTGGGGCACCCAGCCCAGCAGCCTCCCCTTCAGCATCACGCCAGGCCCAGGGGCTTGCCCTGCCCTGGCAGCATGCAAGTGCCTCCTCATTAAAAGTTTAGCTGGAAACTAGTTTATGGAAGAGGTGACCTGCTAATGCTGCATAACAAAGAATTTTAGGACAGTGTTTCAAATGTCTCAAAGACTGAGCAGGTGGGGGAGATTCATGGCTTGTTTTCTCCCTGTCCTCAATAATGGGCTCCCAGCTGCTGGTTTGGGCTGCGGGTGCAGGACACACTCCACTGCCTGTATAGCGGTACTGGGGCAAGCGCTTCTCCTCCTCCACTGAACATTACTGTGTTTTGTCACTGATTTCATCCGGGTTTGGTTTGAATGGTGTAGCAGACTAGTTCACCCTTGCCCTTGGCATCCTGCTTCCAGCCTGTGGTGGGGTGTCATTGTCACTAAGTGATGGTGTTGGCTTTCCCCTGAGAGGCTGGGTCCCTCCAGGTGATCCACACAAGGTGCATCTCTGTTCATTTCCATGAGCCCAATTAAGTGGCTCTTTCCCCAGGTGGGAGCACGTGAGACCTGCTATCTAGACGTGGAGGAGAGGGGAAAAAAAAAAAGATAAAATCTGACATCTGTTCCGTGTCAGATGCCCTCCTTATGCTGCTGCTCAGCACGTTGACTGAATTACAGATTTACTGCAGAGAAAGAAGGCTCCCCGTTTAACACAGCCCGATTGATGCAGGTTGAGAGGGCTAATTTGCTAGCTCCTTTGGATAGAAAGGTCAAATATTCCTTTGTTCACAGCAAGTGAGTCCTAAGCGAGTGCAGAAACCCTTGGAGCGGTTCGGCTGGTTCCTTCAGCACTGGGAGCGCGCGCAGGGTGGCGAGGCAGACGCCGGCTCCTGTAGGAACTGGTGTGTGACTCTGCGAAACTGCATGTGATGCGTCTTTGTTTTTTTCAGGGAATGGCAAGGAGTTTGTATTGACTTCAGTGGGCAGGGTGGAGATTTCAGGCTCAGCTCTCTGTCAGCTCATGGTGACCATATGGTCTCAGTAAAGCGTGGTAGGTCACAATGCAGCCCAGGCACTATTAGCGCCATATCATCTCTGTGACCCTCGTTAGAGTTGCTCACCCACCCTCAGCTCAGGATGGAGCTACCCTGTGGCTTAGGGCACAGCAGTGAATTCAGCTGCTTAGGAAGGAGTTTTGCACTCATTTTTGCACATTTTACATTCCCCAGTTTCGGTGGTCCCTGAATTAAGCTGGTCCTTGGTTAATTTAGATTTTTGATCTTATATGCTGCTGTTGCTTCCTCAAGGGTCACCTGAAGGCTGAGCAGAAGCGCCGTTTTCTTCTAGGCATTCCAGCCCCACCATTTCAGCAATGGCAGGAGCTCCATAAAAGCTTTTATACATAGATTATGAGGGGATTGCTCTATACTAAAGTGCTTTCTGATCAATGGCTATCAAGGTCAGCTATTACTCTGTAGAAGCTTCAGATCTACTTGTTAAATTAGGAAATATTTTAGGCATGCAATCCTGGAAGTGCCGCAGATCAGGTGTGTACAGTCCTCTGGCAGAAGAAGCTTCCAGTCTAACTCAGAAATACATCTGTTTTTCAGTCATTTTACAGCTTTCTTTTTCCCTCTTTATTACATGTTCATCACGAAAAAAAGGAGAATCTAAAATCCAAAGTTCACTTCTGTGGTCAAATAGGTTTTTTGTTTCATGTGGAAGAGTTTTGCTGCTAAATGCGTTATCTGCTGCGGGAGACAGAGATGACAGGCTCTGGGCTGGGAGTTTGACTGTTAAATCCCACCAACAAGGTTGTTGATGACTTTGACAGATAGCATGGCTTTTATGTTGTGGCTCGGCTTCACATTCAGATTTTCTTAACCTCATAATATCGTGATCTTCTCACAAGGAGATGCACTGACAAGCTGAAATATTATTTCAGTGATTGCCTGCCACACACACCTGCTTATCAAAAATAAATCCTTTCATCTTTCTCTGTAACTATGCGTTGGGATGGGGAGGCCCGCAAGCTGCACGGCAAGGGTCGGGGGCTTGCTTGGGGACGTGCCTGTTGATGAACAACCCTCTTGCTGAGGTTTTTTCAGAGGCTTTTCTTTAACGTTACTCTGCGAGTGAAGTCAGGACCACGCAGAGGCAGTGGGACTCCCTGAGGCCGGGATGCATCACAGGGTGACGTGATACCCGGCCTGTAAGTGCAGAAAAGGGGCCCAGGGGTCAACCGTTGTGGGTTGCACACCCTTCTCCCCATGCTGAAGAGCCATGAGTAGCAAAAGCTTTTCTCCCCCTTTTATGCAAAGGGATGGGTTTGTGCATGGGCTTTGGAGACACTTGCACAAGCCTTCCTCTCCCTGCGCGACTCTTTCAGCTCCACGGCTGATGGCCCTCACCCTCGGCACAGGAGCTGGCCCTGAGCATCCTGCGAATGCCCTTTTCTCTGCTGCAGCACATGCACTGCCATGCAAGTGGTCCCCCCAGGCATCAGAAAAGCAACAGAATAAGACCAAGGGAAAACCACCAAAGTGTGAGGGCTGGTCTGTGAAAATATATATAAGAGGTGTCTTGGTGGCTGTCCACACTAGTCTTGCACAAAGTACCTTGAGGTTTATCTCTGCCTGTGATGTTACTTCCCAAGTAGCTCACAGCCTCCTCTGGTCATACTTTGTGTTGGATTTTGGAGAAAAGTAAAAAGGTTGATTTTTCTCCTTTTTGTATGTAGGGGATTCAAATCTGCAAAGTGCTGAATTTTATTTAGGACTCACTTGTGCCAGTGAATGAATTAGAGTCACGGTGATGCAGCTGATTTATATGCATTGGATGCTGTAATGTAGAAAAACGCATAGCATTATCCAGTGCAAAGACTAGTGCTTCAAAGTACGAAAGGATCCCACACAGGGGTTTATCTCCCACCCAAATGTGGTGCAGGGTTGCACAGCCAGGTAGCAGCTCAGTGGAGTCTTTCCTTCCTCTCCTCCCTTTAAAGCGTCAACCCCTTGTGCTGCAAAGCCAGATGGCAGACTTGATGGCTCCGCAGCCTTGCTCCCCGGTGAAGCTCTTTCCCTTATGATGTGATCTCTCTCGTACTGTGGGCCAGATCTTCATTCAGCTGGGAGAAATCATAACGGCTCCCTGGGTTTCACTGAAGCGATGTGAAATTACAGCTGCTGACTCCAGCTGCTGAGGATCCAACCGGTACCAAAGAAAGAGCCCAATGAGAACCTTAGCTCATGGAGATGGCTGCCAAAAGTTCAGATAAACAGCTGTAGATCCAAAAGCAAATCCGGGCTGTGATTTCATTGCTCACCGTCGTACCATTGTACCAGCGCTTTAAAACCTGCTGTTGTGATAAATGCAGTAAAAGTGCTGGCTACGCCTGCACAAATCCCCTTCCGAGCCCAGGGCCTCGCAAGCCTGCGCAGACGTACCTGAAGTCAAATTTGGTGCTCGGCTTTCCATTTTGTGCCTTTGCTGCCTACCATTGGCTTGTGCTGACAGGCGCCAGCTGGCCCTTTGCCTTTTGTCTGCCTTGGTTTTGGTGAGCAACACTCATGCTGTAGGTGGACAGCCAGTTATGACATGTTTATTCTTGTTGAACTGGTGAAACACTCAACTGGGAGACAAGCCTACCAGTCAATTTGGTAGGAACGGGATTGTTTCTTATGTTGTGCCATTTCTGATGTAAAATCCACGAGTCTCCTCGCACCCGCAGGAGAGGTTCTGGGGTACAGCTCCTTGCAGGGTTTTGGAAGATGCGCACCGAGCTGTGAGTGAAGGACTCCAGTTGATTTCAGCACGGCTTTGGTCCCAAAGCATCCAGGGTTTCTGGCAGCAGGCTTCTTCCAGCATCACACTTTATATATATACATAAATATATATGTTGGATCTCACTTAGTCGTGAGTGTTTTTCTTTTACAGGAAGGAGGAGATGCACAGAAAGGAAATGTAATGGCTGCATATAGGAAAAATGTTACTTTCTTTGGCTTTAAAAGTTGAGTTCCTACTAACCTCAGGAATATTCCTCCTCCCACTGGGAGAGTCGGGTTTTGTCTGGGTATCATGTCGTCTGTCCACATTTATTTTGGATCCAGAAGAAATTATTAAAAGTGATTGAAAAATCAGGCTTTGAAACAGTTGGTATAGAAGTGTGAGACCTGTCTATCACCTTCCATCAAGGAAGTCTTGGCACCTCTCTCTCCATCTGACAGTTCCCCTCACCCTGGTTCTGTAAAACAGAAATGCTGGCTGCTTTGGTAGGGGAGCACAACCTAGCTGGTACCAGCAGACATGCCGTGCTCACCATGTGACCTGTTGGCAAGTATTCTCATTAGAAAATTAATCCTTTTAAAAGAGAATTAAGGAAACTGGAGGCTACCTCTGTGCCCTGCAAAACATATTGGTCTCTGGGATAGGGTCCACAGAAAGCCTTTTTCTACTTTTTATAAAGGAGGTGCTGTCTGTTCTCCATCATTGGCCTGGTTCATTTTTTTTTTTGCTGTCAGCAGTGACACTTTCTTGATCAATATTCTGCACCGTCATCAAGGTAGCTGGGTGTAGTCCTTTCAGCTATTTGTTTTCCAACATTATTGTCCACCTCTTCTGTTCTCAGAACTGAGTAATTGACCTTTTTTCTCGTTTCTTTGTGTCTCTGCATCTAGTCTTCCCCTATTTTATTGTTAGCAAGCTGAAGGGACGCTCACTAATCTAGGAAAACGGCCCTGTCCCAAAGAGGCATAGCCATATGCCTAAGTGCCGTCTCGAGTTTAGACCTAAATCCATGGCCTTCTCCTGCTGTCCCCTGCCAAGAGAAAGAGCTGTTTCCAAAGTAGGACTCGTGTCACAAACCGGGGGCTGCTGCAGGATCAGTATGCAGAGTCGGTTTGGCAGCCCCAAGCCGTGATTAGGTTGGAGACTGGGATTCGGAGCTGTTAACTACTCTGCTAAACAGCTCAGAGACAGCTGAGCGGCTGCAAGATGGGAGCAGCAAATTTGGGCTTGGTGCTGACACAGCCTTTCAATAACCAGATGTCGTGGGTACAGAACACCTCCGTATTCAATAATATGTATACAGCTTTATATACAATACGGAAAATTAGCCCACATATGTTACTTTTTTCACTGCCTGATAAGTTACTACATATCTTCACTGTCTTCTTCACTTGCTGTCATTGATTATAGAGATGGTACTTGCCTGCTGAAAACCAAGTCAACGAGATTGGCTTAGGCTTATTCATCCTGGGTCTGTCTTCATTGTCACCTCCCTACAGGAAAAAAAATTAGGTCTGTACACCTTGACATCCCTCCTGTGAACGTGTGTCACTCTTTATTCAAGTTACTGCCAATAACTTTTCCTGGTGTGAAGGCCAGGCTCAGGGAGCCTGAGAGGACCTGACCTCGCCCAGTCTCTCTTCTGCTCCTCATGGGGAGTTAAAGGGCTTCCACCATACAAGTTCTTCTTCAGACTATTGCTCTGCCTTGCTGATCCTCCCGACCCCTTCAGAGCATTGTCTGATTTTAATTGTTCTTATCCCTTTTTTCTTTCATTTGACATACTCGAGTGTTGCCTAGCATTTCATTAATTTTTCATTTTCTGCCCCCGGGAAATTTCTCTCCATTTCTGGCATGTTTCCCCCATTCTCCCTGCAGAACACTGAGTCAAAGAAATCATTTAGTTTCCTAGCAATATCCGCCTCATCTGTCATCGAGAGATAAAATTACTAAAACAATGAACAAAAGGTTAAAAAAAAGCTGGATGTCTCCAACTGCCAGATTGTAAGTCCCTGCAGTCAAATACTGGTTGTGTGTGTATTTTCCCCGTATGCCTTCACATTTGCCTCCTGCCCACTCCCTTCCCTGTGCCGAAACAGCTTGGTTTGATCTGATCCATCTTTCTTGTCTGGAGAATTGGGTAGAAATCTCTCCTGAAAGCATCATTTTGCTGATGGGGCAGCTGAAAGGTTTTTTGGGGATGCATCTCTGCTGACTGTCATTAAAAGGAAGTTTGGAGTGGTTTGTAGCACTAGAAATATTATTGGGATGGTTGTGAGTGGGAATGGGCAGCAGCTCCTTTGCCTTCTCAAGCATGCAGGTAATGCTCAAAACATTGGGCAGATAAAGGCAGAAGTCGTGAGGAACAAGAAGTGGGGCAGCTTAGTGGAAAAAGAGGAAATCTGTGTTTTACTGTTGTTCATACTGTAAATGAAAGTGGTTTTCTTGTCCAGCAGATGATGCACAGCACAGTATTAGTGCTGAGGACGAGGATTTAGAGGACACGGACCTGTCCATTTGAGGACATGGACCTGTTGGAATGAGTCCAGTGGAGGGCTGCAAAGATGATCCGAGGGCTGGAGCACCTCTGCTATGAGGACAGGCTGAGAGAGTTGGGGTTGTTCAGCCTGGAGAAGAGAAGGCTCCAGGGAAACCTTATAGCAGCCTTCCAGTACATAAAGGCGGCCCATAGGACAGATGGGGAGGGACTCTTTATGAGATAATGTAGCAATAAGACAAGGGGTGATGTTTTTAAACTGAAAGAGGGGAGATTTAGATTATATATTAGGAAGAAATTCTTTACTGTGGGGGTGGTGAGGCACTGGAACAGGTTGCCCAGAGAAGTTGTGGATGCCTCATCCCTGGAAGTGTTCAAGGCCAGGCTGGATGGGGCTGTGAGCAGCCTGGTCTGGTGGGAGGTGTCCCTGCCCAGGGCAGGGGGGTCGGAACTAGATGATCTTTAAGGTCCCTTCCAACCCGAACCATTCTGTGATTCTATGATTTCCAAGTGGAAAAGGTACCTACTGTCTATGGGTACAGAAACTCCTTTGGATGGCGGTGGTCTACGTGGGTGTGATGTACGTAGTGAATGACTGATGGCTTCCTCTGTTTTGCCTTCTGGACCTTGGGAAAGCAGTTGTTAAACGCGGGGTGCTGCAGGTCCTCTGGAGCTGGGTGTGGGAGGAGAGCGCCTGGGCCAGGCTCTGCCCGCTGTTGGGTGGGTGCAAGCCCAGAGGTCTGGGAGGAGTTGCAGCAGATTGCAACCTGCGTAGCGCAGGTGTGCTTTCTTCTAACTGGGAATCGGTTGAAGATCTTTATATCTTCAGAGATCTTCAGGTCTCTGAATATTAACTTGCAGTTTTTTCGCAAGTAAGTGTTATGTCATAAATTTGTAAATTTGAACAAAAAGTTGGCTGAGTCTTCTAAAATGTGTACTGGGGAGATTTTGTTCTACAGAATTAGACTATTTGATATGTTTCAAACAGCTGTCAGGCTGAAGCTTGCATTTACCCCAGATGTGTGAATTTCCAGCAATGTTATTAACTGGATTGTTCATCCTCAGTGCTGTATGAGATTCTTTCCTGCTATTGCCATTGAAGGAAACAAATAAATAAAGAAAAGGCTGTGGGGGTCAGGGGGGGCAGGACGTCTTCTGCTTTCCTAGAGTGATTACAGAATAAAGCTTCTTACAAAGCCAGACCCTGTGAAAGTCAGTGGATACATTTCATATGATAAAGGAAAAAAAGGAGAAAACCCCTCTAATTTTGTGTCAGTTTTGACAGTTCTGCTTTGGGCTTCTGGTAATTTTAGTAATTATTTTAAAGGTGGAATCCAAAAAGTGTAGAAGTTTGTGATGGCTTCGTGATGTGTTAGTATTGGCCAGAGCCACTGAGTCACCCCTAGCAAATGGGGAAAATGTATTTTTCAAGCCTTGACAGCAAATATCCTTGTGTTTTGTGTTCGAGCTGCTGTTCAGTTTGAACTCTTTGAAGATTTTCTCCTCTGTGCTTCTCTGGGTTGGGATTTTATCTTTTAATATGTGACAAGGAAATTTTCCCTATTGAGAAAAGGCCATTACCACGTCCTTATAGTCCATTGCCTTCTATGTGGTTTAACCATATGCTTAAATAACCCTGTGGAGCAGAGAAGTATTACCAAATCATGACCTTTGTTTACAGACTAAGTAAATATTGGTTTATATCAAGTTTATATCATGAAGTCAGATGAAAGACTTGTGTCCAGTCACTGATTGTCCAGAAAGCATGTGTGTGGTCTGTCCTTTACAGCTCGTGGCCATACTCTGTTACGAAATTGCCAGAAGAATCAGTCTTTTTAAAGATGTGTATTTTCCCAAACTGCTATGGGAGCAATCCTAGACCACTTTCTATTCCATAACTCAGGTTAGTAAAACGCTGTAGGTTTGCTTTTCTCATTTTAGCTTGATGACCTGCGATGAACAAAAATTGAGCGACGTATTCCAGTTTATTTCCCATGTGCATTTTAATTCTGCATCTAATGCAAGTTACTCCATCAATTTATATTTTTCTTAAATCAAGAGTTGCTATTTAATTTTTCCAGATATTTCAGCCGCTTAAAATTTGCTCTTTAAATGCCCACTAAAGCATCAGGATGACAGTTGGTCAACATTTGGAAGTCTGTTTTATGATAAATTTTGACTTTACCAAATTTGTTTTCTTTCAAAATTAGAATAAAACCAACCTTGTTTGAATTTCTCTTTGGAATAGAATTTGCAAAGCTAGGGGTGAAATACCAGTCCTTCCACCATAATTAAAACTGGCAGAGGGCTAAAAAAGGCTATGGGAATCAAACCCCATCTATTGGCAGCACAGAAGGAACTCCACTACTTTCTCAAAGACGAGGGAAGCAGAAGGATTGCACAGGAGACCTGAATTTTAATTCCGTCTCCATGGTGTACACCCATTATTGCTCTTGCTTCGTTGCATTTAGCTTCAGTGCCATCAAGGCCCACTCCCGTCCTCGCAAAAGTGACAGATGGGGAGGGGGACCTGGAGAACAGCAGGACTCTGAGCCGAGCACCAATTAAGCAGGAGCTAAAAGCACCTTTCTGGAAGATCTGTCCAGACAGTAGATGTCCCAAGGGGACAAGGGTTTGTCTTTTTGCCTCCTCTCTCGCTCTCTTTTTCTTGTTTTTAAATGGACAACTCCAGTGAGCTGTAGTGTGCATCACCAGAAGAAAATACATGACTCCTTTTACGTTTGTATTCAAAGGAATCGGGATGCTAAGGTGACATTTCTGGTAGTCCCTAATGAGCAGGTTTATTACACGCGCGAGCATATGTATCCTCTGGTATAAAATCTCTACATCATGCCGGGGCGCCACATGACTTCACACAGAAAATGTCATTAGTGCCTTGTATGTTAACAACCCTAATTGTTTTCAGTGATCTGTCGTGAATTGTTAACTGAGGACACTAGCTCTTAACAGGAGAAGTTGCACTAATTACCCAGTTTTCACAGACTGGCTAAAAAATGTTGGCCTTTTGAAGTTTGTGTGTGTGTATGTAATCTTTGTTAATGGCATATAGATCATTACTAGAGCATTCAGCTGTGCAAGCATTCTCTAACAGGGACTACAGATCCTAGTGGTTGCTCCTGGGAAGAGACAGACAGATGATAACTTGACTCTGGCTGCACTTTCTCTATGCTCAGAAGCTCCTCTAAAAAAAAGACACTACAGGACCTCAAGGTTTAGCATTTGTGTGAGCCCTTGTTTAGCTTTGAATTATTTGGGAATCTCGTTTCTTGGAATCTGGGATCATGTTATACAAACACACTTCAGCCATAAATTCTGCAGATTTGCAGAAGTGGTTACAAAAGCCAGTGTTCTGAAGTGGTGAAAGCCCTTCTTTGGTGCTTTAAATGATGTCTCAGCTATTTGCAGCTGGTGAAATCCAGCCATAAAAATTCTTTTCTTAATTAAAGGAAATTCTGTAGTAAATAATTCTGATATCTGTAAAGCAACGCAGAATAACAGCCATCTTCAAAGTAATGTGACTTACAAATTTCTGGTTACTTGCAGCTCTTTCCTGTTTTCTTGTCAGAGATACGGGATGTAGAAAGCCAAAATACTGGATGCCGATCTGACTCTGCAAGATGCATTTTTGCAGTTTCAGGATGAGGGCCATGACGAAAAACCTATTTCAGTGTGACTCTGAGCTTTACCTCTGGGGTTTGCTGGCTGTGTTGGCTTCAAGTTGCTGTGACAGTTGGGTGCTACTGTATGTGCATGTATCTGCAAGACTCAGGCAATCGCTGTTGGCTTTCAGATGTTTTTTTGGGGCGGAATTACGTGCTTCAGGGACTCATATAGGAGGTGTTGACCCCTCTGAAGAGCACTTACTATTATCAAACAGCTTCTGAGGGCTGGTGGTAATTAAACAAGCCTCTGTGTGTTCATGTCACTTCTTTGAACTTATTACTGCAGATTTTAGGTTGGTAGAATCCAAAACCAGATGGAAGTGTTTGTGAAGTGCACTGGTGAAGTGTGAGCATTTGTCCTTGAATCACAGTCAGAATTTCTCTATAGGAAGATCACAGAGATGACCCAGGATGGTAAAGCCATTAACAGATGAAAATGTGCTGACCAGCTCTCTTGTTTCTTGAGTACAGCTGATAGGGGATTTTCTAATCTTCAGCTCCATAGGCTGCGCCGTTACTCCGAACCTGTCAGTATAAAGATCTCATGAGAGTCATTTAATGGCGAAAGGGGATTTGGACCAGAAGGGCAGGAAAAACAACTTAGAGGACAGAAAGCATTTCTCTTGCTGAGTAGCTACTAGAGCGAATCCCTCTGCTGCCTGGTTCAGCACTTTCTCACCTTCGGTAATTTTGTTCTGCCGTACTGAACCTGACTGTAAGGTCCCCTGAGCCAGGCTTGTAATGGTGATTTCCCCGTCCGCAGCATCACTCCATGCTGCTCTGTGGTGACAAATAGCAAAGCTGACAGGAGATGCCTGGACCCAGGGAGATGCCTGGACTCAGCAGCGAGCCCTCCTCGAACTGCCATCCTGGGGTCAAGGGATGCCAGAGGCTGGGGTGGGAGCATGGAGGGAGGGAGCCCAGCAGACAGGCACGTTGTACCGGGCAGCAGCCTGCAAACAGCAACCTGATGGCTGCTGGCAGAAAACAAATCAAGATTTGGGGAACTCTTATGTTTTTAAAGTAATAGGGGAAAAAAAAAAAGAGTTCTTTTTTTGGCACAAATTTGGGTTAAACTCAGTTTCCATCAGCCTGTGTTAAAAGATCAGTTGTGACTCCTTCATACTTGTCGCATAGATTTTTTTTCCAAAGAAACCAAAAAAGTAGTAGATTCTGAAAATGTAAGGCCTTGCAGAGCTTGTGTTTTGATTTATGGCTTCTAATGGTGAAGGAAGCAATACTGTGTGAACAAATTATTCAGAGATCAGAAAAAGTCTGGGGGAGGAGGAGAGTGGGGAAACAGGAGGCCACTAAAGAAATTTGCCTGAAGAGGCACCTAAAGTGATTCCTGTTTTCCAGTGGAGGGCTGGGATAAAGTGTGCAGCACTGAAATGCAACTGAGCAGGTCCCAGATGTATATTCAGCAATGCAGAAATGGAGAGCAGAAGTGTTGTTAAATGTGGGGGAAAGGAGGATGTGTGGGTTTTTTTGGGGGGAGAGGATTTTTTTGTCTGTTCTGCTGCGCTGCTCTTGCAGCTGTGGGAATTAGGAGGCTGCCTGGTACCACAGCAGGTCTATTGAGGACTCCAGTCTGAACCAGTACTTTAGCATTCATGATACATAGACCGAACTGCTGACAGTCCATTCAGCAGGGCAAGTGAAAAGGACAAAACTGCTCTGTGTTCTGCTCAGCTGCGCTGCTCTCTGTTTCGGACTAATAGAAAAACTCCCCTCCGACAGTAAAAGGAAACTCACATCACGGGGTAAAGCCTGATTCACACTAGCAGTGGATTCAGCAAGCCTTGGATGGATCTGATATTCCAGCTGCTGAAGTGTGGGGTGGGACGACAGAACTTTATGCTTTCAGAATTGCAGGTTGAAAGAGTTTGTCATTCAATAATCCGATCTATACAATTCTCTTTAATCTCTTTTCCTAGTGGAGGCATTAAGTACGCGGCAATGTTTGGCAGAGAAATGATGGAATGTGATTTATCTTATTTTGGGAACTGACTTTCCTTTTTAATAACAATGAACATTTTTTCTGCCCATCATTTTTGTGACTGACACAGGAAATGTAGTAAAACTCCTGTTCAGAAGAAGTGTTAGGTCAATCTGCAGCATTTCCTACATTCAGCAACAGCTAACAACATTGTCTGGATAAAACCCTCAGATTTACAGCCAAGTGCTTGCTTGAACTTCCTAAGTGCGCTGAAAGATTGATTTTAATGGAAACAGGACCTGCTCGCAGTACTGACAAAACACCTATTTGCTTTAGTGGGAGCAGGAGGAGCGTGCAAAGGGGATCAGATACAGAAGTCTGTGCCTGATATGACACTGGGGATGAGATTTTGCCAGTGGAAGCAGAGGTTTTGAGGGTTTATATTTTCAAGTTACCCTACTGGAGCCTTTTAACAAGAAGTTAGGTTTAGAGCATGCTCATCACTTGTCTTCTTGGACTCTCTACTCCTTAAGAGGACTCCTGCAGTTGCTAAGAAACTAGGTTCCACAAATGGACATCCCCTTGAAAATCCTGGTCTATTGTCAGAAGCGTTTGTGGTATTTCAAAACAGCCACAAAATGCTCAGTAGTGCTTTTTGTTATTTTTGGCTTGCTGCTATGAGCAAGAGCAAAAAGAACCATCGTTTCTCATAGAGACACCTGATAGATGAGAAATTTGGCAGAGAAAATGATGTCCGTCATCGCTGAGCTTAGGAGGATGGTGCTCCTCTCATAATACAAGGAAATTGGTCCACGTACACGGGGCCAGCATAACACAACCCCACCTCACTCAGGTCTCTTTTCCAAGCCTGCATAGCTAATACTGGCGAGAGGAGACTGTGGGGACAGAGCAAGGAGCATCTCCATCCTGAAGCCATATCCAGCTGTTGCTGTTCAGGCTCTGCTTTTTCACTGCCCTGAATATCTCCATTCCAGACCCAAACTCCTGCAGTGAACAGAGAGACTCAAGGAATAATTTCCAGATGGTAGAGGTGTTCTTGTGGTTACACCTATGCTGCCAGTGGCAAAGTGGACGAGAGGCTGTCTCAAACGGCACTAACTTAAGCACTAGTGACACAGCAGGCTGGGGCAGTCATTTCTCTTGCCTAGAAGATGGGCAATTGTTCTGCCAAGTTTTTTACAGTGGTAGCTTCTCAAGTGCACTTATAGCTGCTGTCTGTACGCTCCACTGCTGTTTGACGTGAAGACATCCTCATGTGAGCTGTCCCCAAAATTCTTCTCTGCGTCTCCGCTCTGCACCCACAGAAGTGGAAAGGCATCGTCACCCTTCGCAGTAACATGGGTTTGTGTTCTTCCCTGAGAAAACAGCCGTCATTTGAGCTGTCTAGTCTCTATCTTGCTCTGTTTTTTGTTTAAACACATGTAATCTTCAAAAATACAAATGGAGGGCCAACTTCTTCACTGATTTATGCACTCCACGCTACCACCTGGTTCTGAATCGGTAATCACTCCGTGTCAAGATTTCCCATCTCTTTCAGAGGGTGTTTCATGCGTGGATTGTATGCATAGACTTGGCCTTGTAATGAGATGTTTGCTTGCAGTATGTTATTTAGCTGCTAGTTATCTTTGCATACTGTAGAGAGATTCAGACAAGATTTGCTACGTGGTAAACAGGAAGGCAGGGTAGGAACCAAAGCTTTTCTATTCGCGTCCACTCCTTTAGGTTTTTTCTACAACAAATACATTCTGTTTAAGAAAACAGTGTGTGACAGGAGTAAAATGGGAACAAAGTGATCATAAATTTTCAGCTTGGGCAAGAAAGTGCATACTGCTTTTATTCCAGATTCTGGATTTAAATATTATCTTGTCTGGAAAGGTTTGATGAGGTTTTACTGCCAAATATCAACTCATTCTTGTCAACTCCACACACTGTCTTCTGATCACTGTGGAAAAATGGATCAGTCAGGTCTGTTTGGTGTGCAAAAAGGCAGTTTATAACTTGAGCGAGTTAGCCTAGAATAAAGGATTATGGCTTGCATGTATGTCTTCCTCATCTGCGTGAATTTGCAACATCCATTTGAACTGGCACTGATTTATAGTCTTTAAAATAGCACAGGGCATTTAACTGAAGAGGACTGACAATATGCAAGGAATAATAGTCTGTGAAAGGAATAATTGGTTATGAGGTTACATTGCTAGAGGTTTTCTTTTTCTTTGTAATTTGCCTTTGAGCCTAAGTTAAATTTCCTTTTCTGTGCATATAAGATAAGCAGTAGTTATTGGTCTTGATTGAAACAGTTCCTTGATTTCATTAAGGGTACAAATCTTCATTCTGGAAAAAGAGAGGCACAGGCCCTGTGCACAAGTCACATTGTGCCAGGACTGCCAGTGTAATGATGCATCGGCCTCGGACTTGTGGATTCCTCCCTTGGTTTCCAGATCTCCTTGCTATACTGGTTTCTTCTCTTTAATCCTCCCCTTTTTTTTTCCACCTTTTTATTTTTATTTTTTTTTCTAAAACCACTTTCCACTGTAGTATCATCCTAGGGTGTCCACTGGCTGTTGGGTGTCTCTCATACGAATATGGACATAGGTCCTATCCATGCATGTAGAGAAAGTGGGCTGTGAATTTTCCGTCTCCAGTGAGTTGGGTATTGGGGCATAGCTGTAAATGATGACCAGGTAACTGAGAGGTAATTTATTAGTCTGTAAGTGGAGAGAAAGGGGAAAGAAAAGAAAGGACACTTGTGTTCAACAAATTATTCTGAAGCTTTTCCCCATCATCTTAATTGTTAGTTCCTCACGATTTCCTTCCATAAGTAATTATGAAGGAGAAAAGTCATAAATTATGACTTAATTTGCCCCAATTAACGTCGAATGATCCGTGCAGTTTGCAGAATTGAGTGATTCAGCTGCACTAATGGATTGTGGGGAAAATGGGTTTCTGTCACGTTAGGTAATGCTCTGTTATTGTCTTTAGCTCAGCTCATGAGATGCGAGAAAATCTCTTGTTTGCACTTGCTTGGAAGCTGGAGTCTGCCTCAGTTTGCCAAGCAAATTACGTGGGTTTTCTCCTCAATGCTGTTACCAGGAATCCTGACAAAGTCCAAACCAGGAAATGGCTGGGTTTCTTATTCAAGGGTTATCTTTGTGGCAAGAAAAACAGTATGGACTCATTACAGATAAGTGTATTTGCTATATCCTTCTCCAAGATCGTGATCTCACATATTAATTTCCAGGGCTATCAATTTCCCAACTGTTTGACTGAGATCTGCAAAAGCCATTGATAAGAGTTTATTTCCTTTCATGGGACTAGACTCTGTTTCCAATTACCATCCCACAGTTTTATGTGCAACAGATTATTGACTATTTAGAGGACAGGATTAAAAAAATCTGTATGAAAATGTAATTCTTTTAACTTGTGCCATGTTCAGATTTCCTTCTTTTGACTTTAAATCATGCAATTTAGCGAGATAATATTTTCATTAAAAAGCATGAGAGTCTTCCATTCTCACTTTCTCTTTTGACTCATTGTCCTCATTTTCACTGATTAACTGTCTGTTTTCACCCTGTTGCACTTTCAGCTGGAAAGGCCTGGCAGTTCTCAGCTATCATGCAATCTTGTTCTTTTAGGAAAGTCCTATATGTTCCATCGAACCCCTATAAATTCCAGTTAGGTTAAAGGAAAGACATGGGCTAGTGGGTTTACCCTGTTTTAAAGCAATAATGTGTATCCGTGGCTTGAATTAAAAAGTATGCAGCCTGAATAAGTGATAAGCATTGACTCCCAGATTACACAAGTTCTCTAACAGGAATTTCCTATAAGCAGATATGGCTCCAGCTTGGACAGCTCGGAGGTGAGCATGTCTCTTTGTGACTTGATGACTGGCTTTCAGCACAAGTCGGCTCGCAATAAAATCTGGGTTTTGGCCTAAAGAAGGCCTTGGAAATGCCTTGGAAATTGGCCTTCTGGGACAGAAGAGCATGGGGCCGGGACCTATTGTGGTGGAGATGCATTTGAGATCTTGGATGCTTTTCCTGTCTGGAGGAACAAACTTGACTCTTAGCTACAAGTCCTGTGGTTTCCCTTGCAGGAAAGTGGGATTAAGGACAAAGATCATCTAGTCATTAATATCTTCATAGAACGTTTCCGTGCTGCCCATTGCTGTTTTTTCCCTGCTTTTTATATTAACTTCTTTTGAATTTCTTTGGCCACATTATTGGTTTGCTGACCCAATTTGAAATCACAGAATCCATCAAACCCAATATTTCCAGAGTGGGAAGCTATAGTGCCACTAATGAGTCTCGTCTTTAGTAATATTGGGTTTGGTCTAGACGTGACTCTGACACTGAAAGCCTGAGATCAGGGGGAACCTTTCTCTTCTTTTCTGAAGCTGTCTTTGTTTTTAGCCACACATCAAACACCACTGGCTGCCAGCTTCCTCTCCATGCCCTGCTTAGCACCTCACATGCAGCCATATAGGACAAGAACTTTAAATGTGAGAGGTAATTTGGTACCAATTCTGCTTCACCTGAGTCTCACCTGAGTAGAGACCAGCAACTGATTACTCCAGATTTCAGTGTGTAGGTTTTCCTATTGAGGACAGTATCTTCAACCTCATTTCACTGAAAATCCCACACAGAGTTGGGACATACGTCTTAAAATTTGAAGGTGATAGCTTTGGCGACCAGATGTTCTCGCTTCTCCTGCAAAAAACAGTTTACAAAAGACTTGTGATTGTTGCCCCACACTACAGCTCCTTTTTGCAACTGCAGTGGCAGCTTTGAGCCTTGTATATAGAGAAATTATATGCTCCAGTACCCAGGTGATTAAGTACGTGGTTTTGGGTATTATTTCCAAGTCTGGCAACTTTTTTTTTGGAGCTGTTATTGCTTGGAAATTTGGTGCAGTCGTTGTCAGATGTAAGGAAGGCTTGAGGAGGAAGAGATCTGGGCTGACACCCACTCTGCGCTTAAATGCCTCTTCCACCACCCAGACTCTACGCAGTACCACTCCATACCTTCTGAAGATCTAATGAAATGTTTGAAAGCTCAGATGATTGAGAATGTGTAAACAGACTCCTGAGACAAGCACCTTTTTGAAGTGTTTAGTAAAAATGCCTGTAAACATCTGCAACACGGAGGATAAGCAAGTGACTGATTCAGTCCTGGGCTTTGTCAGGGGAGGCAGTGTGGTGCATGGCACGGGGCTCTGCTCAAGGGGCTTATCCTGAGCCTGGGATAACCCCATGCATGACCTCAATGAGGTACTTGGCTTTCCCATGCCACTCTTCCTTCACCCACACGGTACATGCACTTTGTCTACAAGCACACCGTTCTCCATGGCAGTTGCTCTGGGATACGAGCGATCCTGCTTAAGGATGTGTGTGCTGAAAGCAGAGGGATTACTCAGACAAGCTGGTTTTCTTTCTGAATGTAATATTCTCCACACCTATTTCTCATTTACTCTACTAAAAATTGGTACTGGATGGTGGGTTGCACCTGAAGGTCTTCACTGGGTCAAAACAGTGGGGCAGCTGAGAATAGCTCTCTGTGACCACCATGTGCTGGAAATGGCCTGTGACTTGGACTGATGGTAAATTAGATTATGCCCAGTGAAGTTCAAGCAGTCAGCAGACTAACTGCTCGAGACTTTACTTGGCAGCACTGCTAAATGAGTGGCCTTTGAATATTTTCTCAGTTTTCTAGAGATAGACATGTTTTCTTTCAAGAACAGCTTTACATCTTTTCTTTCTGCCTTTTAATTTCTCTTTGAGCAAACCGTACAGAGAAAACACCCACTTACCGCTGATGGTAAGAAATTTTCTTGGCCAGTGAAAAGACAAGATGCTGCTTCCAGGCTCTGTGACTGCTCTCGGGAGGTAAAGAAACAGGCTGTCCCCAGCATATGGGTGAAGGAAGATGCAGGAAGAGCAAAGGATTTGCGTGTGATCACACATTACATCTGTGGCCAGGATTCAGAAGCAAATCTTTCAGGCTAACCCCCATAATCATTATCCTTCCTTGTCTTGGGACCACCAAGGAAAATGTCAGAGCTTCCTGGAGACCAGAGCGGGCACAGCAAGACCCCAGGCAGAGCCACATGGAGCTGGGGGAAGGTCTCACATATTGGACCACCTGCAGCTTTTATTATCTTTGCTGTGACATGGGTTACTTCCTTTACAGGCATTTGGAGAGGGTACACCAAGGAAGAGAAGGCCGTTTCATTCCAAGGAATAAAATGCAAGTGTGGGTTCAATGTTAATTGCTGGAGAGCTCTCTGAAACGAGCCACAGAAAGGAGTCAGGACTTGCACTGATGTCCGGGCATCTCCATCATCTCTTATTTTTACAGGAGAATAGGTAAATGAAAGGTTAGAAACATCCCATGTTTATGAGGCAGTGACTGTTTCTTGGGCCAAATTAATCTATAAACAACTTTTGAGTAAAGCATACACCCCGAGGCTTTGAGCCAAGGGATTGTCCATGATGGCTTTATTGCCAGATTAATGTGCTATACCTGCATGTTACTCTCAGCAGACAGATGGCCTCCTTTTTCTCGTGCTAAAATAATTTAATAAGGGAAAGATAAAAAAATGAAATGGGCTTTCAATATCGAGTTAATCTGTAGCTATCAGCGGTACTGCACACTAGCCATAGCTGTACGCTTGTTTCCTGGCATCCCTGAAGGCTCTCTGCAATTTTGTTGGTATGCCTTAACACTGCTTTCCATACTTTAGCCATCTTTTACAGTTAACTCAGCTCCGAATTTTCTGGATTTCTCTTGGCTGTCTGGAATAATTACAACTTCCCACAAAATGTTACTTTTGCTTTTAGATATCTGAATTTACACAACCTAAACTCCAATTTAATGTTATTTTTTCTTGGGAATCCAGCAGTAAGCATTCAGTTCTGAGTCAGTAGCTGTGCAAAGTCCTGTGCTGTAAACAGCGAGGCATATCCATTTCTTCTCATATGGAACTAAAATAATTCACAGAGAAGCCGTGAAGAAAATCATACAGAAGTGTGTAACTGAAGGATGATTTCAGTGGGATAAATCTGCAGTTCTCTGGAAACTGCGCAGAGCTGCTCTTCTCTGCATCGGTATGACTAAGGACAGGGTTCAATCCAAAGTCTAAAGCCAGTGGTATTGGGAGGGCTCCCTTTTCCCTCCAGCCTAAATCATTTCATTGCCCACCATCCTTCCTCAGGCAGCTGCACTGGCTAGTTTTTTATAACACAGACTTTCTCGTACTGAGCCCAATCTGGAGGAGAATTAGGATTGTTCAAGGCTTATCGCATTGCTACAAGACCAGGGTTTGGAACAACACCCTTCCCGCAGCAGGACAGGAGAATCAGCTTTTACAGGGCAGAAGTTTATTCTTCAGGGCAACATTGCCCAAACATCAGACCAGATTGTGCCGGGGCAGGGGCTCCCAGCTCCTTCAGCCCCTGGGTCAGGGTCTGCCGCCAACGTCCACCTTTGTCCTGTGGGCTCCCTCTCTGCAAAGCACATAAAGGGTGTACATGGACGCTTCCCCCTGACATCAAACAGCCCCTGGCTCACCAGGACCCCACTCAGCTTGAAGCATCGTGAGAGAAGCCAAGCTCTAAGCCTGAAAGCAGAAATGCTGTATTACCGGTTGGGAACTATTTGCATTCTCAGATGAGGATGACTCAAATAGCACGAGCTGTGACTACGTGCTGGGAAAATATCATCTGGAGGACGGAGTGAGCCACAAGTACACCCATTCCTTCTCACTGTGCTCATTTCAGCATCCCCCTGACAGTTTATGAAGACAAGTCATCAGTGGCTTTTTTGCAGGAGCAACAAACTTGTCTTGCATGACTATACGTTTCTAAAATCTCCAGGCAGGTTTCATCATCACAGGCAAGACCTTGGCTGGGGCTGGACTGGGAAAGGATTGGCAATTGCCTGGCACTAAGTAGTTCTGTGACTGAAAGGGCCCTGGAAGGAGCTTCTTGGGAGTGAATATGTCCTAAGCAGTGCAATTAGCATTTGCCGCTGCACTTTCCTTCGCTTTACGCTTGAATATATAAAAAGAGCCAGAGAACAGAAATACATCTGTCAGCGCCATAACCGCCGTAATTGGCCTGATGTTACATTGATCACAGCGCTCCTTAATGATGAAAGCCGGGCACGGTGCTTTCCAAATCAACAATTTTACACTTAGCTGAAAATGATAACATTTGGATTTAATTGAACACCTTTGCTTGTCCTTGTTGGAGGGGGATGGAGAAGGGGAGAGAGCCACAGTAATGGTCAGGAATGGTCTGGAAGGACTGCCCCTGAAAAGCAGGCACCTCTGGCTGGTGAAACCAGTGTGGAAAGGCTGGGTGTGTAAAACTGGATAGTAGTTTGGAAAATTCCTCCAAACTCGTTAACTCAGTACATCTGTAAACGCTGGCCGTGTTCCTAGCCTTTATTTTCAGCCCACTTTTCCTGTAAGCTCTTCTGCATTATCTCTTTGGTTGCCATCAGACATTGACATTAACTCCCAATGGTGCGAGGCTGGAGGAGGCAAAGCCCAGAACTAGATGGGATAATCAGCATTAGCGCAGCCGTGTCATGGGTCATGGAGGAACATTTCTTGACAACTGGTTAATGGGTTTCCTTGGTTTACCCTCAATAAATCCATGTTTCATATACAGCTGTTAGCTAAGACTTCTGCAAATCTTTGCAAGGCTCAAGGCAACCATCATTCTGGGATCTACAGAGTAGCACTGGGATATGTTTGACCGGTGGCATCCAAAACCAGTTGTCACAGGATCCCAGAAGGCAAGAGTGGGGATGAAATGGAGAGAAGCAAAGGCATGGCTGAAAAGTGGAGGCTTTGTTGTAGGGAACTCATAGGGATCATGACAAAGAGTTGGAGTATCTGTCTGTCAATGTGGTAGGAAGCTAATCCACAGCAAACCAGGTTTTGTGGGTTCCTCTGTCCCTAGAACAGCTTGTTTCTTTCATGTGCATGATAGTGGGGCTCAGACACCTGATTACGACCTGTAGGAGTTGCCATGAGAGAAACCTGCTAAACCCTGCAACACTGAGGTTTTACAGACAGACAGCTGGGAAATGGTGAAGTTACGTGTACACACGTGTGTCTGTGTAAGAAAGTTGGTGATGTCTGTAATGCAGTAATTTACAGCTGTCAAATAGTTAATACAGACTCGGCGTGCAGACTCATAAATTTTAGTTTAACATGCAGTTCTACTCCGACAAGTGTCTATATAAAAATAGCACCTTCCTACTGAAATGATCCGCTATCTATGTGTAATCACATGCAAATCTGATTAATTTGCTGACTAAATTAAGGGGAACAGTTTTGAAAAATGGGTGCCTAAAGTTAGGTACATACTATTTAGGTACCTAAATATGCAGTAAGATTTTAAGTGGTACTTAAGTCTTGTCACTTCAAGCTGCCCTTGGAGTAGCTTTTAAAATCAGATTACCTGTCTGGAGCCCTGAAGCGCAGAATTAGATAAGTGGGTTTGAAAATATTGTCTTCATTTTTATTCCTTATTGTCTCTGTTGAAGCTGGAAATATTCAACCGCTCCGGGAGTGGGCGAGCAGAATTCTTTTTTGTTCCTTTTACAATCGTACAAGCCAAAAAGATGACAACTTAGCTTCTAGATCCCAGCGTGAGTTTGTAGACCTGGTAGTTGGAAAAACAAACCAAACATCTTTTTTGCTTGTAAGCTGACTGCGTTTGATCTGGAAATCATTGAGATGCAATAAACATGAACTCCATGATCCTATTTTTATGGAGTCAGTTTTCCGAGTAGAACCACACTTAACAAAACAATCATTATAATTGAATAGCAGCGCTTGTGAGAAGGGCTGGATTGAAAACACTGATGACAGAAGCCTTCTGTTTATCCCTGGAACAGCAGTGACAGTGGTAGCATAAGCTACAACACACTATTCCTCAAACAATTGACACCCAAGGCACTAAGTGGTGTCACAGCTTCAAATGCACTATTTTGCCGGGAACCTGTTTCGTAGCATTGGTGGGTGCCCCTGAGCAAGGGGTAGTGTCAGTAGTTGTAGAACCACATTGCTGAGCAGGTAGTGGTGACTTAAGGCACTTCACATGACTGGCACTTTGGTAGCTACACTATGGCTAAACAATTTTGGAAGCAAAGTGGTGAGGAGGTAGCTAGGTTGCTATTGCTTATTTGGTCTCCAAACACAAGCTCACTGCTGTTTTGTCAATTGTAAAGCTTGTATTTTTTTCCCCCCCTATCTTTTTATGCTGACATCTGTCCATTGGACATCAAAGTGCAACCTTTCAAAGCCACCAAGTCATATGACTTACCGAACGCTGAAGTGATGATCTATACAAATGCGGGTAGGCTCGCTCCTGCAGGAGGCATTCTTCTGTCGTGATGCATTAAAACAGCCCTTTGTATTTGGGCAATAACAAAGATTCATTTGAAAGTATTAGCTATCATCAGGGCTTGACCTCTTCAGAAAGTGTTCTTTAGTGAGGGTTTTAAAGTAGATTTGGAAAAATAATTATTCTTGTCCTCGGGTAGAATCTGGGCAATTTAAGTGCTCAGCTGACTTGCCATTTTGGCTTCCATGGGTATTTATTCCCATAACGTAGGATTTCTGTGCATGGTCGTGTTGCAGTGGCTGAGGATGATGGTAATGGGCAGATTAGATACGTGCAGGCAGAGATACTGCTCAGGGTGACACATCCTTAATTGTCAGTAGCCTTATAGCAGGCAGTGTGCTCAGTACTGTAGCTCTTCAGTGCAGGGGAAGAAGAGACTATTTATCTCTTTGTTTTTCTCTCTGTGTGTGAGTTCACAAAACATTTCCAAAGAAGCATTTCATGGCTGTGAAGAGATTGTTTGTGTGTATCATTTAAGCCAGTATACAACTCGGAAAATTGAATTTGGTACCTCTCCTGCATGGTAACTTTCTTTCCATAATATTTCAATATGCATTTTTTTATTCACAAGCATGTCATTATTGTTTTATCCTGCAGCTTTCATTAGTAGTCACTGTCATGTATCTCAGCTTTCTGGAGTTAATGTACACCTTGCTATAAATGGATATTGCAACATTTGATAGGGCTTCTCAGGGAAGTGGTAGAGAGTGTAGATGCATTTCCACAGGCTGTATTTTCATCAGACCACAAAATTTAAGTAGGCATTACCAAGAGGATATTTTTCTGGCCCTCTCAGTCCCATGTAATATCCCTGAACCCTGCTGGTGAGCACTGAGCTAAATCCTGTAGTGGGATCCACTGGGTGAGGTATAAAACAGAGATCTGTGGGCTCGTGACCATTTCTGTGATATGTTCTTCAAGAACAAGATCCTAGCTACTTTTCCAGTGCAGGTTTATAAATGTCAGGTTTAGAAAAGGTTATTATAAATGTCCTGCCTCAAATCCCTGGCCGTAACACCTGCGCTCTGCCATCAGTCAGCTGCCATGAAATATGGGAAATGCCATTACATGTTTGGTTTTCTCCAACCATATCTGACTCTGACCGTTTTAGGCACTTCTGGGGTAGAAACTGCCCTCCACGATGTGTTTGTGCAGCCCTGTACCAGTGCTGCTGACCGGACCCCCTAACAAAGCTGCGGGCAGGGCAGGATGCAGACGTAAGATGGATCGTGAGAGGCACTAGCACAACTACTATTTCCCGTGACTGACACACGCATGTTGCACCAGCTGGTGGTGGCAGAGGGGTGGAAACAGATCTTCTTAATGTGCACCTGCTAATATAAATTAATTATTATAGTAATGAAGCCAAAGCGTGATGAATCTGTTATCTCCAGCCCGCCTTTCATTCTGCCTTTGCTTTGGAAGCAGGCAGAAAAATATCAGTGCATTTCTTTCTTTTCTTTGTGCACTTAATTTGCCATTTTTGTTTTGTCATTGCTCTTAATGTTTCATTGACTTCTGACTGGGATTTGTCATTTATTCAAAGCTGTATTATCATGGTAGTGCCTAAGAGTTATTGAACAACTAACATAATGGACAAGTCATTCCAGCAGCAGAACTGGAGTTTGCAGGAAAAGGTCACGGAAACCCCAGGCTGCATCGTAGGCGGGAAACGTGGACATGGTCTGTCCTTTTATCAGCAAAGCTACAACTAAAATATGAGAAGGTGCATGTGGTTGCATGTTTGTGTTGGAAAGCAGGGATGCCTTGCATGAGATGTGTACGCAGGATGTTTTCCTGGCTGGGGAAAAATATAAAAATGAGTTATTAAAACTGCTGCAGCTGGAGGAGTGAAATCTCACCTGCAGTAGGAGATGTGGGGGAAAGGAGAAGCTTTGTTGTTCCCTCATCTCTAATTTACTGAAGGTAATAAATGTCCTTTTGTTGACTTAGCTGGGTTTAGATTGGGGTCTGCTCCTCAGTATTGCACTCAAATGCGGCTCGGCAGCCGCCTGTAGCAAGATCGTGGTAAGACACGACAGGCTGCAATAGGTCATCTGTGATCAATGTATGATTTCACTATCTCTAGGAGACCTTTCTAATGAACTTTGTGGACTATTACTGACACTTTGTGTGTGACAGTTTCCTCCTTCCTGGAATTGCTGTTTTTGCAGAGCATGCTGCCCGGTGAAACTGAAATCTGGGAAACCACCAACCAGCAAAATCCCTTCAGAAGAACATAAGATGTGCGTGGGAATAGGATTTTACAATGCAATCTGTGAAATTAAAAAATCATTGCCGATTTATTGCACTTCTGTCACTTCTGTTGAAAGAAAAAAATAAGGAGACCAGGTCAGGTCTGTGGTTTTTGCATTTGCAACCTGGCAGTGGGCTGGAAAGAGGGGGCCCAAACTATTTCCCTGTGTTTTAGGGATGAGTTGGATGGTCATTTGACTCCAGCTGTCGGGGATCTGTAGAGCAGCAGCTTGCACCCTCTGGAGACCAGTCAGATCTCATTAACCTGTAGCCAGTTATTTGTGCAGCTCTGAGCTCTCCCTTAGTGAAAAGAAGCCAATTTACTGAGTTTAGGCGATAATCTTGTTAGATATATTTTAGCCCCTTCCATAAAGAAAAGTACATTTGGGATGAAGAACATATTTCTGGTAACTCTGGCGTCCAGTCTCACAGTCTAATGGGATATGTAAGATGAGATTAAATGTGTATCCTCCGTCTTTGAAGGCTGCCCAGTGGCTTTGTGTAACTCTACCTTCTGGTGACTATCATTTCAGCAAATTTAAGGGCTGCTTGTCCAGGAAGAAATCCAGACAGCTAGTGAGGTTTTAATCCCAGTCATCTCTTTATATGTGTCCTTGGCTGAAACAAACTAAAGGAAAACTGCATTTTCAACCCGTTGGTGATCCTTTTCTATTCAACATTACAATAACATTGCAGGTTTTTGCCACAAAAACGTCAAGATTCTTACAGCCGTAAGTCTTAGGGCTATAAACATTTATACTAGCATGCTAAAGAGATTCGGGCATAAGGGGCCATACTGGCATTAGGGAGAGGCTGAAAATATGAGAAAGCTAACATTAGATTAAACAGAGGCAGGCAGTAATTTAATTGGCATTTATACATTGAGAGAAGGAAAAAAATAGTAAGTTTAAAAAAAAAATGCAGCTAGGAAGCTTTTAGAAATCAGAGAGGTGATTTGCTTTCCAAAATGATTCACAGCATCTCGTGTTAGCTAATTAACAAAACAGCAGGTTTGTGAATTTAACAGCAGCGGGGTTAGGACTCAGTGGGCTCGGTTCTTGTCCGTGTGTTTGTTAGGGTCTGTTCAGCCCCCTCGGTGCTTTCGTGCTGCTCTTTGGCATCTGGGGCAGCCCGGCCTCTTTCAGGGGGCAGAGTTACAAGTGGCTGCGCTCCGCGACAGGAGCCAGATGAGGGTGAAAGGGGCAGGTGGGGAGGCAGGAGATTATGCATTGACTGGCATGACTCAGCCATCCATAAAATGATTTTCATTAATGTTTAATGTGTGTCAAAAATGTCAGCATCCCTAAGAGAGGCAGATAAATTATTTAGTCCTGTCAGTGTCTTGCCTTCCCCCTCCCTCTGATGTACGTAAAATGTTTGCCCTGGTTTTGTTCAGATTTAGGACGTTGTCGGGGAAGTTAAACCAATTGCTGTTACACCCAGCGCGTTTCCTTGCGAGACCCTCAGAGGAGCTGCTGCTGCCACTGCGTTACAGTTCGGTGCTTCGTTAGAGAGGTCTGGGCAATCTGAAGTCAGCTGCAAGTGGGATATGCACAGTCCTGTCGGTGGGCTGGGGTGGTTTTTAGATTGGTTTGCAGAGAAGTAGATCCTGGGAAACTGAAATAAGGACAGAAGAGTGGGGTGTGAAGGGAGGTCCTGCTCTCCGGGTAAGGACTGTGGGGAGCTGCTGTCGGAGCAGCCCAGCATCACAGCGTAGCCCATGAGCCTTCCCTGTGCCCCCACGAGGATGTGCTACATCTGACGTTAGCTGGCGTGCCGCCTTCTGCTGTTCTTGCCGTCTTGGTTTTGCTGGTTTTGTCCGGGGGCGCAACACGCAGAGACCTGTGACCGCCTGCTCTGGCTGAACCGTGTCCCACTCAGGGCTGGGGACAGCCTCTGCGGTCCCGGCAGGGTTTGGCTGCTCTCCCACATACCCCTCGGCAGGGATGGCTTCTACTTGCCTGCCCCGTTTCAAGAGCTTAGGGCATGGATCTTGCTTTATTCCTAACCGGGGAATTCATGCACGGGAAGGGAAAACTCCCCTTTGTGTTGCAAGTTCGGGTTTTCATTTTGTTATTTTTTTAAAAAATCAGCTTCACGGGATGACACAATAGCTACAAGCTGAAATCATAAAACCTAGCAGAAAGAAAGAGGGACTGAAGGGGATGAGCAAAGGAAGAAATGTATCTATCTGTTGGGATTTGAGGCGAGGTGAGACAGAGGGAAATGTAAGCCTAATTAATAGTGAGGCGCTAGTTTGTGAATGTTGGATGAACCACAATCAAGAATGACTAATTTAAAACCTACTGTGACACTTGCACTGGACACAACCATCCTTCCTGGGCAGGGATCTTTCTGAAGGCAATGGGAACTTTGTCAGCCTGCGCGTCCGTTCGGATGGGGCACGTTGAAACCTGACAGAAAAATTAAGAAGAGAAAATGCATTAAAAGAGAAAATGTACAGATTGTTTTTAAACACAGGGGCAAATGCAATTGCTTTGTTTGCTTGGGATTTTTTTTTCTTTTTTAGGGAAGTCACAGGCCTTGGGACAAGGATCTCAATTGGCCTCTAATTAAAGTTGCTTTCTTACTGTCTGGCATGAAATTCCCCTGAGAGGCAGATGTTTGCAAAGCACACTTGAGGCACTGGCATATGGTTCCTTTGTAAGGCTGGCGTTTCAGCAAAGTGCCTCATGAATGTTGTACATAATTAGATATTTTATTTTATTTTTTTGTCCCGGAGAAGTTACTGGTGGCTGGGGACCTCCAGGATCCGAGAGGGCGGATGGGAAGCCCTAAGCACGTCACTGATACGTGACAGGTGCTGGCAGATGCCCTGCTGCAGCTTTTTGGAAAAAGCCTGTCGAATAAACCAATGCCAGTTAAAGGAAGTTATTCTAACCTACAGAATTCAATAGAGGAGGAGACCCTGGGTACCCAACCTCTACAACTTCACAGAGAACTTGCATCCTTCCTACAGGAATCCATCAGCAGGTCTAAACTTTTTACGGGTTTATATAATTCTGAGGAATGTTTCCATAAGGAATCCAATTGGAATTGAGAGGGGAACGAAATGAAAAGAAAATATTCATGCACACTAGGCTTGGGTAGAAACCATGGCCATGCTTAAAATGTGATGTCAGATTACAAATGGCCCATAGCTCTCTATTAACGCCATAAAAGACATCTGGGTGGTCACTGGTGTGTAGTGCAATCTACAGCAAGACACTTAATGACTAAAAGCTCAAGGTGCTGAATACACTCATTTCCCTCTGGGACAGCACATCCATCCCTTGCACGCTAAGAAATAAAACACTGGATTTTGTGTCAGATGACCTGATTTTTCCAGCTCTCTTAATGTCTCCCTTTCCTGCCTTTCTGTGGACACCAGAGCAAGTCTTTCCTACTGTCGGTGCTTCATTTTTGCCTATCTATAAAAGTACGCTGCAACAGTTCCCTGCCTCAGAAAGGTTTTTTGAGACAAAATTAATTCATGTTTGTAAGGTGCTTTTGAGCTCTGTGGACCTGACTGTGCTTTACTAACGTGGGCAGTCATTATTTCCCTTCTGTAGAAAGGAAAACCAAGATCTAGCGCAGTTAAAACAGCTTGTTCAGGATCACAAAGCAATTTAGGAGCAGAACCACAAATAGAGCCAAGTCTTTTGACTAGCAGTCAGATGTGCTATCCACGGGGCTACTTATAATGGCTAATTATTTTTCTAAGGGTAGGAACTGAAAGATCTCAGTCTGGTTCCAAAGTCCTCATGAAAATAAAAAGGAAACACGTAAAAGATTGACTCACAGTCATTGCATTCTCTTAGCATCTCTATTAGTGTATGTTTAAAATGAAATTAATAAAATCCCCCATGGGCGGAGATGAAGCATAGGCTTTGCCGCAGATTGTGCTTTCATTCGGTGTCCTTCTGATGCTTTGAATGGTTTTGTGCCACATATGAAAAGGCAAAGCCTGGCTGTTGGCTTAGGTGGGATGCACAGGGTGCGATGTTTTAGGCTTCAGATGCTGAACGCAGCTTATTAGAGGCCACATGTGCACAGAGGCTAATGAATTTGCATGCTTGCTGCAAGCGGCTGTATCTTTCTTGAAGCCTGGCCTATTCTTTGGCGTGCTTTCAAGCTGGGGCTACTGTTTAAATGCGTGGACATTCAAAGGCTGTGCTGGGAGGCTCGATGCTGCCAAGTACCTCGTGGAAGGAATAACAATCTCAGCAATTAACAAGCTCTCCCAAACGCCAGCCCTGCCTCGCTGGGTGTTAGAGGCAGGGGAGGGAAGGGGGCTGTGCTGGCAGTGGCTGCCCCTTTGCCGGGATTCAAGCAGGGGGAAATCAGAGGGACCGACCTGTCGGTGTAGTGGGGGCAGAAAAGCAGCCGGACCTCTGACAAGCACTGGCAAATCTTGGAAGCGGAGGTAGTCTTTAGTATTGCCACTCAGTATCCGTAACAAGAAGGATGTTCCAGCGAGCAGTAGTGGTGTATAATTAATAAAAGGAAGGACAGAATAAGGAAACAAGAGAAAATAATATTAGTCTTGGAATAAGCCTAAGTATTACATATAAAAATAACAATCATCGTTTCATTTTAGAATAAATGCAGCAATGTAATGAGTATAACTTTTGTCTGAGCTGGGATGAAGTGCTTGGCATGTGCTGCAGTGGGATTAGCCTTATGTGCAGACCATCTATTTTGCGTCCATCGTTCTTGCAGCTTTTGAAGCTATGGCGTGGGTCTGTGTGTCAATCTGCACACTAGATCTGGTGGCATAAAACCACTTACTGCGTATAAGACTAACAGGAGTACTAGATACCAGATTTACAGCAGATTTATGGTTGTATCCTCTATGAGGTACCTGTAACCCACTTTGCATCTCTGTATGTCTAAATCCTGTGTTTACATACACTTACATGTGCAGAAATAAGTGGACTTCAACCACAAGATTATATGCTGTGTGGGTCTTCCGTTATATAGCAGGAAAGCCATCACAAGTCTACGAAGGTCCCAGGATTATTTACATTTCCATTGCAGAGCTGAAAGCAAGCTCTAGCCCCAGCTCTGCATGGGGTGAGAAACACAGGCAATGCCAGCTGTGCTTCCACGGAAGATATCAGCAGTGTCTGACCAGCTTCTGCTGGTCTCCCCAGATGGGCGTTGGATGCTGTGGCCATGCTTACCGCTGCAGGTATGTTGGATGCAGACAGTCTGTTTACTGCACTTGTTCGTTTAGGAAGGGCAGACCTGTCAGGAGCACCAGGTGAGAAGTTCTTGCTTGAGAAAGCAAACCGAGCATGGAGGGGGACAGCCACCATCCTTGCCCTAGGACTATGGTGCTAGTCCAGCCTGCCTTTCACCTTGTCCCTGCCACACTCTGACCTGCAGTCCTAGGACTATAAAGGCTTCCTGCGAGGCCAGGTATTACTTTTTATTGGTTATTAAGGAGAATAATAACCTGTGTTAGTGAAGTATATAGCTCTGGGTTAATCTTCAAAAATAGTTGGTAATGATATTTACAGATTAATCTTGTATTTTTTGTGGCTGGTGCTGCCTTTAGATTCAATTCAATTCAATCATTCCATCCTTCCTTCCGTCCTTCCTTCCTTCCTTCCTCTGTGAAGTCAAAAGCTGCTCTTCTGCTGCTTGCAGCGGGGAAGCGTGGCAGGAGAGCCTCGCGGGCTCCCGGGGGGCTCAGGGCACTAAAATGTTCTTTCTTTGCATCAGGGATCAGGCTGTTGTCCGCAGAGGAGTGATCGGCAGATGCAGAGTGTCCAGCCCTATTTATCTCTGCCAGATGGTGCTAAAATACTAGTCTGGAGCACATGTTGCTTCTATTCAACCAAATGCTTGTGCCATGCTGTGGCCTCTCTGCCTCTGAACCAAAGAGCCTCAGCCAGCAAAATCCCAGCGGCAAAGGCTCCGGCAGCCCTCGGCTAAGCCCCTCTCCATGGCTTGTAGAAAATCAGAGAAATCAAACTAGGAAGGCTCACAGCCCTGCCGGGACAGATAATAGCATGCAGGAAAGGGAGGAAGGGGTTAAAAAGGATTTAGCACACACAAAAAGTAAATATTTGAGGCAAAAATGGAGCAAGAAAGAATAATGGAGAGACAAGGGCAGGAGGAGGAAGCAAGGAGTGTAAAGAGAAGAAAAAGGAGGATTATATTCTGCCAGAAAACAAAGGGATGGTTGTATGAGAAAAGCATTGGGGAAATGAGGGTTCAGCTCTGCACAAACTTTCTGTCTGACACTGGACAAGTCAATCTCTCTGTGTCTCAGCTTGCAAAGGCTACAATGGGAATAATAACGTCTCCTTTGTTCTGCCTTTCTCTGCTCACATCAAACGTCCCTTCTGTTTGTATGTTGTAGAAAGCCAAGGTGCTACCTTACAGCAAACACAAATAAAATCCACTGAGACTTTGAGGGGGGGGGCGGGGAAAGGGGTAGGAAGGCAAATAAAGAGGTAGGAAGGCAAATAGGTGATGGTAAACCTAGGAGATAAGTGCTCCAAAAACCAGTGGTGGGAGTGGGAGAAGAAATACAGGAGGGGCCTTTACCAAGGGAAGAAGAAAGAAACAATATGGACCAGATTAGTCCTACTGTTGCCTCCTGGACTCCAGTAGAGTTCCTCGAGGGATGGGTTTAGCCCAAGGAGTTCGGTTTTGTTTGGTTAAAGAAACTTCATGCCAAAGTTTTTAAATAGTCAGATCTGTTCTGAGAACTATGAGAATGTGGGCTGCCTTTCCTCAAACATTGCATGGGACTTGGGATGAACAACTCCCGCTGAAGGCATCGGGAGGGAGCCAAGTGATTAAGCCCCATGCAGTGCTCTGACAGGAGGCCGCCTTCTTGCCTACGCATACTTTTTTTAAGTATAGAAAGTATTTCCATATTTCCAGCAGCTGATCTTTATTTGAAGCCAAGAGCTGCATTTTTAAGATTAGAACTGAAGCTTTTCTAGGAAAAGCCACTCGGGAGCAGACCATCTAGCCCAAGACGGTGTCTCCAACAGAGGCCCTGCACTTTGCTTAGAGAAAGAAATCTTAAAACCTGCAGGGCTCTCTCTAGGGATAATTTATATTTCACTCCAAGAGTTAGAGTTTGGCTTTTAGGCCAAAGTCTGTAGGCTTATATTCTTTCCAAAACTCTTGCTTATTTTATTAATCTTTACAGTTCCCTGGAGGCGTTTGTTGTTTGCAGATCTCTATCCCGTTTGGGAAGCCCCTTGAGCTGCTGACCTCCACGTCCTGCGGCAGCAAGTTCCCCCGGCCAACCGGGGCATTTGTGCGGGGAAAAAGGAATTTTCTTTTCTCAATTTCAGGTCTGCTGCATTTGATGTGGAAGCATGCCTTAGGCTTCCTGTCTCACCCAGCTGGCTTCTCATTACAGCATCTCACTTAAAACTGTGAGCTGCTTCTGCCGCGCAGGGAATCCCTGCTAGGAGACGGGCTGTGCATGCGCGACGCTGCTCTGTCCTGAAACGTGACTCAGCCATGCCGAGGATCCACTTTTTAAATTTTTTAGTGCCTCCAACTTTACAAGAGTACATTATTCTGTCAGCTGCTCCTGCCAGCATGCTGTGTTTTTTTCTCGTGTCACTGGAGTAATAAAAGTTTGTGGACAGTGGTAGTGTCCGTGCTACGTGGATAGCACACTAAGCCAGGACGCGATAAAGGTGTGAGGGGCTGCAGGGTGACTGGGACATGGCACTGTGCTCCCTGTGCCTCTCTTTTGGTAAAGAGGCTATTGCAATGCTGAGGCTTCTTTGCAGACCATGGTCATACTTGTAGGTAGAAGGGCGAGAGGGACACTGTTGTGTAGTCCCATGCTTATGATGATCATGAACCAGCAAGCCAGTGGGCAGGATGGCTCAGTGTTCAGCCTGCCCTTCCGTCACCCCTCTGTCCTCCTGCCACAGGAGGGCTCAGGTCTTACAGGGGCAGGAGAGAGCTGTAGGACAGGATACGAAGTACAGCCTTCGGCATCGTCTAGTAAGGAACTGGCTAGATGGTTGTATACCCAGGGCTCTGCAGCAAAAATTAGATGGTGCTCTGCAGACATGTCTTCAGATCCAGCATGCAAATAAACGAAACAAATGTATTAGAAACAGCTGGGGAACAGGATGAAAATGAGCATTATTAGGGGTATGCTTATAATAACTTATGAACTGGGGAATGCATCATTGCTGCGCTGGGCCCTCCTGGAGACAGATTTGCTGTTGCTTTTGGAGCCCTTATTACAGCCATTGGTTTTCCCATTTATGCATCCCTTCCCCCAGCCCTTGCTAGAAAGCCTGTCAGCGTGCTCTGAGATATGTAGTTGCTAACACAAGGATTTTGTCAGGAGCTGGAGTGACCTCTGAAAGCAGTGGCCGTGGCCTCATTTGTGGGTCATGAGCTGCCACTTGGGTGAGCACATGCAACACCCAGAGCGAGGGCATTGCTTTGGGCAGTGATCTACCTTCAGGAGTTTCCTCCCTCATCCCAAGAGAAGTTTTGCAGCTCTTGGGAGTTTTTGTTGATTCCCTGGCTGTAGGATGTGCTCACAGTTTTCTAATTCATTCATCATTTCAGAGCGTGACTGACCTGTCCTGGGGGATAGTGAGAAAGGTGAAAACACCTGCTGGCAGCACCGTCCCCATTCATGTCTTTTCTCGCCTCTCATGTGCACAGTCGGGACATCAGGGCTGTTAACAGCGAGCCCGTTGCCTGCAGCCTGCCCTGCTGCAGCTCAGGAGGTGACCACCTTTAAAAGTCGTACATTTTCCTCCTGGTCTCCATGCATATTACTTCTGTGAGATGCAGTCCTTCCTTGTGGGAGGGTATTTTAAACTGTCCTTCAGCCCTCAGTATGGTAGGCGCTTGCTAAGAAGAACTTCACGTGTGTTTTACATATATGAATACCGCACTCACTGACATTTTTTTGGTAATATTCACTAAGTCTTAAGTTGTATAATGTCTACTGCATAGTTAAATGCCTAAGAATTTGCTGTTTCCCTGACAAATTTAACAAATATTGGCCAAAACTCAACTTGCACTGACACTGCTGATCTTGCAGCTGGAGAAATTTGGCCCAGTACACTGCTTCAGTGTCTTCGAGCCATTGTGATGCGTCTACGACATTGTCTGTTCTTGTTTGCTTCACGGTTGGATGAAATGCTTATATACAAAGCTGTTTAAATTCCAAATGTTGCCTGTGGCTGAACGGTTCCTACCTTTGATGTGAGAGCTAACCACAGCCTGGGATCTGAGAGGTTATTCTTCTTAAGAGGATAAGTTAATAGTAAAGCCTTGTGTATTTAACACAGAGTGCACATAGTCCTGCTTACTTAAACACAGAAAGAGTTCAGCAACCACGACTAGTTTCCCTGGTCCCAAAACCACTTTACTGACACAAAGCACTCTTTAGGGATCTCTCAGGGCCGTGCTCCAGTGCCTGTTCAAATTGCAGTTACATTGGTCTTGGCCTTGCGTTGAATTACCTCACTCCTTTGTGTGCTGATTTTCACGAGCGTAGGCTCAGCTGGTGAGCTGGCTCGTCTTCTGGAGCTGAGTGTCACAGAGGTGACACCTGAGAGCATGTGGGGACATAGAGAGGTAGTTGTAGCCGTTGATCACCGGTGAGGGATGTATTTGCACATACGAGACAGTCTTATTGCACCAGGTGACTGTGGATGGCAAATGCTACCTCATTTGCCGTTAACAGTGACTCAACCATAATAATACCACTACTTGTAGGTATGCAAGTGCAGCTGCAGGTGAAAATGGCTGTTATGGTCTTCGACCTGTCTGTTCCGTATGTCTGCGTGGATCGAACCACTGTACCTTTGCAGGCTGCATGATGCAAGAAGTAGATGACAATTTATAGAAGGGGCTTTTATGCCCATTCCCACTTTCAGACCCAGCTGGTCAGGTGTCATCTGCTGTGTTCAGCAAGGAAGGTGTGATGGCTGGAGCAACGTTGCCCTGTTTCTAGCCAGTCAAGAAAGTTGCTTAGTGAGAAGACTCTCTTACCCTGGTGCCATATCAGAGAAATGGTGGTTGCTGCCTGCCTGTGAAAGGCAGAAAGTAAAAATGCAGGGTTTCAGGTGTGTTGTACTCTTTGATGATAGGCTTAAGGCCATATTGAAGATCACTTGTGATGGGGATTCGCTACCCAGGGATGGAGTTATTTTTCAGAGCAACTGCAAAGATGTCCTTCAAACCCACCTTTTGTTTTGTAATAGCGCTGATGGAATAGCTATGTCTGGCCTGCTGTGGGGTGATCCATTACTGTTGGTCTTTTGCAAAGCAGAAAGATGCTGCTGGTGGCTGAAACCATCAGCAATACTTTCCTAAGGCTTCGACGAGAGTAAAAATCTGGGATTTTTTTGGTCAACTTTCAGGAGACATGAAATAATTTGGCACTGCAGGAAAGGTAAATGGCCCGTGCAGGTATATTTAACGTGTAATCAAACAGCACAGACACATGAGGATGCGCTGTGGCTTCAAACCACTCCTTGCCCAGGGAGAACTTTGGCTGACTTCTAAGGAGCGTGTCCTCCCTCTGAGTAGGTTCCTTGAGCCGTTCCATCTCCAGCTGTGCTGTGTGGAGCAGAAAGGGGGAAAGAGGAAAAGCCTTTTTTAAGCCAGACCCTGTGCAAATCTGTCTCCAAGGCTGATGCTAAATGGATGTGTGTGTGCTATAACGTTCCCTGCAATTTTGGCTGGACAGTGAAGGGAGAAGAGCTCCTGGCCCAGTGTACAAGCTGGGCATCTCCCAGGCTCAATAGTGTGGTCTCTGAAAAAGGCAGTGGGCATAAATCTGGTTACTTGGTGGAAATTTGTTAACCTTTCAGGATTTCTGAAGGATAAAGTGATGAGCTGATTCTCTGTATTTTGTTTTTACAGATTTCTCTATTGATGCTAATGCTGTTTATGTATCAGCCATCAGGGTCTATTTCTTGGTGCTTTTATGTGATTTATAGGCTTTCTCCAGTCTGATTTTGAGAAACATGGAAGCTGGGAGCAAGGGCATTCTCTCTTCTAATGTGGCTTTCCTGTTTTCCTCTGTTTTGCAGGTTCTTTTCGAAATGATGGTTTAAAAGCTGCTGATGTCCTTCCTATACTGAAGGAGAAAGTGGCCTTCGTGTCAGGTGAGCACATCTTTTCTGGATCCCTCCAGCCCAGCATGAGCACTGCCTGCCGCATCCAGGTCATTGTGGTGCTGCAGAGTCACGAGGGATTAGTTTCACGTTTGGACTTGATAGTACTTAAATTGGCTTTTCTGCTAAGAAAAGGGCTGTATGTGGAACAGGGCTATCCAGTGATACTCTGAGTGTTGGAAACTGGCCCATGTTATTTTCTTCATGTTCTGAGAAACAGGTAAATGGGCAGCACAGGTGGGGTGAAATGCAGCTTCTCAGCTCCAGCCCAGACCTGTGCTGTCTCAGTGTTCAGAATGGTTCAGGGATCCTGCTTTGGGTTCAAGGTCAGTGAACAGCATTAATTCCTGTTTGTAGGAAGCACTCAGACCCATAAATCACTGGCGTTTCATTTGCAATCCCAACCAACTTGCAGTTAAAAGTACCATTGATGCTGCATTTACGTAATAACTCAGATGCTCAAAGATCTCCTGCCATCCTGTACAAAGATTTACAGCCTTCATTCAGGAGACAATTCTCGAGGACCTGGGGGTGGATGAGGACTAGACAATATGGAAAAGGCTCTGAGAATGGCTTAGATGATATTGTTTCTGGTGTGAATTACAACTTGTCAGGGGGAGGGGGAAGAGAAAGTCTGATGCGATCACAATCTTGCGTGAAGTCACTCAAACTGACAGCATAAAAGCGGGGTATTTCCCCTGCCAGCGTTCCTGATGATTGCAAACCAGTCAGGCTGCTTTTGGTGATCATCCCTGTTGCAATGAGAAAACCTGCATCAAAAATAGCCATCCCCTTTGTTTGCAGTCTTTGCTTTTTGTTTCTTTCGGCTGTGCAATAATGCTGACTGCAGAGGGGAGGAGAGCAGCAGAGAGGCCGTTGGGTTCCCGGACTCTTCCTCCCTGGCTTTGCCCCCGGGTGTTGGAGTGGGGCCTGTGAGGATGGAGCTCGTCACCCTGCCGAGCCATGGAGGTGCCTGGCCAGGCAGGAAAAGCTTCCGCCTTGACGAATGGTTGGTGTGAGGTGTTTTCCCATGTAGCAACAGTTAAACGGTCCAGGGATCACGAGTCCACTTGTGGGAGTGACTTGGGCAAATGATTTGTGGCTCTATAAACCCTAAACTTTCTGACCAATGACATCAAAATCCAGGAATTTGAGGGAAGTTTGTGGACACCAAAAGCCTCGTGTGAAAACCCAAGGCTATCCCAACAGTACTCGCGTGCAGGACTACTTCGCCTCGCACTGGTGTCTCATTACGACTGTCCTGAAATGTTTTACGTGGTTGTCGTCTTTCACTGCTCCGAAGAGGGGAACGTAGTCATAAAAACACAGCGTACCTGCAGACTTGTTTGCGACACAAAGCTGAACCGGGTGCTCTGGACAAGTGAAAGGGAGAAGTTTATGCAGGGACTGTACTGGAATTTAGTTCTTGGCTCCTGCTGTTGCTTCACATTGAAATGACTGCAGGATCATTTGGTAATTCATGGAATATTTAATAACGACAACCTGTCTGGTTCGTTTATATAGCCCCTTCCACTGACAGTGCCTGCGTTTAGCTCTGAGCCAGAGGGTCTCACACCAAATCATCAGCTCATTAGATGCTGTCCCGGGCCAAGCTTTCCTTGTGGGGGGGCGTTAAACAAGCAGCGCCAACACAATCCCCATAGTGCGATGAAAATCCTCATCTCTGTATAGAAATATAACAAATAGGTATAACAATATATAAATCTCCCTAACTTATAAAACAGACTCTAAGAGCATCTGCTGTATTTCAACTAATCTTACCTTTACCTTTCTACTAGTTAATATATCTATATACTGTAGATAGCAGTCCTAGGATTTACACCTCCTCTCCGTGGCCTCCAAATGCAATGACTATGGGCAACAATTGTCAGGGGCCTTTGCAGATAGAATGCTCTGAGCTGTTAGTGTCTTATTGCAATAGCCCCAGCATCACCCTCCAACCCAGAGTTTAAGTACTGCCCAGTCTTCCCCTGGGTTGTTTTAATAAAGCACATTAAAAGAAGAATTTGAGCACTTCAACTGATGGCTAGGTTCTTTTTAATTAAAATGGAATAACTTCCGAGAGTATGCTTTGAGCACAGAAGTGAAAATGTTTGCCAAAATAGAAAAATCAAGTAGCTGAACTTTGCAAGGTTAAAAAACCCCCTTGCTCTGTAGTAAGTACAGACTCTGGAAGCACATTGCATTTGTAATCAGGCTTCCTCAAGGAAAAGGAAAGTTTTATTGAGTCTTCTTCAGAGTTTTATACTACAGTTAATTTTAATGATAACAGTACAGTAAAGTTGTCAAGGGGGTTCTCCTTACACCAGCAGCATTTATCGGCATGCACCAAAAAAAATCTCAGCTGAACATCTCAGTTACTTGGTTAATTCTGTTCTCATCTGCTGTGGCTCATCAGCTTGTTTTTCAGGCCATGATTCCCCAGGAAAGCTGCAGAGAACAAACAAGCTCCTTCAGGCAGGGGCTACACCATGCTTTGTGTTTCAGCGTGGTGGGTGCTCCACGCCTGGACCATGCAGAGCAGCAGGGCAGAACAGGCAGGGAAGTGACTCCGGCTGCCGCCTGCTCCAAAGCAGGCACAACAGGACCTGCCTGCACAGCCCTGGAATCTCAGAGGAGCACTCAAGCTTTCAGAAGTGCACTTAATTTCAGAGTTGAAATACAGCTCTAACTAGCTGGGCACGGATTCATCCAGCCTAAATGCCGTCTGGGGCTCTGTGCCTGGCGCTTCCCCACGGTTGGCTCAGCCGGCAGCCAGCAGCAGGCGCAGGGCTCTGCATCCGCATCCCTGCGCCGCGGGAATGTTGAGGGGCGGATAATGCTGGGATTTTTTTCCTGGAACTGGTTCTCGATTTCTTCCAGTGATCTCATGTATGAGCTAGACTGAACCCGAGCAAAGTTCAAGTGAGTGTGTGTCTAAACAGCACCTGAAAATCCCATTCCGGCACTCGTAAGCAGGGAGATGGCCTGAGCAGTCGGGAGCGCGGTGCATCCCGGCCGTCGCCGTCTGATTGCTTCCATCGCTGACCTCGTGAAGCAGATTAAGCAGGAGGTTGGCAGCGGGGAGGCTTTGGCTGCCTGCTTGTTGCCTAAACCCTAATAAAATCTTGGCTTTGCCTGGGTGGTTCGCTGTGTTACTTCCAGCAACGGAATGGCTTTGGGAGCCATTAGGGAGCGAGCTACAGGCCAGAGACTGATTTTTGTGTTCTGAGAAGGAGATGAGCGCAGAGGAGAGGAAATAAAACAGGTTGTAGATTATTTTAGGTGGTTTTTTTCAGTGAGAGGTGGTGAAATATTTTGGAAGCTGGGTTTATAGTCTTTCCTAGGAAACACAGATGCTGTTTTAGAAGGGTGGTTTAACCTGGGATGTTCAGCTGCTTGATTATGTTTATAGGAGATTTTCTATTGATCAGTGCAATACGGGAGGAAGCATATGAGGCTCTCAGGAGAGCGAGGGGAGAGTGTTGCTGTGTTCCATTCCCACGCGTGGAGCTTTTCATACCCTTAGGCTATGAAAAGCTTGTTAGTTGACTAATGCCGTGGGTCTCGCTTAAAGCATTTGCCCTTTCCCCACGTCCCACCCAAAAGAGTTTCTCAGGATCCTTCCCGGCACTTCCCATTCCCCGGAGGGCTCAGAAGAGCGGCAGCGCGTGGGCTCCCGCCTGTCACCCAGGTACCGTCTGCTCGTCTGCCGAGGCAGGAGTACAAAGGAGGAGGCTGGGCAGGTTTCTGAGAGGGTGGCTGAGCACGGAGGAGTCAACAGCAAAAGGCAGAAGGGAGTAATAAGCCGGTGAGCTGCTGCAGCTGTGACAAGCCGAGCTCCCAACGCGTGTTCAGCAAAGCAGGAGGTTTTTCTGTGGACTATGGGCAACAAAAGGCACAAAGCAGGGAGAAGTGGATGAGGTAACAGTTCAGCCATCTCCATCTTTCAAAAGCCCACTGTCCCCAACCCTACATGTCCTACATGTCTCGGGAGCTGGGTCACAGCGATTCCTGAGCCTGGCTGAGAGCCTGAAGGAAAAACTGAGAGATTTCCTGAGAGGTCTTTCAGAGGAGGAATTTCAGTGTAAATAGACCAGATGAAAGGACAACTTTGCAATTAGGTTTCACTAAATTTAGGCCAGCAGGATGAATCAAAGAGGAAGGCTCAGAGGGGAGGGTGCTGACCTTCCCAAAATCTTGTCCGAAGACACCACAGGTCACTTAGTGCCAGAGGTACATGGGACCACATGTGGAGGGGCATGTTTTTTCTCTTTCTGTGATAGATGCACTTCACTCTACAGAGAAAGGGTTGAAGTAAAACCACAGGATCCTCTGGGCACTGGAAGAGTTCAGATCAGGTTTCAGAGTGTCTCAAACACTTATTTGTGAACATTGGAATTCGTATTGTGTAGGGAATGGAACTACCCAAAATATTTAATTCTTGAATGGTGTAAACACCTTGTATTTGCACAAAAAGTTTTGATTTAAATTAAAAGTTTCCATTCTTTTCTTCTGGAATGGAAATTTCAAATGAAACATCAACAATTCTTCTATACTTCGTTACAGAAAAATGTCTTCCATTTTATAATTCCCTGATGTAGTTTGAAATCAATGGAAATTCCAAAAAGAGGAAATATGCTATTAGAAAAACATAGTATTGCTTGACTATTGAATTTTCCAAGTGGTTTTGGGCCATCATGCTTTCATCTAGAATTTGCTGCTGCATCGATGCAGATTTTTCTTTGAAGAAGAAAACAAGGAAGTTTAGACTGTAAAGTTTCCAGGTCTTTTGATGAGGATTAAGCCTGCTGGGGTTTTTTTGTTGTTTGTTTTTTTCCTTTTGTTTTTCAAGTGTTAGGTCATTTTTGAGGTTAGAGAAGAGCCTTTAGATATCCTCATCAGGACTCTAAGGTTAAAGCAGAAATCAAAGTGTTTCCTGGGATTTCTGATTTCATTTACAGGTTTTAAATGTAGTGTGAAAAGTCAGTTGCCGTATTTCTTTCCATACGTTTTAACTGTAGCCATGGACTAAATTAAACAATTTCTGTGGAGAATGTCTAGTTACTGCCAGCACTTACTGTCCTGGCACTCGGACACCAGCAGCTTGCCAAGATCCACCAGTATCTCCTTAGAGGAGGGAGATTTCTCCTTTATGTACTTCCTTAATTAGCACGTGTGAGAGTAGTGACGCAACCTGTGCTGTCTTGTAGAGAGGCAGAAATGTTCAATTGCCTTACAAAACTGGGCAAAAAGCCAACCCAATCAAAACTTCTATCCAGAAAGACTCACAAGAACTCGTGGGGTCGCAAGTCATTGACTGGGTATCATCCAAACACACTGGACTCTGACCACCTCCTGGTTGATGGGTCCCCGCATCCTGTCACATAGGTATAGCTTCTCAATTAATGATAGGGGCTTTCAAAATAACAATAAGAGGTAGGAACTGAGCCTGTGGAGCAAGAAGGCCTGTATACATCCCCTCCTGTTCCAGCTCACAGGGTTTACTTGTCCTTAAAGACACAGTGAGCTCCATATGTATCTCAGCAAGGTGTCGTCTTCATTTATGCAGGTAGTTGAGAGTTGTCTTTATGTAGAAATCAAGGCTGGGAGCTTATAAATCAATATAAGGATCCAGGGAGGTGACTGTAGCACCTGAGATAATTAATATGATAACAACAAACCTTTTGGTCATTTTGCAGTAAGGTGTGTTCTTTTGTCCTACTAATGAGACTCATCACCTCTGAAAA
Source organism: Dromas ardeola (assembly GCA_013398915.1). Taxonomy (NCBI): domain Eukaryota; kingdom Metazoa; phylum Chordata; class Aves; order Charadriiformes; family Dromadidae; genus Dromas; species Dromas ardeola. The sequence continues at coordinate 203,437 of VYZM01007192.1, read as the reverse complement.
CATCCTGATTTCTGTCAAAGTGCTTTGGTTCGTAGGCTTATGGTTTTTTCCTAAGGAATCAATTTAACTGACAAGAAGCACTGAAATTCACATCTGGACATCCTCTCTGTATTAGCAATGCTTGGGGTTTTTAATATTTTTTGCGGGGAAAATATAGGCTATTTGAAATGGAAATACTTTGCTGGAATGTGCGATTTAAGAAACATTTTTATCCGATGGTGCTTTCCAGCTCTAGGGTGAATTTCTTCTTAAAACCAGAGAGGAAAAAGACTTCCTGATAGCAATTATGTAAGTCCAATAGCTTTAACTCTCCCCTGAACTTTCATTAATTGGCAGGATCCTCTACTTGACTGTAGCTGTCAGGGACTTACCTGCTGGGGTTGTGGCAAACCTGAGTAGCCAGTTATATTAAAGCAGTTTATCACATATTTCACTTTGCTGATGAACATTAGAAATTCTGTCATTGCTGTTTCTCTGTGCTCGTCTCAAATCAAGAAGACAAACAGTGTGTGATCAGGGTGAATATGGCCGCTCTTTGGTTCTCCTTATTCTGTACAGCTTCCAACATTATGGCCATTGGTATGAGTTTGGAGTGCCTGCCAGTGCCACCATCAGCAGCGTGACTGGCATCGCCACGTGCTGTTTTGTTCCCTTCCCTTCTCCAGGGGCAAGAGGGTTTGCAGTGGGGTATTTTGTTTTGGAAGATTTGGGGTTTGGTTTTTTCAGTTTCTCTATTTTTAAATATATACAGCTATTCCCATACACCTGCCATAGAGAAAGCGAGATAAACAAAATTTACTTTGCAGCGGGAGCAAAAGGCAGTGAGGTTTGCACAGGTGTAAGTGATAGCATTGACGAGGATGGTTCTGGTGCCCCCTTGATACTTCACAGCAAACCAGCTTCTTCCAGAAGAACAAATGGTCTCCTCTGGAATGTCTGTGGAAGTTTTGCTTTCCACACAAAGCAGCTCTTCCTTTGTTTTAATGAGTCTCATTTGTCCTTAGTTTTGCTTTGGTGGGGAATAACTTTCTCTGTGGAAAATGAGACAATTTTCCCAGTGGTTTGTTGGCAAGTAAACATTCAAAATCAAAAGAATTACCTCAAAATACTCACATAAATCCATGAAGGTGTATTACAATCCACAACAGAAGGTCTATTCAAACCCATGCAGTGGCTCTGGGCAGTTGTGGAACAAATTGACCAGGTGCGAAACAGGATCCTCCAACCGCTGCACTGAGCATCCCATCTATACCCGCTGCTCTGATCTGCTCTGCCAAGAGATCTTCTGGTGGGAACGTACAGCCTTGTTTTTGGCGTCATTAGCCTTGTTTTTGGAGTCATTAGCCCTAAATGTAATGTTGCAAATGTTGGCCATTAGGATTTGATTCAGGCACTTGACTCTGGGATATGGGATGCTGCAGAGAGCAACACGCTGGAGGATCAGGCGCTGGTGACCGCATTGCAGCTGTGGTCATTTGCAGGTGGGCTTGTTGTGGGAGCTTGAATTTCCATCACTATTGCACTAGAATCACACGCTTTGGAGCCAACTGAATTTGAGGGTGGTCATACCGATAATCCTACATATGACCCTTACAAAACATTTGTCCCTCTTGAGACCGGAGGAGTTTTAGTATAGAGATATGGTCACGGGAAATCTGGTAGCAAGCAGGCTCTCACAGAGCTCAACTGTGGCAGGGAAAGGAATGTTATTTTAAGACTCTGGATGCTAATTCCTTGGTACTTTGCTTTCCTAGGAAGTCTGGCAATTAGATTTAGAAATCCAGAGCATATTGTTTGTCATTTTATCGAGGCGCCTACCATCGGCTGAGCTCGTTCTGTCTCCTAGTTCTCTTCATTATCGCTCATTTTTTTCACCATATTTTGGACTGAAATACCTTTTGAGTATTGAGTATTTGAGTATTTCAGCTCCTCTGGAAACTCACTTATGATCTCAGCAGAGTCTGCAACATCAAGATTGATCGGCTTATGATCTGCAGGGGTCAGATGAAGCAGCGTATTCATTTGAACTGCAGTAGACATCTGAACGGAGGCCAGAGACACTGTGTACTACTCCTGTCTCCGTTGCTGGTGTGTTGCAGGACGTTAGACAAGACACTTGTGAGTCTTTACGTGTATGGACATTTGTCTGTGTCTATGGTTAATTGTAGTGAATTCATGCTTATAAAGAGAGTGCAAAAGGAAGCAGAGGGCTTGAATCCCTTAAATATAGATAAATGCAAGCAGGTAAGTATCGTGGTGGAATGGCTGATAGAACTGGAGAGATGCAGCTTGAAAACAGAGATTGATAAAATTATTATCTGTTGTATGCAAGAAGTCTGCATTAAAGGAAACTGATAATTTCCTGTCCTCAACAGGACTATGCAAAGCTGGAATTTCAGCTTCTTGTGTGTTATCAGGGATGGATGTGCCTCAGGACTTGAAATTGGGAAGGCCCGTACACAGAGTTCACATTAATAATGCTCTGGGTTGGCCAACATCTTGACTTACTTGTAGGCAGTTGGAGCCACTGTAGGCAGAAGCATTTGGGCCCACCACTGAGAGGATTAAGATGTCAGTTCAGGCAGCTGCCAGGACAGAGATCTTGTGGCTGGAGTCCCTTTCTTCTTGGCTGCAGGCTTGACCGGAAAAGTGGTCATCAGAAGGTCACTGACACTGATCTCTGCTTCCACGCAAGTTTTTTGAGGTTTCTTTAATGTCTTCTTTTAATGTGGTATGCATCACAATGTCTTGTGCCATCACTGCAATATTCCCTGTATGATTTGTGGAGGAAAACTGATGTAATCCTACTTCTGGGAACAAATACTGAATTTAGCAATGGTTTCTGTATGGCCTGGAAGAAAGGGAGATGGGAAGAACCGGCAAACAAACGACTGACAGGCAAGGCCATCAACAAAGGATTTTGTAGGAGGAATGCAAGACATACACAGCTAAATATTTGTTCTCAGTGTACTTTGTGCCCTGAAGAACATGTGTTTTTCTGACTCCTTTTTCCAGAGCACTAATAACTAGACCATCTGTTTGCCTCTCTAAATCAGAGAAGAGCCCATGAAAACCCACCTTGAAAAACAATTAGAAATTATCAGCTGTTTGTTTTAGCATTTAATAACTGTAATTAGCAAACCTAATGACATGTTTGATTATTGCATCCCATGTCTGTGAGCCCAGTGGGAGGCAGGAGATGGGACATATTGATTAGAACAATTGAGACTCTTTACTTCCTTCCGTTTTTTATTTTCTTTTAAAACAATATGCTGGGTAGTTCTCCGAAGACTGTGCATGTGAAATTGGTGTTGAGCTCATGGCTGACCTGGGGCAAGATTAGCCTCCTTGGGTGGATTAACAACAAGAGGAGAGAGAGTTTCTATGTTCTTAGTTGCTGACTTTTAGCCTATGAAGCTCTAACACTAGACTGACTAAGAGTCAGAAAACCTCATTTCTGCTCCTGGTTCTTCAAGTGACTTGCTGTGGGATCTGGGCTGAATTTCTTCCCCTTTCTGTACCTCTCTGTTCCCCGCAGTGAAAAAGGAGATAATAATAATAATAAAGAAGAAGAAAGGTATAGTCTCCCTGTACAGCCAGTGCCAGATTTTCTTCTCTTTTAGCGGCTACCTGTCTGGAGGCTCCATTAGAGGAGATGAGGAACTTAATATAGGCATGTTAGGTGTCTAAAGTTCGATGGTGGGAATATCCCATTTAGTCTGCCTAGAAAACCTGAGATTTGTGGTTATAAAGTGCAATGGAAAAGCTATGTATTATTAGTATTTAAGGGAGTAAACCAGAGTTACTGAACTCTGTGAGTCTTATGGTGAATTAAACATACCGTGGTTTGCTCTGGAAGAAACCTGGCATTTCTTCATACAGGCCCTTCATAAAATTGTAAATTATGCAGGCATTCATAAAAATTAGGGATTGCTCATGAATAATTTGGAAACAAGTGAAGGATTTTAATATGTACAATGCACTTGTAATAATAATTTCACCCTGTTGCTCAAAGCATAGAGCAGTACCTTTATCACAAATGAGGAACATTTGTTTCTAACCTTCACATTTCTTGTGATTTGCCCCATGTCTCCTTGTTCTTCTGTGCCATAGGACTAGAAGGAATCGGTCCAGGCACTTATTTATCCTTCTGTCATCCAGAAACCTCCAACTGGGTCATCATGTAGACATCCTCCTCCAATGAAAATTAACCTATTTTCTCTGGTCTGTCCTGGTAACTTCTGACTCTGCACTAGAGCCTTATTTATCCTGCTCCCCTGAGGACAGTTTAGATGAACTGTTGAGGGACAATTTTTTATCCTGAAGCAAAAACAGGACAGGAATATTCTGGACCCTGTTTCCTTTTCTGTAGCTGAAATCATTGTGTTACTGTTAGTAAAAGGGTCAAGAATTTTCTGATTTAACTTTTTCAGCCTACCAGAATTCAGATTTTTCTTATTTTTCATTTATTTATTTTTTTTTGCAGAGCTTACTTTGGTGAATCTTTACGTGGGAAAGGGGTCCCTGGCCAGAAACACAATTTTTGGTTTACCAAGCTGAGGTGAACAGGCAGCATCAGAGCGATCAGGGCTGCTGGGCTGTGGGAAGCTCATGGCCCTTCCCAGGTGTTTCATATCCTGGGAGAGGTTTATAACTGTGGGCTTGGTTGTCTCCTGATCTCATCTTTTAGTGCTTTTCCACTCTGTAGAAATATTTAAATAATTGGGAATGGAGGACGAGAGGGAGCCTTACTGAGTAGCGGGTAGCATGTTCTTCTGGGATGCAATTCAAGTTCAGGTCTCTGCTTCAGTGAATATCTGGAAGCTTTTGAAAGCCTTGGTTACCTCTTGATATGACAGGAAATTTTTCAAAACCTTGAAAAGCTTCCTGTGTTGAAAAAATGTTTCCCTCCAGCTTTAGTTACAACACTGGTTTGCCATTCTATAGGCTGGCTTTCTTTTCTGTTGGACACATCATGCATGATATAATAGTTTTGGCATTGTTACGGTGTGTGAAATAGTCTCAACAAAGGGAGAATGTGCTTAAAATGAGGATCTTTTTTTATACGTATATATGTATATAGGTCTGAAAATAAAAATGAGCTTATTTCCTTGTAAATTGAATCCTTGTCACATTACACCTCCTTTCTCATGCTATGTGGCAGAGGTGTGGATCAGCCAAGGTGAGACCACATTCCCGTGGATCTTCCTCATCTTCAGGGTGTGAAGCCAAAGGCAAACATCAGGCACAGAGATTTGGGTGGAGATTAGGCAGGACAGTTTTTATACTCCATATGCACCCCTGGCCGCATCAGGGCTCAAAATGAAGATAGCATCTCTTGTTTGCCTCTCCATTTGTACCCCTGGAGAAATCAGACATGACCTGGCTCCCCTGCAGAGTTGCACGATGCAGCCCTCCAGGTTTATAGCACCCATTGAAAACTGTGGGAGTTTCAATGCTGGCGAACTGTAAGAAAGGGTAACACTGGCATCTCTAGCTGTATAGATGAAGTTTATGTAGCAGACTTTGACTTGTACAGTCTGCAGCACTGTAGAAAACTCTTTAGACAGGATGTCGCAATTTAAAAAAATATATTTAAAAAAATGTATATATAGTAACAACATTGCTATTTTTAGCTGCTTCTGTGTGACTCTGGTCATGTAGAGAGACGCTTTGTGCTAGAAGGTGAGCTTGTGCCTGTCGTGGCATCAATTGAGTGGATAGTTTCAGAATAAAACGGACAGGGGATGTGTTGTCAGATGGGAGCTGGATCTACAGGTGACTGCTCTGATCTGGAAGCAGGGCCGGCTGAAAAACCTGTGCCTTGGAGGTACATGCATGCATCTCATCAGTTTGGTTTCTGGTTTTTCCAGGAACTCCTGCCATATGAGGCACCTCCGTGATTCCTGATCTAAATTCTGGCCAGAATAATTCTTTGTCCTGTAGTGATCCAGGATACTGTTTTTCCAAGTGCACGTGTGCTCTCACGCTCTTACAGCAGAGCCTCTTAGGACTCTTCCTACTGAATTAGGGTGTTTAGGACCCCTACAGAAGTCATGACTCCACAGAATGCGGGCATCCTGTGTTCTGCACGAGAGAACACAGCATGGATTGGTGCTGGAGATGAGCATGTTGTTGCATAGCTTTTAATCCTTGTTAGCCAGCTAAATTATTTCAGAGAAGCATGTGATTTTCCTTTCTCAGAAGTGTTATTTCTGTTAAAGGGATTATATTTCCCACTGAAAAGTGCAAACTCATCTGCATTTTTACAGCTTATTTGCAAGGTCCCTGCAGTTCTGTGCTAGCTTTTTGAACCGTAGTTTTGCCATGACTTTTTTTCCTAGATAACAATGCAAACATGTATCTAGCAAAACACAATTCCTGAAAAAAATCCTGTGATATGTGAAGAAAGACCTAAACGTTGAGTAAGGCACTAGATTTCAGTTTCAAGCTTATTAAACTTTATTCACAGCAGAGAATAAAATAAGGTGCTGTAGAATAGATTGTATTCACCCCTATGTTTGTGATTGTATAATTCAGGGTAGAGTCCTTCCTTTATGGCTAAGCCTTTTGACAATTACTGTAATAAATGCAGCGCCAGATGCTGGCAGTTGAAAAGGAGTGGATTTTAAGACAGGAAAGCTACAGGAAAAAACAAAACAAAACAAAACAAAACCAAAAAATCATTCCAATTGCCAACAACACTCTCTAAATAGAAGGCATAGGAGGCATGAACTCGTAATCAAAATTTCAATTTCTAATGAATTGCCAGATAGATTAGAATGTTTTACTGCATAAACATTGCTGGGATACATCGGTTTTAACTGGCAGGACATTGTAAACTATCTGGCAATGAATGACGCAACACACTGAGTAACAGTGAAAAATACTTTCACTTTCTTGGTGTTGACCAGTTTAAAACTATCCCTACAGTAGGATTTCATTAGCATTGCCTGCTTGGATTGGCAGTTATATTGGATTTGATGGGATTAGGTGAAAGTTAGAAGCAATGCTAGTAGCAATTTTCCTTGTGTTGTGTTTTGGGTTTTTTTTTTAATTATTTTTTTTTTTTTATTTCCCCCCTTGGAGCTCCAGCAAATGCAAGCATGTCTTCCTCAATTAGGCAAGCCTGAAAGCTACAAAGAGTGCATGGGCTCTTGAATGTGCTGTAATTTATGTTTATCAATTCAGTGCACATAGTTTTTTTGACGTGTGCTTCCTGCCTGATTTTCTAACAATCCTTTATTTTCCGCAGGTGGCCGTGATAAACGAGGTGGTCCTGTCTTGACCTTCCCAGCCCGCAGCAATCACGACAGAATAAGGCAGGAAGACCTTCGGAAACTTGTGACTTATTTGGCCAGCGTGCCAAGGTAAAGCTAGAAAGAAAACACTTCAAAGCTGAGGGTGGATGGATGGGTGGGGAACTTGTTCTTGGCAGTTGCTGATTTCCAAGTATTAACATTTAGTACCTTCAGTTCTTGGGACGGAGAAACAAAAGTGTTCCCTTCCTCCTCCTGTGTATGCGCTGATGTGTTTTATTGCACACGCGGCAATGCAGGAGCCCAGAGCGGAGGCAGTGCAAGGAAACCCAGGCTTCAGGCTCACAGCAGCAACGAGGGGAAGTTCTCATTCCCTGTGTTTCTGCATGGCTCTTCTAGAGGGGTGGAAAGGGAGAAGAGTGCTTAGAGGATTGCAGTTAAATATAGCAAGCTGGAGAGAGCCTGTTGCTGCTTTTTAATACCTTGTGGGAGGTTCAGGAGAGCTGGTGTAGGGGACTGTAGTTGCTGGGGAGGAGAGCCTGCCCCGTGCAAGGAGACAGATCTTCCTGCTCCAGCACTTCCCAGAGCTTTCTTCAGGCTGAGGAAGGAACACGGGTGGACTAAGACGGAAGCTTTCAAAGAAAGGCATTTCAAATGATTCTGCATGTGAACCAGCACCTTTCCCCGCATTAGCCTCCGTGTCCCTCCTCCAACATGCAGGTTCCCATCCCTTTCCCAGGGATGCTGGAGGAAAGGTCTGTTGCCAGTGCATATTTATCTTTGTAAGCTGTGGGAGACAGTTTATAGGGCTCAGTGCCCAGGTAGGTATTTCTGAGCCAATGTTTAACGTCTCTGAGAGTACGAGGCTATGTACACCCTCATCCAGCTTCCTTTCCCTGTTTTCAAGCTTGCCAAACATCCTTACCCAATAACCACTGCCCTGGTTATCGAGGTGAAGGTTAGGTTATCCCAGGGCAAGTGAGGGGCTGAGAAGGGATGTTTAGGTTTGCAATAACACACCCTGTGCCACCCAGGAGCTCCTTCTTTTTTAAACCCAGGGTAAGACCCATTAAACAGTGCTCATATTTTTGCAAAGAGTGTGCAGTTAACACCTGAAGGGCAGAGGGGTTGGCTGCATCAGAAAATCAAGAGGTAAGGGTCCCAGAAATGCACACAGTTCCTCAAATATGTCATGTGCAGAGAACTCGTGTCCCATGTTTGGTATGGAAGAGAGTTGAGGGCTGTTCGGAGACTCATCACTCGGCTGCAGAGAGTGAGGGGCGAACGCAGCCACATGTGCCAGATCTGCCAGTGCTCGTTTCCTGGACTTCACAAGGCCTCTGGCAATGCATTTTTTGCTGTATTGGACTTTTGCTCATCGAGGTTTCACCAATAAGCTGAATTGGTTTGTTTTTCTCCCCACCCTCTCCCCTTTTTTCCTCTAGCCAGCTCTATTTTCAACCATATTGTGAGAGAGATTACAGACGTGCCGCAGGGCTGGGGGAGCAGGAGGTCACTCCCTGGGAGCGCGTGTCCCAGGGCTTGGCAATCCCCCTCCAGCTCCTGCAGTAATGAGACTGCTCCCTTATATCTTATCATTTTTTGCATGGTCGCAAGTAATGAAAATATGACATTGCTTGGGGTTGCAAGCGATTGCACAGCAAAAATTACCTTCTAACATGTCAACCTTTTCTATTAATCACTCTTTCCTCATGGAGGTGGCAGTAATAGCAAGATACATCCCTTCTGTTCCCCACCCTCACACAACTAAATCAATTAGCTCAATCTGAGAAGCTGCTTTTGGTTGCCTCGCTCTGAATCAGTCCAGCAATGATTTTCCTCTGATGATGCAGAAGCTGGGGGACAGAGGTGAATGCTGAAGGAGCTAATACAAGACCCATCTGCTTGTCTCTCTGGAAACACTAAAAAAAGCATTCACCCTCCTGGTCCCCCCGGCAAAGCCTTCTTCTGCCCTGCTGTTTGAAGCCTTTGAAGGACATCTCTCTAGCTATACTAGAGAACATTCCTTCCTCTGCAGTACAACCTCCCATCATGAAAATGTGCCCAGCGGTGAGGGACTGGCTAGTCACAAAGCACTTTCACCAATTTCCCAAGGATCCTTGAAGACTGATTCTGTGGAGACTTTAACCAGAGTACTGTCTCTTGTTTGGGATGTTGCACATTAAAAGGTGTGGAGCAGAAAGCAGCAAGAGTGATCAGAGGTCTTAGAAAAAGTGGCCTGTCAAGGAAGGATTAAAAGCATAGAGGTTGCTCAGCCTGGAGAACAGAAGACAGTGAGAAGGGTCTTTAAAAGCACATTGTGATGCTGCAGAAGGAGAGGGTCTGTAGGGCTAGGACAAGAAATGAAAGTGTTACACTGAAGCAAGGGAAGCTTAGGCTGGACATGAGGAAAAGGTTTCTAATGGATTTGCATTGGCACTAGAATAAATCATCTAATTTCTTCTTAAATTCCTCCATAACTCTACAGGCAAACTTCTGACATGGATATAAATGTTAGGGAGAGGGGGTGATGAATCAGGAGGTGACTTCTTTAGGTTCCTCCTAGCCCTGTTTTGTCTGGTGTCGCAGCTGTGAACTCACGGCTGTAGGAGGGAAACGTGACCACAAACTTTGTGGGTTTGGCACGCGGGGTTGTGTAACCTGTCAGGTGTGAGAAAACACTGAAAATTCTTTTTCTCTAAACGTTTTGTTCACTTTAACAAGGGCAACCAGCCGAGCCTTCAAACTTATTTACTTTTTAGAAACAAATATATAGAAGGAACAGTTTGAATTCATATCACTGGCTCCCAGTTCATATTTATTCCAAGATGAGTGCTGTAATGAAAAACTGTATCAGCCATCCACCAAAATAAACAGTTTCATCAGCAGAGACTGTGAACAGGATGTCAACGGAAACTGCTCTGATGTTCAGAGTGCTGAAAGGGGGAGAGTTTTCCGTGCTAGTTGAAAAACTAGAAATTCTTTAGGAAAAAAAGAGGCTGTAATTTATCATATTGACACCAGTATAATAATTCTTTCTTTATTGCCGGTGCAACGGTTTCTGAGTGAGATAGATTGCTATCCACATTGATACTATCTGTCACTTAACCCTTGTTTTATATCTTAATGGAGGGGGCAGAGGTGGCGCATTGCTGGGAGCTTTGTGCAGGTATGAGATTGGTGATGAAATATGATGATAGATTAGGGTAAGTGAAACCAGGGTCTTGCTAGCAGTTTTCAAAGTTTTTGCTTCAGCTTTCCACAAGTCCTCCTTCAAACCCAGAGAAATAATGTGGGTTTTCTGAAAGCAGCAATGTGTGTTTGAGTTAGAGCAGAATAGTGAGGGCTTTCATGCAGCCGCGAGTCACGGTCAGGCAGGTTCCTGCAGTCCGTGGGGTTTTCCGTGTGCCTGAGGGTTACTGCTTGGGGCTCGAGACTTCAGGTCTAGAAATGCGGTTTGTTCATATTCCAAAATGGTAACCTTGCAGTCCATAGTATCTGGCGTGACTTAGGGGTCCTGGAAGATTCCAAAGCCCAATCCTGCAGTCTTGGGTACTAGGAGGAGGTTGCAAAGTGGGTATCTGACACCGTGGACAAATGCAGTCCTGGTTGGGTGCTGTACACTGGTTCTTTCAAGGCATATCACGAGGCCCTTTTCTCCAAACAGTTCCACTATAATTAGTTACTAAGAAACGAAGATGCTATTCATTAGAAGTAAAGATAATTGCCACGGATGCCAGGTTTCTACCACTCTGCCATTTTCTGCTTGTTTTACATTTGCACTAATGCTTTCTGGATAGGCAAAGCTGTATTTCTTGCGAATCAGGATAGCTCCTATTTACGTGCAAATTTAAATGGGATGTGGTGTTTAGAAATTTGGAGGGCGTGACTGAATCTAGGATAACATGGTGTTTATGATCGAGGGAGCTGAGGGGGAATTTTCTGGCCTCGCTGAGGATTTTATTTTTTAACACCAGTGCAGTGCCATCTATTCCAGTAGACTGAATTTTGATTTATATGTGTGTAAATGAAACTAGCACCAGGCCAATCTCCTCTGCGAGCTCTTTGGAATTAAGAATTAAGTTATGCGTAGGCTATAGGAGGATAAAAAGGAGACAGAATATTATTAGCTTGAGTTATCTCCTCGCATGGTGAAGCAATACGATGAAGGAAATGTTCTCTGTCAGCTATAGTGAATCTTCCGGCTGAACACATCAATCTGTTTTGGAGCCAAGATAAGCAGTCTTCTGTGCTCGCTGCAGAGGGGGAAACCTGAGACGCCTCGGAGGCCTGTATTTTTAAAGACATCTACTTTTTATTTGTCCTCTGTTTAAAAACCTGCTCAAATATTTCCTTATTCTGGGGGACATCCAGGGCTCATAACAGCAGCAAAATGTTTCCAAGGGACAGCCTGTGTGTTTGAAGAGCTCCTCGGAGCCGCCTCAGTTCGATGAAAGGTGCTAGGATCAGTAAAACAACTTAAGTGCCTCTAATAATTACTTCAGTGATTGGAGCTTTATAAAATTAGAAGAGCAATACAGGGGATGGCAAAATGTAGCAATACTCACCCACTCTTGGATTTATTTTAAGCTCTTCTCTGATGACCTGTAGTACTGTGTATATTAGCTCCTCTGGCCGGGAGTAGTGTGAAACTCATTTTGTTGATTGATAGGAATTAAACCCTAGAGCTCTACTTTCTGTTACGTGATCCTAGCACAAAAGAAGCTTTTGAGGATCATTTTTTTCTGGAGGCTATTGTAGATCTACAAAAATAACCATGTATTTCAAAAATAACACCAGGGACTTCATACTAATTTTAGTAACTAAATATCTGGTGCCATCTATAAGATAATTATTCCACCACACGCTTGTATCAAAATACCACAGTAAAAAATGAAGTGAGGCTAATGAGGTTAATGGAGGTTTAGTATTTTCTTCAGATATAATTTGATTTAAAAAAAAAAAAATTGTAAGTGTATTTTGGAGAAAGAAGCTCATTAGTATATAACTGACATGAATGTTAGTGAATTTAAGAGCCTTTTGCCACTTGACAGCCAGTTCAAATCCAGCCTCCCTTGGTACATGATGTTATTATCACCGTCAGTTAGGGATTGGGGGACTTCTGTGGAAACAGTTGTTGGTCTCACCTTGTCCTCTTAGAAGGCTTCTGACCACATCACTCTGTTTTGTTTCCTGTGTTCCGTTACTGCCCACCTCAGGACCAAGTTACATGTTCACCTCCTGTTGGAGATCAGCTGTGGTAATGACCTGTTGAGACATTTTATTCCTAGATAAGTGGACAGTGGCTATAATTGATGTTGAAATTCTGCAGTAAGTAAGTCTGTAGCTGCCAGCCCGGCAAGCTCCCCTGTTTACCAGAAGCTGCTAGAAAATGTGGACTTCTTAGAATTGCAGAGGGAACAACAAGAGCCATCAGAGCCTGAGGAGCAGGAGTTATGAGAAAAGACTGAAGGTGTTGGGGATGCTTAGGTTAAAGAGAGGGAAAGTAAAAATTAATGTGATTCCAATCCAGTATGCAAGACTGAGCTAAAGGAAGCAATTTGGCCTCAGTGTACATAGCACACAGGACAAAAAGAAATGGATTAAAATCAGATATTGAAGAAATGAAGCAGGTTTCTGTAGCATCGTCATCTTGGAGACCCTGTTTAGAAGGTGTATCAGGAATGACCCAGGTGTTGTCACTCCTGTCTTGCAGCAGAGAGATGAAAACAGCCTCTCCAGCTCCCATGACACTGTTTTGTATAAGTCGGTGGGTTTTTTTTAAAAAAGGTACAAGATTTTCATTTCCCATGTTTGTTTATTTTTAATCCCTGGAATTTTTTTGAAAGTTAGTCCAAACCTAAGGTAAATGGGGGCTTTCCATATCAGTTTCCAAATTACTTCCTGCTTTCATTGCCGGTGGCTGTTTTCCTGGACAGTGTAAGGACTGATCTTGCACAGCTCTGGACATAGCAAGTGTCCTCTTTTCCTCTGCCCTCTGTGGGAGCTGAGAGCGCTCTCAGACTGGTTCCAGCTTGGTGAGCTGCTGAGCCCTGCTCTGCCTTCCAGCTGGATAACAGTGCAAGTGTTTTCAGGCTGGTTTTGTGATAACAACACAAATAGCATGATACAGAGCTTTGTAGTTAATGTACTGTGAACTGCACAGCTCACGTAGCCTTTTTCTTCTGAAAACTAATAAAAGGCAGGGTAAGCTGGGCTCTGCATATCACTTCTACCAGCGATCATCAATATCTTCTATTTGGTCTAGCAGAAGTATCTCTCATCTCTCTATTGTGAAATAGAGGCAACTGAGAGTAACATAGTGTTAATATTGAGACAAACTCATGGATATCTGATTGTCTTGTTTCAGAACATGAGTTTGGGGACTCAAATAAAAAAAAAAGGTTGGTGTTATTTCAAGATTTAGTTCCTTATTTGAAATAAATTCCTTAAAGGACATAGAAAATACTTTGCAAATCCCTTTGTAAGTTGTCTATTTTGTATGCAAAAATATTTGCACCATTTTGGAAGACCTGAAAATCTGTTACTGTTTTTTTTTACACTAACTTCTTCAATATTTCTATATTCTTTAGTAGCTTGCTCCATTTTATTATATATTAATTGTATTCCAATAAGTAGTTGAAATTACTGATTGCCACATGCAGAGAAACTAGGATTTCAACTTGCCATTGTGTTTTTAAGCATTCTATTCAACACTCAACATCTGCTTAATTTTAGATAATAAATCTGCAATTGAAAACAGTTAATATGAAGGAATCCCTCATTTATTGTGTCTGAATTATTTCCAAGGCAATTGTTCTTTTTTACAGGGTAGGGGAAGGGGTCCAGTTTTCTCTTACTGCCAACCATGCAGACTCATGCTGAGATTTCAAAGTCATATTGGGTTCTTTCTGGTTCATCTAACGTCTCCAACGTAAAGATTCTCCAGTGAGTTACTCATTTGAAGATTTAGGATTGCAGAGGTAACCCTACGGGTCAAGTTTAACGTACAAAGAAAATGCACAGGTCTGGAAGAGAAGTTCCTTTTCCTGGCACTGTGCTGCTTTTCCAGCCCAGTGAGAGCTCAGTCATGCCTTCTTCAGTAGAGTCAGCAGATAAAGCTCAAAAGGGGGACAAATCTGATGGAATAAAAGGTCACTGTTTTATTTTGTGCTCTTCCAAACAGCAAAGCAAGTGTCTCTGGCCGGTTTGGGTCTGCTGTCTTTTGGTTTTACTGGTCTGGCCTGGCCTTTTTTGCTCCAGCCCTACCCTCCCATTTGCAGGCTGTTTCTCCTCACCGCAGACACCACATTCAGGCTGCAAGTTCAGAGCAGCCAGAAGGACCACAGTGAGTGGAGCCCTTCTCCACAGCCCCCGTCTTCCCAGGTCCGCTGCACAAAAAACAGGCTGCTACTGCCAAGCTGTAGCTCCACAGCGTCGCCACACCTGGCTGCTACTCTCTTTCTCACTGAGAGAGGAGGGACTGAAGGGCTCCTAAAACCACCTGAGCAGAGGTAAAAAATGTCTGTCACAGAACTTCCCACCAAAGGTATGGCCAGGAAACGGCAACCTCCTGTAAGGATGGTGTCCCCATGCAACAGCATCAGCTGAGCCTCCTCAAGGCGTCCTGAGGGGTTGATGGCACAGCGGTCTGAGCTTTGCCAAGGCACTGAGAAAGCCCCAGCTCTCTTCTTTGGGGAGTCTCAGCTCCCTGGCATGGGCTGGGGGCTGCTGATCTCTGTCTGTCCCATGCAAGATGGGTGCCTGTCCTGTGTAGGTGTTCCCCGTGTCACTGTATTTCTGTTAGCGATGTTGTAGGTAGTGTCTGACAGCATTTCCAACAGGGGGGTTGCGGCTGGGAAGGATTCTGCTCAGACTTCTCCAAATTTGGAGCAAACAGGAAAACAAACCCCCTCACCATGCACACCCACCACTGCTGAGATGCCAGGGCCACCATGACCGAGTCGCACCCAGTGGCGCTGGCAGGGTCTGGGGCCTGAACCCATCCCCTGCGCCGTCTCACGTAGAGATGCACTCCTGTACTCTGCTTTTTGAGCTGTGTCCAAGCCCTCGTTCTGGGGATTAGATCAGCATTGTTCCTCCTTGCTAAATGGCTTTTGCATGCTGATTGTACCGGCATTTGCTGCCTGGAAGAAGCAGGTGAGGCGATGGAGAAAAGGCAAAAACTTGTAAACTAGGATATATCCTGCACCCACTCACTGGTGAGGGAGCCACTGGGCACCGCAGCCTGCTATAAATTTTATGCAGAGCATCATTTTCTTCATCCTCTTCCTCAGTGGCACTCTGACAAGTGGTTTGTGAGTCTCTGCAGCACACTTCGCCGTGCTGCCCTCTCTGGCCTTTTCCATGCTAGTGCTGGTTTAAAGCTGTTGCACGCTCCTCGTGGGCTTTTTAACCACCAGATTAGTGGCTCCACAGTACTCTGAGAGGTCCAGGCAGCAGCAACCTGGAGACTTCCGTGGAGAAGGCAGGTTTGCGCTAATGTGAGCAGTAATTCAGAAGAGCTAAAATTAGCAAACAGAGACCTTTTGTGAGAGCGAGGTGCTGGCAGCAGAGCCAGCACCAGCCGTGTGCGGTTCCCTCCTGAAGCTGTCAGCAGCCATCAGCAGAATATGCAGCGGTTCAGCCAATCCTAACTTTTCTTTTCAGCGATCTCTTTTCTACGGTTTTTGCAGAGCCTGTAAAATGGTTTTTGTCTCATTCCAGCATGGGTGCTTGTGTTCCTCATCAGTAATTCCAGTACGTGCTACATCCTTTCCACTCTTAGAAATTACTATAATTTGGAAGCGTCTTATGCCACCCTCTTCAAGGATGTCATTAGAAGCAGGAAAACTGCTGCTGTGCTTTGCAGTCTGCTTTGTAATGGCAATATTGTCAAAGGTATCTTAATGTCAATGGAAAGCTCTTCTAAACTTCCGTGGAGAGTGGATGAGACCTTTACTGTGTGCCAATTTGGAGCAAATAATGGGAGAGACAGAAGTTGAGTTGCCTCAGTCTAGACTGCCTGGGCCTTATCCTCATTGGATGGACGGAGGTGGTGTGGATGCTGCTCCAAAGTCTGGATTCCCCAGTGTGCAGCTTGGGTAGGACTGAAATTGTGTCTCCAGGAATATATTTTTAGCCTTGTCTCCAAATGATAAAAAGCTTACGCAATTGTGCTGTCTGTCAGCCACTGTTTAAACCAAATCTGTCAGAGAAGACTCGAGAATATTAAATTCCTACAAGTTTAATGAGAATAGACAGCTACATCAAGGAAAGAGACCTAGTTAGTGTCCACAAAGAGGGAAAGGTGATCTGAACTCACCCCTTCTTAGCGACTGGAGGTAAAGGGGATATCTCCAGACCATATAAGAGGCAAATTTGTTATTAAACATTAGAGAATTGATGCGCAAACCACTACCAAGGATTCAGCAGTTCCCATGCTCATGAAAGTGCAGGCTAGTTTATGGTATTAGAAAATTGGGTCATACTAAAATAGAACAATGACCAATTCATGGTAACATATGGTATTGAGCAGGCTGATGCTCTTATAGCATGGAAAGTATGGGTTGGGACTGGCAAAATTTGTCTCAGAGGTTGGGATGCTCAATTCCCTGCTGTTTGCAAAGGGAATTGGTATCCAAGTTTGGTAGGCAGTTGTAAATCTCATCAATGGTTTCTTCTGATTTTCCACAAGGTGCTCCTAACCAAGTCAGTCTGTGGTATTTTATGTTTTTTTTCTGGATCCTGGCACTGCTGCAGAGTTCCCTGTGGATCCTGTAATGCTGTGTGCAGCAAAACGTAATTGTAACTATGTGGGGCGAGGCTGTTGGGCTACTTAGATTAAGGGGGGAAAAAAAAAATGAGAGAGAGAGAAAAATACCTTAACACAAAATAAAATCATAATAAGAAAAATAACTCTAGAATCACTCC
>VYZM01007192.1:130392-186204 GCA_013398915.1 Dromas ardeola | reverse complement strand
CCCCCCCCCCCCCCCCCCAGAATAGGCAGAAATGTGCAACTCAAATATGCTTTTGGCTTGGCAGATATTGTCTGGTCTGCAACGTGTGCCACGGTGTACTTTTCTACTGTTAACAAGGGAGCATTGGTTTCCCTGCCTGCGCACACAGGGCTTTATTTTATGTCTAAAATTTAAAGGGAAACCTTAGTCTCTGGGGAATTTTCCAGTGATGTAATATTTTAGAAAGTTCCTTTGTGGTACTTCATCAAAAAGCCAAAGCACCAAAACAACCTTCCCATGTCCTGCAACTGCACTCAGGGAAGTAATCCTGCACCTCTTCCACATACCCCTGCTACAGTGCAAACAAGAGAAAGTAGGAACCTGCTGCAGGCTTAATGCAATATTTATATGGGACATCTTTGCTGAATGGTCCTTTTGGTTAAAGTCACTGAATAGAAATTGTAGTGGAGCATTAGCTTTGTAGAGTAATTGCATCTCTCTGAAAATTGTAACAGCAGCAGCAGTTTGTCTCCAGCCAAATTCAGTCTGCTTTCATACGCCTTTCCTGTGCACTGCTCAAGTGTGTATGTGATGTTCATATAATGTGGCTCTCCTCTATCACCCTGTGTCCCATGGGAATGCGAGAAGAATTGACAATCTCTAATATCTATGCAGTGATATTAGCACTTAGTCTTTTACTAGGAGGGTGAGTTAAGTTTGCTTGTTAATTTATTTATTTGAGCATCTGGCAAGCCAGATGCTTCTGCTGTTGATGTTGTCATTGAGGATCAAATAAATGTTACTTTTTGAAATTTAGTTTGAAAGAAATACTCATTAAAAACCTTTGCATGGTAAAATTTAACCCTCAGTCCTAAACCAGGGTCCAGCATCCAAGCGGTTTTTGAATGTATGCATTTACGGAATACAAATAATAAGGATACCAACACAGCATTAAAATGGAGATGGGTGGGATCCTTAGCAGGAACTTTATGGCATGTTAAAATACACATTGTACCCACACATGAGGCTGTGATACTTCGGAACTCCAGGGGTGATTTCAAATTTTCTCTGCAGGTTAGCATTCTGCAACGCATGATAAATGGCTTTGGTGATCCTCAGGGAGGATCAGCAAAATACTTTGTTTCATGTCACGAATGAATGCTGTGTTCTGAAGTGCTGTTGCATGTTATTAAGCAGCTCCGCGGGCAAACATCACACCCCACTAGGAATAAAAGTTTTTTCCCTTAGAGAACTCCAAATGGGCTTCCTGTACACGTTTCATCTACTGCGCACCTACACTTTGTATGTCACATGAAAAAGGCAAACCATCGGTAATAGTGGATGGAGACTTTAGTATTCCATATTTTGAAATATTCTTTAAATTATATTAGTATAAACGATATCTCTAAAATAGTTTCCTACCATTCCTCTTTATTTGCGTGTTAATTTAATGCTAGTGAAAGATTAGCTGCAAGAAAGTTAGACGTAATGGTGGTGATTACTATTCTTTCTTGGCAAAGTACCAACAACATCCCTGGCTGGGATGGTTTAATAGGTGTCTTCCATCTCAATCTTCTGCGATGCAGCAGTTGACCATTCTAGAGGCCAAAGTCCTGTGCTAATGCAGCAATGCAAATTTTTCCTTCCATTGTTTTTCTATTGTAAGTCAGTCCTAATTGGAGACTAAAATTGTGTTTCCTTTTCAGTAGCCTCAGCAGCTCTGCTTAGACCACCAACTAAGGGCTGTGTTTATTAGCAGCTCTGCTTGTGGCTTTTGTGATTTTTGTAGATGGTAATTGGATGGAAGCCTCAGGTTTAATTTCGGCCACCCGTTTAGGTCACATTTGCCCTAAAGTAGGTGCCATCCTGGAACATCAGGGAAGAAGCACAGTCAGAGCTTCCTAAATTTTAGTTCTGGACTAAACATTTAGTTCTCTTCTCCCTTGGTTTAACTGTATAATCTGAATTTACCAGTTCATACAGGAGACACCTCACAAAGGTTTGGGAAACCAAACTAGCTTATGTTTTTACATCTTGAAGATAGAAAACCCTAAGTGGTTTTATCATAGTTATGCTGCATGAGGTGGAAATACAGGTCCCTTTAATAGCATGCACTGATTAGCCCTCTCATTTCTGGGAAGCAGGGTCTTTAAAGTTGCATTTCCCAGTACTGTCTTGGGAGCGCTGCGTAAGAAATTGGCCGTGTACTGTGTCACCTCCTGACCTTAGGAAAAAGCACTTGATAAAAGCGTCTCATTACAAATGTACCATTTTGCCATGCAGTGAGTCTAGGGAGTAGAAGAAGAACTTACAGAAGAACTGTAATTCCAAAACACAGTCTAAATAAAAAACAGGTACCTGACAAACTAATAGGTGATCTTATGCATAGGAGAAATGGCTGGAAATGTTGCCTTGTTAACAAACCATTAGTCTAAGAATTAATCAAATAGGCAATATGTTCTTTTTCTTTTAGACCTTTTTTTCCTCCATTCTCAAGACAGGACTGAACTCTTACAACGCTGATTAATCACATCCAATTTTGTGGTTATGTCCTCTTATTTCTCCATTCTTCTGTTCTACAACATTTATAATTTAGTTCAGAAACTGCATCTGGAGAAGCAAACATCTCTGGGTTCACAGATTAATTTAGATTTTGCTTCCCACTGGAGGTTTGTGGGTAGGAGCTACGATTCCATTCCAAAATCTAATTAAAAAGCAGGTACATAGGAAAGTAGCGGACAATCTTGCCCTTAGGAAGAATGTCTGGAAGCTCTGCTTTGTTAATGAACTGTTAGACTAGGAATCAAATACACCAGCAACATGTGTGGGTTTTTAGGGTTTCTTTCTTCTCTGTTCACAAGGCAGAACTTAACTCTTATATCATTCCACACTTACCAGGCTTACTGGAAATCTCAGTTTCTCCTTAATTTCCAGAACAGCCACACCAATGATTTTGCAGTGTCAGATGGTATATGGTAGGTGACAGGAGAATAGGATCAGATAAAAAGGTTTCCTGCGATTTTCATTTAGGAATGAATTCTGTAGGACACTTCATCTCTGTAGTTTTATGGACTGTTAAATTGCATCTGTGGTGTATTAGCATCGGCAGCACTTTTCTGATGAATTGTTGGGCCCTACTAATTTTATGAATAAGGCATACATTTTTGTTAGGTAAAATCAACTCAGTACCTTTGAGAAAGAGGCCACTTGAGGATCCACCTGCTCTAAGTTTGACACTAGGTTTGGAAATATTTGCCTTAGTGAATAAGATGCTAATTGTCTTCATGTTAAAATATATATTATATATTTTGTGCATTCCCAGTGGCACTTGGAAAATTAAAGCAGACATGTTTGAATAAGGTACACAAAGTGGAGCAAAATAAATCAAATAAATGTATCAGATACAGTACCAGTACAAAGTTGTCTTGATCTCCATTTCTGGGCTTTAAAAATTGGTGACAAGTCAATAATTCCAGAAGCTGAAGTCCATCTTTCCAATATTGTGCTCAGTTTGCCCACTTAGATGTAATTGACTTATAATTGTTTTTACAAACGAAAACACATTTTTGTGTTTTTTGTGGGAGGACAAAAATGCACAAAGGAACTTTAACTGTGTTCATGCTGCCTTGAAAAGATGCCAAAAGTCAGATGTGTAATTAGGGATTCTGTTAAAAGTCTAATTCCTGCACCTGTGAACATTTTTTTGGCACATAGCTTTTTAAGTCCTTGCTTTTCTTCTCATGTTTCTCATTTTCTTGGCCAAGAATTAAGTTCCTTTTCAAAGGAAATTGTCAAAGATCTTCTGGGGTGTATTTTGTTCTTTGTCTAAGTCCAATACAAGAAGGCACTTCCCTCTGCTTTTGTTGTTGAGTGAAATACTCTACAGCATTATGTCAGACCCTGTTTCATTTAACACTTGATTACTCATGGCAAAGCTCTTTAAGATCCTTCAGGATGAAAGATGATACAACAGGTTATGACAATATTTTTATAATGTAGGTTTGTTCTTCCAATGCTGAAAGTAATGTACAGAGCCCTTTATGTTTTCCATCACATAGATTCAAATATTGGTCAAGTTCGAAAAAAACTAACGATGCACTATTTCAGTTAGATGGGGCAGAGAGAAGAGCAGAGAAGTCATTATCACCAGATGATGTAACAGGATTTTTTGGGATGAATTTTGAAGTGGCTGTAAACAAATTAATATATCAGGTAATTTTATGAGTGGGTCTGGATTGATTTATCAAACCATTAGTTCTTCCGACCTTTGATAGGTGCCTCCTGTGAAAATCACAGGATTCATCTCTTGGTTCTTCCAGGCTACAGATGACTTCAACAGAATATGAACGTACTGGAAATATATATATCTGCTCTGCAAACAGAACCAAGCAAGAAATGTATCTCAAAATAACAGACTAGAGAGGATGTCTCTAGGCAGCCATTCACTGAGCCTAGGACTTTTCCACAACTCTCTTACATCTTATGGCACAATGAAGATATTTATTCATTATGTAAGTTGCTGGGGGCATAAGAAGGAAATCCTCAAGGTGGAAATATGCATTCACCATATCTGCTGTTAGTCAGAAATGAAAGGAGGATATCAATACTTTTTTAGGCTAACACATTAATTTACTAAAATAAACTTGGTTATTGATGCAAGAGATGAACCAAAGCAGTAAAAGGCCTGCTTGGCCTGCAGGCTTCTGCTTTCTATGTCCTGTACTAATTCTTAAGTATGGTGATCCTCCTCCGGCAAAGCAGTCAAGTGCATGTGTAAGTCCATCCATATCCAGCAAGTGTAAACATGTGCTTCATGCAGCGTCTTAATTGCTTAATCAAGCTGCCTATATTGCGAGGCACAGCCATACAAAGAGGAACCAGATGGAAGATATTTTTATCAGATAGTCCATAGGATTAAAGAAGCATGGTCATTGAACATTGCTGTCCTTTTATAACCCACTATCAGGATATGCCTGCATCCATGCAGCATCCCCACAATGTGAATTCAGGCAGCAACCACTGTCATAGACTTGGTCTTACCTCTTTATTTTCTGATATCAACAACCTGTGCGAGCTTGCTTGATGGACATAAGCACACATTGTTAATGATTTTAGGAGAGCTTATATCAAAGATGGTTATAACAGTTATTCAAGTTTAGAATCAGTAATTACAGAAAATGCAGCAATAGTCAGTTCTTTTTAGAGTCATTAATTTTGTGGGTGATTTTAGCATTGAAGTACTATGAATCGGTATAGTGTCACTCTCCTAAGAGACCAGTACAGTATTATTATTCTTTTCAAGTGATAGGAAAAAGTCTGAGTCTATTTGAGCTGGTTTGTGTGCTGTTTGTAAAGCATGTCATAGTAACAGAGATTTTAATCTGTTTTCCTTAGTTTTATATCACAAAGCACTTAAAATTATGTATTAGGCTAGTGCTCCTGTGAGTTCTATATCAAATCCAAAATAATTGTCGTTTTGCAATCTTTTCCACTATAGGCTTCTGGTACTAGTTGTCTGATTATGCTGTAATCAATGCTTTTACTCCACACATTAAAAAAGGAGCAAAAGCCTTGATTATAATTGAAGGCTTATATATTTGGCCAGGTACTTGCCTGGTCCTAATTTGACAGCCTGAATTGTACAGCACAGTCATCAAAATGAATAATTCAGAGCACTGACAAACATTTTATCTGGAGGTTTGGTGGCAAAATTAAAAGCAATGAAATAGTTAAGAATCCTGGTATTTAGGCAGTCAGAATTGGCTTTTTAGTTAACACCCCGATAAGATGGAGGGTGCAAGTTCACCGTTCTCCTAGTCTTATTGTTTCTTTCCACTGGCTGCAGACTCAGCAAGACAAATGTGCATTAGTTTATATTGTCAAGGCTATCTTTGCAAGCAGATGGGCTGGAAATCTAATTAAAAAAACCAAAAGCTTTGATTCTGGCAAAAAATAGCAAAATCTGTGGGACGACCCTAAATCCTCTGAATTAAATGGATGTTCTATGTCAATGCAGTTCTATTGTCCCACTTTATAAATAAAATATGAAGGGCTCTGCTTTCACATAGACCCATAAATGTGCTCATTTATGAGTTTAATAAAGCATGTGTATTCCGTACAATTAGATAAGCATATGTATAGAGCAATAAATGCTCCCTATATAAAATCAGCACACGTGTAACAGAATATAGCCCAGCACAGATACATAAGCACATGCTTAGATTATCAAGTGATCTGTCTTAAGCTTTTGTGAATTAACCATGAAGTGGACATGCCTATTTGCAATTTGTAATTCTCCTGCAATTATGTATCCTACCTGTATCTGAAAATGTGGTAAATATAATGCATTCTGTGGAAGAATGCATTAGCCTCAATAAAGAAAAGTACTGTAACATCCATTTTACAGATGAAAAAAAACAAATGGAGGTAGAGTTGAGCTATAACACAGAAACACAAGAAGGAGGCAACCAACCCAGCTAGGATTGTCTGGCTCATTCTCATCCCCTGGACTGCAGTGCTCCAGCCAAATTTAGAAAATGAATAAATTGTGAAGCTATAATTGAAAGGAAACCACTTACAGTTATTTCTGGTATCCGTATCAGGGAGTTATACGTAGTAGGCTTTTCTTATACTGGGTGATGTGTCCAATGTGAGCATTGGCTAGAGGTTTGCAGAGCCTGTGAAATGCTTTCTGTTGTTTCTTGCCAGTTGTTGCCCGGGGTGGGGGGGGGGGGGGTGACTATGGTGGTTCATCTTGCTATAGAAACCCACCACATTAGGCCCATATCTTAAAGTTATATTGCATTAGTTTAACTCGCAGGTAGGAAACCCTTTAGTCTGGTGGTGTAGTTGTGGCCTGTGACATGTCTTTGATGTGTCTCTTCCAGACCAAATGAGCCACTCAATATTAAGACAAATGTCCCTAGGCGTAGTGCTCCATGAATCTGCTCTGTGAATTTTATTACCATGGGCTGGCTGACATCTAGAGAAAATTCGAAGAGTTTTCTGTCTGGCAGATTCCTGTCGTTCCTATCCTGGCATACATTAATTTGACAATACAATTCTCAGGTCTGGCAGCAGGAAAAGCAGCACGTGGGGTATGCAGTTCTTGATACGAATAGGATGATGCACATTCACATGTGGCACTTGTAGATGGACTTGCCTGTGAAGTTTTATTGTGCTTTTGATAGAGCAGCAATACAGCTAATAGGGGAAAGGGAGCAGGCAGTTCAAACCAGGCAATTACTTTTCAGAGCATTTACCTGAACCTGGTTTAGTTGATGAAACAGTTGTTCTGGGTTATTTCAATTAGTGGTGATTGACGGGGAGAGGTAATGATGAATAACTGAAATTATTATTGGTTGTGATGGGAATTCAGGTTCATAAGAGAAGCAACCTTAAAACTGTGTTGGCATGACAACAATATGTGAGTTCCCTTCAAGGTGGGAAAGTGTCTTCGCACGATGGACTGTAAAACTGAGGGCACCACATGCAGGCATCTAAGGAGCTCAATCTCCTACAAAGGTGAGAGTATCTGAGGTTGGAGAAAAACCTCAAGTGCTCTTGGGAAGACAGGCAGAGCGTAAGCTCAGAGATTTTGTTGAGATCTGCACGGTTATTGCCAATTTTTGGTTCCATTATTCGAGTGTTGGATTCGTCTTTGCTCTCCAGAAGATTTTTGGATCCAGCTTTCTCACTCAGGGGGTCAACGGTATATTTTAGGTCTCCTGTTCCCTTTGATTATCCCCTATCGACTGGTTTGTGCTCAGTCAGCGTCAGTGATTTTGATCTATCACACATTTATGTCTCCATACAAATAATAAGGGATACCTCACTTCAAGTAACTTCACTGGCGAGCCTTAGTCCCCCTTGCTAGATAGTGTAAGAGAGAGTGGCCTTGCTAGGAAACAGATTCAGAAAAATTGGACGTGAGCTAGATGTTTTGAAGCTGGATTGTGAACAGCACATCAGTATCTACTGTCTCCTGAGGACTCAGTAGAAAGGACTTTTTCTCCTCTCAATGCCATCATGGTAGTTATTGAGTAAAGAATGAGTAAAGTCTGCTGTGTATAGGAATACACAAAAATTGATTTTTCAAGTGTATCTTATAACATAGGTTGATTCTGTAGCTTCAGAGCAAGCCCTTCTGGATGTAATACCACCGGCAGTCCTTCGCCCAGCCTGGCATGGCAGGAAGTATCTAGCTGATAAGTGAACTATTTTTGGGTAAATCATTGTGCCTACAAAGACCCGCTTTGTATCTATGCGGGTGGAGCTCGAAAAAAAATGAGTACCACTGATGTATTAGTCATGGTCAGTCCCCATTTTCCAACCTGGGGAAAATGGAGGCATCAGCTTTTAAATTGTACTCTTCTAAAGAGAACTCAAATTCTCATGTACTGTCTTAGTAAAACAGACTCATTGCAGGGACCGCAAAGTGTTTCTGGGGTGTAGCACTCAACCTTTGCACAGATGAACTTGACTCCAGTGTGTGCCCTTAAATAAAAAAAAAGAGTGTGGACTCTGGCCAAAATCTTGTAAGCTTCAAAGAATGGTTACATCACTTCTGCTTAGGAGATAAAAAGTGCAAAGCAAATCTCATGCTGAACTCTGCACTGCAAATTGGCAGAAGCTAATTTGCTTATTTGTGGAAGAATCTGCTGTTTTCAAGTGCAGATCTTTAAATCAGGAAAAATCCAAAAACTTTAGAAATTTCTCACCAAAGATACCTCTAAAATATTATTTCGATCAAAATATTTTGCTTTGATAAAATTCAAAGTTTTTGATCTTTTTTTTTTTTTGGTGCTGTCTGATCAAAAGAAAAAAAAAAAAGGAACAAAACAAATAAAAGACTTTTCATCTGGAAAGGCCTAAGCAGAGTATTTTGCTGTTATAAAGGCCTCTTTTCAGTTTTTAATTCAGTTTTTAATGAGAACTTGCATTCATCATGAAACATTTTATTTTGAATTAATGTGTAATTTCTCATCTTCTCTCCTTAGTTCCTTATTTTAATTACAGCTCTTCTGTACATGGATGTACATTGCTCTCCTATATTGCAAGTACAGGATGAGAACTGATGAGTGCTTACTGCAAGAAATGTCAATACTACTTAGAAAAAGTGATTTTAGCATCTTTAAAGAGTATTTTTTCCTATCCTCATCTGTGAGCCCAATTGAGCCCTGGAGTACTAGTCCCAGAATGGTTATACCTGCTTACATCAGGACTGAATTTGGCATGGTGTCTGCCTCTGGACATACATTGGATTTCACCAGGTGCTGCTGTCTGTTGTCTAAACCTACATTAATCGTCCTTTGCATGAGCCGAATGTGTTTGCAGGCTTAGTTATGCGTGGGTAACTCTGCCTCCCGCCATGCATTTCAACGAAATGTATGTATTTGCAATCTGGACACTTTCTATTCTGGAGTGGCTGCGTTTTACTATGATGACTGGAATTCCTGGAGCTGTTCACTATGCTCCATACACTCACTTTTTAAGTCAGTGGTGCCTTGAATTGGTAAGTCAGGATCCTGGGTCTAAGAGGCCCAAGCAGGCATTGGCCAGATGAAAATCTGGCAGCGTTGACTGTAGACTAAACTTTACAGTGACTGCATGTGAAATGGACTTCATGGTCTCCTTGCTTGAACTACAAAAAATGCTGTGCAGGCAAAGAGATATATTTATTTTTTAAATCTTACTAGTTTGGCTGTGCTAAGCACAACCATATATATTTATTTCTCACCTGGAATCCAATGGATTTGAACCTCCAAACATATTCTCAATAGCCTCTGCTCATCCAAACCTTTTGAAGAATGGTGTGTTTATATTTCAACACAACTCTAATATTTATTTTTTCCAGCAAATGTCAATAACGTATAATTTCCATTTAGTAAAGCGTTTTTGTTTTGTTTCTGCTAAATCATCTCAAATACAAGACTTTAAATGCTCAAGAGATAGTTGAATGGTACTTACTGTTCAAATATTTCTTTGTTGAAGCAACAAATCTTTAAATGTAGCCCTGCTTCAACAAAAAAGAAGCACTGATTAATTTCATGTTTATATCAGCAGCTGTTTCAAGGAAGACCTGCCAGATATTGATCCAAATACAGTAGACATGCAACAACAAGAGGGGAAGAGGGTAAATGGGTTTATATGAAGGCATCATTTACCAGCAGAAACTTAATAGGAATGTGAAAAATTATAATATTCGTCCTCCAGATTTGGCTTTAACAGCTGCAATCATGCATTCTTGGACACAGCTGTGTTTTATATCTTTGCTATTTGAACGAAGAAGGAAGCTTCTCAAATAGTGTTTATTTGCTCAATTAAATAGGAGGACGAATGCCTGCAGAGCTCTGGGTCCCAGTTCTGGTTCAGGGTGTAATGATGTAGATCATAATTTTTACCTGGGTAGAAGACAGCACAACACAACTCTGCTGAATCCTTACAGGGATACCATCTGGGACCTGCACCTCTCACAACAACTCTCAGGAGCTCACAGGATCATCGTTATATATTGGGAAGAGGTTTTCTTGCACCTGGCTGGGGTCTAAGTTCTTCCTATCTCACATCATTTTACAACAGCATTGCTCTGACTTCAGAGCCATTTTTCTTAGAGTTAAAATTGAATACCAAAATAAGTTAGTTGCTTGAGAATAGCAGGAGCACCCGTTCTGGCACCAGTTAGCTTCTGCCAAAAATATTTGGATTTTTTTCTGTCTTTCTGTTCCCTCCTGTTGACACGGGGCCAGAGGCGGGGGTTGAATGTGGACATTGTGCAGCCCACACATCTGCATTCTTGTGTCATTCGCAATCACACCTCATGTCCCCTAAGAGCAGTGGCTGGAAACCAGAGACAGGAGGTTTGTCTCTGACCGGACCTCACTGGCTCCAAGTCTTTTTACAGCACGTCACAGAAATTTCTCTAGATCACTCCTTTATGTCCAGCTCCAGCCAGCGTGAAACTGGCTTAGATTTTCTTCTTTCTCTTTCTAAAAAAAGAAAAGTGAGAATGAGTAATTCCTTTAAAGCACTGAAAGAGAAGAAACAAATTTAGGTCACAGTAAGGAAGCAAGGATTAATTGGAAATGGAGGCTGGATGACTGTTTCTCCTCTAATTACAAAAAAACATTGTGAAACCAAGTTAGAAAACATAATAAGGAAAATCTAGGATAAAATCTGTCTACCTACAGTCTTTTAGGCAGCTGAAGTTCTCTGGTGGGAATTGTTATTCCAGAGTAATGGTGCTCTTGGATGTTCATCGCTAACTTCCTCCACTGGTCGTGATACACCAGTACTTGAGGGAGATGTGGGGATTAGCAGTCACAGGTGTCCTGGGATCTTTGAGAAGACTAACTGCCCCATCACGCCCAACAGCTGCAGTCACTAGGAGATGTGGGTGACGACTCAGACTGACAGTGTAGTTCAGGAACATACCTGGTAGTTAGGATAATGAGCAAGGTACATTTTGCTGGGAAGTTTTAAATGGAGTAAAATATTTTAATAAATAACTCAAGAGTGCTTGACCAACAGGTCTACTAGAAAGGACTTTATCTGGTCCTCTACATGTATTGGAAAGTATATTATGAATATGGGTGACTGACTATTTCTATTGATGAGGTGATCTTCGGGCTCAACATGGTAATGTAGAACCAAAGTAGAAAAGTCAGTAAGTGATGCTGATTATAAACCTCCCCATCTAGCTTCATTTTCAAGCAAGTAAACAAACCACAGACAAGATGAATAAATAATTGCAATAGATAAAAAATATCAACATGTAAGTTACTGAAGTGACCCTTGGCGCATTTTGATACGGAAACTAGGCAGGGGAGTTAGTTTGGCGTCAATATGAAATGAGGCCTTTGGGATAACAGTCTGGGCTTGGAGGCTTTCACATACGCATTTTTCTCCTTTTCCTCTCCCTTTTCCACCCTCAGCTTGTGAGTCAATTGGCTCACTACGGCCACATTTGTCAAAAGAATGGTGTGCTCGAAAATAATTAAATTCCTGCAGATTTTGGGCTTACAAATTGATGCTTGTAGAGCTACTTGTTATGCGGAGAGTGTCTCCTGACAAGGTTACACTGACTCTCCTTAAAGGAGATCTTGCTCTCACTGTTAACAAATCATATTTTGAATGAGATGCCATACATGTCGAATCTGTGCTTTCAGTAGTCCAACAGGCGTGCTAAATGTGCTTCTTTGTCATTAACTCATGACTGCAAAATGGGAGTGGAGATATTATGTTATTTCAGCTAATCAAGTGCTGAAGCTTCTAAATGCCAGACGCTTTGGCCAAACCGTAAGGATGAAAAATACCCATAATCAATGATAGGTATTTGAAAGAGTAATCAGAAAGCATGAAGTCCTTAAACTCATTTGGTACCCAGCAAGCCAGCACTTGCCAAAGAAAATACAATTTAGAATGTGCCTGAATTAAAGAGGAAATTTGAGAAAATAACCTTATGAAAGTACCCTAGAAACCAAAATACAGTCATTTATTTTGACAAAATTATCACATCTGCTTCTGAGTTTCAATTTTATGCTTTTTTAAAAAGAAAAAAAAAAATCCAGATCGTAAGTATTTTTTTCACAAATATTCTAGGGTATTTTTATTGAACTTAGAAGCTGGTCTTTGTCTTTGCTTAAAAGCAGTGTAGCAACCGAAATGACATATCAACTATCAAATATTTTGTGCTCACCGTTGCAAATCTAGTCCAGATGAGCACAGCCAAAAGGTTGATGGATTGTCCAAATACCTTGATCTGAGTGTTTTTCTCCAGTTTCTGGTCAAATATCAATACCGGAAAAAAATAAGCACCACAATCAACATTAATTGCCATCCTAAAATGATTACTTGTGCATAATAGATATGTGGATTGATGCAGTGTCTTGGGAGCCAGGGGAAAGGCATGTCTTGCTTAGACGGTGCAGAAGAAGCTTGATTGCTACTGATGCTTTTCCCGATCAATTGCTAAACTGGGAAGGGTCTGAGTTGTTGCTTTTAAACAATAAATTTAATAAGCATGGCTAGGCTATTTAAAAGGAACCTAGGGTCGTTTCCTCAATACATGTTGAGGTAGCTGAAGAAAAATGACCAACTGTCAAAGATGACAGATGTTCACAAATTGCTCTGACTCACCAGAGTTTATGGGTGCTTTGTTATGTCCACACAAGACCAACTTTTTTAGGACCCTGTCAATAGCTGTAAGTATTTGGATATTGCAAATTTTGGCCCTTTTAAGGTTTTTTTAACTAAATTGCCTATGAGTTGTCCCCATGTTTATGTAATCCTTTTGTACTTTCACATACCTGTTCAGTTGTGTTTTTGCAGACTGTTATTACTCATTATTTTTAATTTTTTGGATTTGCATCTGTGGTTCCCTGAAGAGTAATTATTTGGAAGTCATTCCAGGCAGCTGAAGACCGTAGTATGAGCATAGGTACCTGGAGACCTCCATCAAGGCAGGCTCGTTAAACAAGCATAGTGTGGCAGGTGGTCCCTGCCCTGAAGAGCTTACAATCTAACTAATTTTCTTATCTCCCTCTTCTTTCTCTGAGATATTAGTATTTGATTAGTATCTGGCTGCCTGCTTGTGTAGTATAAGTGCTCTCAAAGGCACATCTCTCCACAACATGCTCGGCAACTGAAAGTAGAAATAATGAGCAGGCAGCTTTCTGGCTTGCAACATTTTAAACACTGTTAAATAATAGTTTTTGACAAGCAGGTTTAGAAATCAGGTGCTAATTTTGTGCAAAGAGTCAGAGAAGGGCCTGTGGAATTATCACTATGCTGAGGAGATCAAATTATGTAGATGAGACTACAGACCCACAGGTCTTGTTACAGGTTAGTACCATTCATCTCATTAAAGAAAAAATTGCAAGCAGAGACACTTCTGCAAGGCTGTGAGCAAGGTTCTTGAAACAGAGTTAGAGTTAGATTTTCTCAAAATAAGAAATACCATCCATATGTACATTATCTGCACTATATTTGAAAAGGGGGTACCCATTTTTTCACTCATTTTACTTCATACAGGAATTTACATGTCTATGTGACCAGTCAAGGGGAGACCTTATTTCAGCCATTCAGTACTTAAAGGGGGCCTACAGGAAAGATGGGGACAAACTTTTTAGCAGGGCCTGTTGTGACAGGACAAGGGGTAACGGCTTTAAACTAAAAGAGGGTAGATTCAGACTAGAGATAATGAAGAAATTTTTTACAATGAAGGTGGTGAAACACTGGCACAGGTTGCCCAGAGAGGTCGTAGATGCCCCATCCCTGGAAACATTCAAGGTCAGGTTGGACGGGGCTCTGAGCAACCTGATCTAGTTGAAGATGTCCCTGGTCATTGCAGGGGGGTTGGACTAGATGGCCTTTAAAGGTCCCTTCCAACACAAACCATTCTATGATTCAAGTAGGGAAATCCTCTTTGTAATTACGAAATCACGGAATCACGGAATCTTCAGAGTTGGAAGGGACCTCTAGAGATCATCTAGTCCAACTCCCCTGCTAAAGCAGGATTGCCCAGAGCACATTACTCAGGGCTGCATCCAGACGGGGCTTGAAAGTCTCCAGAGAAGGGGACTCTACACCCTCCCTGGGCAGCCTGTCCCAGGGCTCTGTCACCCTCACCGTAAAGAAGTTTTTCCTCATATTCAATCGGAACTTCCTGTGTTCCAGCTTGTGCCCGTTACCCCTTGTCCTGTTACTGGGAACCACTGACAAGAGCTCATCTCCCTCCTCCTTAAACCCACCCTTCAGATACTTGTAAACATTAATCAGGTCTCCCCTCAGCCTTCTCTTCTCCAGGCTAAAGAGTTCCAGCTCTCTCAGCCTTTCCTTGTAAGGGAGATGCTCCAATCCCTCAATCATCTTTGTTGCCCTAATTAAGATCATTGTATTGAGTTTGTATTTTTAGTGAAATAGTTGTTACTTGTTGATGTCTTTTGAACCTAAGAAATCTATGAATATTCTTCTCCTTTTCCTCCGTCTCCATCCCTGCTCCCTATCAGTTTCATACTTGAAAATATAATAAGCTTGTTAAAAAATTGTTCAAGTTACAAGAGGTTACAAGAGGTGCTTCTCCCAGGATAAGAATCAGGAAGCATCATGCTTCCTGATCCCCTACCCATGGGCTGAAGTCCCAGCCTGGCCTGCAGTGTCTGTGACTGTTCTCCTATGTCCACCAGAAAAAGCTGGGGAATCCTTACCCTTTCTTCTTCCCCTGAAAACATACTGTGAAGTCTCAAAAACACTGAAAGTAGTGATTTAGTGTGTTGCAGAGCATTTTTCACACATGCATGCTTAGGCATGGTGTGCTGATGGAAATGGATGGCAGTACCGTCTGCTCCCTCCACTGCTTCTCTGCACCTCCAAGGTCCAGGGAGGCTATAAACAGTAAACACAGGGACTATCCCAGAGTTACATCTCTTGGTTCCCCATCTGGAATTTCTATCTTACTACAGGCTGAACTTCCAGTCATGGTGGTATGTAGTCATAGGTGTCAACATGATATCCCATTGCCTATGCTCTAAAGTTGGGCACTGGGTCAAATTTTGGGGCTGCCTAGATCTAAGACTTCAGTTCAAGTTCATAAATGGAAGACTTCAGTCCCTCAGGACATTCCTGTTATGCTTACTGAAACAGGTTTTTCTGTTGTTCATCAGTAAGTATTAAAGTAAGTTATTGTTTTAGATCAGATTGGTAAACTGTCAGGTTGGCAGCAGCTATGGGGAGCTTGAATTAAGTTAATATTTGTTATGCCTTGCTGTGGTTGCAGTGGTGTGTGCGTGTCTGTGTGTGTGTGTGTTAATTATTTATTTATAGAAGAAAAGATAGATTGTACTTAGCTGTTACTATGTCTGCTGCTGGGGCTCTCCGTATGCCCGTATGGCTCCTGGATCTCTTTGTCAAGTGTTTGAAGAAAAAAATCAATCCTTGGAAAAGTCAGTTCAGTGTAACAGGGATTGGTGACTTGGCAGAAGTTACTGAAGGCTCCATAAAGCTTTGCAATAAGAAAAAACCAAAACACAAACCCCCTTCTATTCATCCCTTTCTGATTTGATTTTTTGTCTCAGCTCTCGTTCCAAAGGGCAAGAGGCAGTAGCACCACCACCAAAGCTTCTTTTACAGCCTTTTTTGGCATTAGTTATGGAAGGATCAGATGTCTGACTTTTCAGCAGTAGGTAAAAGGAGAATAAAAAGATCTATGTTCGTGACAGTGTTTGGAAGTGCCTGGTCTCCTTAGTTTTTCTTTGCACTGACTGTTGTATGCAGTGTGCTCTGGATGTGCCAACAATGTTAAGGCAGAGGACCAAGACTGTTGGCTTTGATTGCTCCTTCCTGGCACTAAGTTGAGACAGTTCAAGTCAGTGAACTCTCTCTTAACATGGCAAAATCCCCTTTGCCATGGAGTGGTCCATCTGTGCACATATCTTCCTAGATACTGGTAAGGTCACCAAAGTCTTTTAGTTTTAAGTTACACATGTTTATCCAGTGTGCCTCCTATGAAGGATACCCCTGTCCTTGTTCCAGCCAGAAACCGACTTGTAAGCTTTACAGAGTTGTTTTCAGTGAGATATGTAGGACATGGATCTCATTAGCAGAAAGTGCTTTAAGGATTTAGAGTGGTATAGTGAAAATCATCCTGCATGTTTGTGCAGTGAGAGTCTTTGTGTGGAAACTAAACAGAATCTTACAATTAACTTAACCATACTAAATAAAATCTGTCGTCAGTATATTTCAGATTCATTCCAGTGATATCATAACTTTCTATTTTAAATTATCTTACACATGCCTTTATGTGAATAAAGGCATATGATAATATTGATCCTATTTAAGCTGACGGCCAGTTTGCAGAAAGGCCAAGGGGGTATATTCATGTATTAAAGAGGATTTCTTGCTCTGTACCTCACTGTTGCGTTCATTATACATAATACGTTCATGTTCTGCCATGTTTCTCTTGTTTCTCAACTGGTCTTTCTGTTTTCATCTTCCATTCTTCTTTCTATACTTCCTTTCTTCTAACAGCTTCGCCTTCTGTGAAGAAGGTTGTGACCTCCATTCCACTTTTAAAAAAATATATATATTAGATCAGCAGGTAGGCCATTCTGGCATTTTAGTGCACCATCAATGAATTTTACTCATTACTATACCTATAATATTACTGGGGATGGGGAATTTCACACTTTCTGCAAGTGCTTGAGGCCTAAAGCAGACACCATAGCTCTCAGAGTTCAGTGCCATGCATGGCAGATATATTAGCCCATCAGTCGGAGAAGCAGACACTTCCCAGATCACACCAAATGTTTAGACGCCGCAGGTGGAGGATGACACTTTTGAGCCATGCACCTTTTTCTGAGGAGCAGTACGACATCCCTGGAAAAGCTATGCCGAAAGCTGCCTGGAGTTGACTTGAATCAACCTGTCCGTTTATTCTTTCTCTTTACTTCTCCTGATAAAAAAGGGAAGGCGTGTTTGCAAGCTAATGCACTTGTTTCCCTGCACATTGCCAACAACCAGGACACATAACCGTTCTTGAACTTTTGAGAAGGGAGGAGCACAGGCTGGCAGAAAAAGTATGACTGCAGATTTAAAAAGATCCTGCAACATTTGGAAGATCAATCAGGAGGGAGAAAGGCCCAAATTTGAACAGTGCATATGCTGAGACACAAGGACCTTCCTTTCAGGAAGTGATTGCCAGGCACTGTCCTGGAAATTACACTTTTTAAAAGCCCTTAAAGGGGCGTCTAAAAATGAAGGCACCCCAATTTATGGGTGGGCAGCAATGTGAAGGCACAGGACCCTGCTTGTTGGCTTTGGTTGTGGGTTGAATTCAATATGTTTAAAGCAGAATCTGTTGTATTTACACATATATAGAATCTATACAAATATATTTGATTCTATTTTCAGTTGTGTGAAAGTATGTATGATTTCAGTGAAAAGTTCAATTACATGTATTTGGGAAGTTAGAGATTAAACTGTAATGTATATACTTGAGTATTCATGTAAATTAGACTATGGCAAAACTCATCTAGCCTTTCATATAGCCTTTGCGTTATGCTGTCTTTTGCCTTTTATTTTGAAGTATATCATTCCTTGCTTTGCCCTAAAGCACTGAGTGCTAGCAACAAAGATTAAGTCTCAGTGTGACTGTCCACAATATTAATTATCTTGACATACTTTTATTCCTACAGCGAAGATGTTTGTAAACGAGGATTCACTGTTATTATCGATATGCGGGGATCCAAATGGGATTTGATCAAGCCTCTCCTAAAGACCCTTCAAGAAGCCTTTCCTGCCGAAATTCATGTTGCCCTGATTATAAAACCTGATAATTTCTGGCAGAAGCAGAAAACAAACTTTGGCAGTTCCAAGTTCATCTTTGAGGTGAGAACCACATGAGGAATGTATGGTAAAGCATTACTTCTGATAAGAAGTTTTCTTTAGATGGAAAAGAAATTCCCAAGCCTTGTGCTTGAGAGAAAAAAAGACATCTGAGGGCTGTTTGCAGGAGTGGGCTGATGCTCTGGCGTCAAGTTGCCTTCTGAGCACACTGGTGGAACGGGATGCACATTTCATCTCAGAGGTTCACATACATATTTCACTTTGGTGAGGGCTTCTTTGTGGTATTTATTTTTGGTGGTGTCGCATTCAGTCTTTCCTTTGTTTCTCTTGAAAAAAAAAAAAACACCAAACCAGTCAATATACGAAAGACAAAGTTCTCTAGATGCTAATGTATGAGTTTGCTAGTTGACCTGTACCTAACTTCAGGTAGTGGCTTTTTTTTTTATAAAAGACATTTATACTAAATTTTTGTGTATATTGTCACCGCTTTCATTTAATTGAGATCTACAATTCAGGGGTAACATTAACAACTCATGTTAATGATAAGATGCCTCAGGCAGGTTCTTTGAGAAGTAACCAATATACAATTACATTGTATAATTAAAAGGAATTTTACTAACTTTGTCATTGGTGAAGACAAACCAGCTGTGCTCTCTAAGTGAACTTTAGTTTTCTGTGAATTTCAGCTCCTTACCCAAAGAGAAGCAAAGCTCAGGTGCATGAAGTGCTCAGACATCAATCGTGCCCAGCCATGAGTTAGTCATGTGTGGGTTTTTTTCACTTTGCTGAGAAACAATTCTATTTTTGACCGTCATATTTACCAATACGTTAATTTCAGAGAGACATTCAGATTTTGCATCTCTGGAACTCAGAAGAGAATTTGGCTATAGTTCTTAATGCTGACTGCAATAGAACACTATATTTAAGTATATATTTACGATCTGTTGAAGTCAGTGTGATATAAATATGTCCTTATTTTCAACCTCTTCTTAAAAGCACTCTTGAATTGCAATGGGCAACTAGATTGGTGTTAAACATTAACAAACTTTTACATTATTATCACAATTTAAGTATTTGTGCGTTTTCCCCCTCTGTCTCACAAAAACCACTCAACTCATAAATTTTGCTTTGTTTAAATGGATCTTTATCTTCCTTGGCTGCCTATGAGGACTCAGACATCAGAATAACTTCCACTTGCCATCCCCTATGTACCTTTAAAAGCAAGGCTGCCTTCACTATAGCTTTATGTCACCTCCAGAGATTCCTCACGCTTACTGAAATCGCCGGTCCTGGCAGAAGCGGCTGCCATTGCAGTGCAACAAGTTTGGCAATGCTGCCTGCAGGGAATGAGAGGGATCGGGGCAGTGGGAAGGAGAGAGGAGATGTGTGGATACAGAATAACGTGAAGCAGGAGGGAGCCTGCACACAGACTAGTAATAGAATAGGTTTTGAGGATGGGGAGCTTCTGTTTAAAATATGAATGGGCACTAAGGGGCAGTCCCATAGTAGCCCAAGAAAAGACAGCTTATGCATGTATATCCAACACTGACTTTCAATCCTCCAGTGCTTTAGTAAACAAAAGCAAAGTCTTCCTAAAGCTTCAAACCAAGAAGTAAAGTAACAGAATTCAAATATATATTTTTAGAACATTTGTTTGTTTTTAAAATGAATTAGTACTTTCTGGAGGCTTGACTTACTTTTTTTATTGGTGTGATGATAGTGAAGAGTAAACTGCCGTCAAGCTATTCTTCATAGTTAGAGCTCTGTGTCTGTGTTGTGTTAAAAGTTCTGGACTCATTTGCTGTACATGCTGGCACACGTTGAGGGCATTTTCATTTTGTGTGTGTGCCTTTGAGCCTTAGTCTCTCTGCTGGGCTCTTCACGTGGGTGTCTGTAATGGTTCACAAATTTTTGGACTGGAGGAGGAGAGTCAGTGCTTTTGCTGTCTGTTGGACCCCCTGCAGACACCCAGAACTGATGAGTCCTTCAATTATATGATTTTAAAAAGATTTCTTAAACCACGGTCCACTGTACAGTAGACCTCCTGCAATATACACACCACAATC
The DNA here is from genome assembly GCA_013398915.1 of Dromas ardeola. Classification (NCBI taxonomy): domain Eukaryota; kingdom Metazoa; phylum Chordata; class Aves; order Charadriiformes; family Dromadidae; genus Dromas; species Dromas ardeola. Next base: position 165,817 of record VYZM01007192.1, on the reverse strand, counting down.
CAGGAACTTCTGTTTTAAACTATTCTTGTGGATGCTGCTGCTTATCGGTAGCCTCAGGCTCTGGGGCAGGTTATGCTCTCTCATAAGAAGAATTGTGAATATCAAATAAGCATCGCAGGTCAATATGACTCACATTTATTTGATTTATGTGGGGCAGCATACAGGTATCCTCTCTGCACTGAACCATCATGGTGATTTCCCACAGCTGTAATCAAACACGAGGTCCTTGGCAGGAACAGACTGCAGTGGAAGGCAATGGAAGTCTCTGTTGAATTACCGCATCTACAAACTCAGCGTCAGTTTTAAGGCCAGATTCTGCTTTTGAGGCTTAATGGAAGCATTATGCATGTGCCAGCGCAGTGTATGACCCTTAGTGGAGGCTAATGATCTGGATTTTGTGTTGTGAGACTCTGGCACAATGATTCCGTGTCACAGTCCAGAGAGTGAAACATGCCCGCAGATGATCACACAAAGAAAAGAGAAAAAAAAAGAGGTTGGTTGACGTATGTGGACTCCAAAGCTTCCTGACACTTTGAGGAATGGGCCAGGCAGCTTAGTTAGCATTAATTCAGAGGTGCCTTCAAGATTATTTCCTTTCCCCTGCCGAAAGGGTTTAAATAGTGGGCAGCGCTTTTTGAAGTGATTTGTAAAAGAAAGACGGGTGACGCCTGAGAGACAGTTACTTTATCTTACCACCTACCTGCCCAACTAAGGTTGTTTTCATGAGAGTTTCAAGAACTCCTTGAAGAAACAAATCTGAATAAAGAGATTTGCTGCAGAATTCATGAAATGAAAGGCCTTTCTGCTATATCATCATGTCGAATTTTGTTCATGAGAAGAGCAGTGCTTGCATTAGCTTGACACACTGCAAGGGAAATGCCCAGGTATTAGCCATGAAGAGAAGCCTTTTCTTCACAGGCAGTTAAACTCTAAATTGAATTATCTTCAAGGGGTCAGTGTCCAGGTCAAGAGGTTTAGAAATTTGAAATCCCTCTAATGCTACATACTTACCTTCCCATTGTTGGCTTTTCCCTCTGTCTTCCCTCTTCCCTAAAGCAAGGAACATTGCAAGAAAGTTTTAAAATAATCTTTCTGCTGAGCATAAGTTCAGTACAATCCCAATTTTAATACATTGCAGAATGCCTGATATTTTTAGATGGATACAAATTGGAAGAAAAGCCTATTATTAACTTTAAATCAGTGGGCAGCCTGCTATTTTTGACATAATCCAGAATAATGGACAGGACTTGAGGTATTTTTTCTTTGTAGATGACTTTTACAAGATTGCTGTGATTATTGGGTGCCTCCACTCCTGAAGAGCACAAAATCTGACATTCTTTAGAGGCCTGATCTTTAGGGGATAGATGTGCAGTCACTGATGAACATCGCAAGCCTGTAAGGGCTGCCAACTTGGGTGTTAACATAACAGCACTGAAAATCTCTAGTAGGAAACCTTGTGCTGATATTTCAGAAAAAAATAATTTGTCTAAAATAAATGGTAACAGCCATCAGTTGTTGTGTCCTTAAGTTTTAATCTGCTTTGCAGGCACCCAGTGCATTTCTCTATCACTGATTACTGAGTCTGAATGAATTAAACCCATCTCTCATTGATTGTGTATGATTCATGAGCAGTACTTTCTATTAGCAATAAATTCCAATTGTTAATACTCCAATGACATTTCACTTTTACATTGATTTTGGCTTAATTACGTTAGAAATTACTAACATGAAAGAAATCTGCTTGTGGCAAAAGCCAACTGGAATAATGTGGAAGAAAAAAATGGCACATTTGGTGTTTTGGCAGGTGACAACACCTGCTTCAGTTCATATGCCTAGAACTTTTGCTACTGTGTAGCCACCACCATGAGTGTAACACAAGTAGCAGAATCCCTGCAATAGCATATACCTGTTTAGTGAACAATCGTGTCCAGATATCCAACAGTGCAGTGAGAAATCTTCAGTGTCTAATTGGGTTAAAGTAATCTATGGCAGAAGTATTCTCATTACATGTTTTTGATAGTCAGGCTGGCTGAAAAAGATTGACATGATTCCAGTAAATATCATGTCTTTTAATAAATAAATAAAGAAATCAGTGGCATTGATAGAGAGTTTTCGATTCAATTAATTCATCAAAATCAAATATAGTCCTCGGCATCTTTTACAATGTTCATTCAATTATGTATTGATGAGGAAAATAATCCCTTCGTGCTATTTATGGATTGTACTGTTATTTCTGATTAGACAGTCACTGATTCAAATGCTGTCATTTTCCCTTCCTTAGACAAGTATGGTATCTGTTGAAGGCCTGGCAAAACTCGTAGATCCCTCTCAACTGACGGATGAGTTTGAAGGATCCTTGGATTACAACCACGATGAATGGATAGAGTTGCGCGTCTCCCTGGAAGAGTTTTTCAACAGTGCCATCCATTTATTATCAAGGCTGGAGGATCTCCAGGAAATGTTGGCTAGGAAGGAGTTTCCAGTTGATGTTGAGGGCTCAAGAAGGCTCATTGATGAGCACACACAGCTTAAGAAAAAAGTGATTAAAGCTCCTGTGGAAGAACTGGATCGTGAGGGTCAGAGGTTATTACAATGCATAAGATGCAGTGATGGTTTTTCTGGTAGGAACTGCATTCCTGGAAGTGCAGATTTTCAAAGTCTTGTGCCAAAGATCACCAGCCTTTTAGACAAGCTGCATTCTACCCGGCAACACCTGCATCAGATGTGGCATGTCCGCAAGTTGAAACTGGACCAGTGCTTTCAACTCCGGCTTTTTGAGCAAGATGCTGAGAAGGTAGGGAATAATCTGTTCCTTTCATACTTTAACCAAGACTTTATTGCAAGGACACTGTGACCATTTTTTCTATACTTAGCAACATGAAGTATTCATCACAGGTGTAAATCTCATGTTGCCAGCAGATGTACTTTATGTGACTCGTAAATCAAATGCGCTGAAGTAATTGTTGGATGTAGAAGGCATAACGATATCCAAAAATAACTTGTCTGTGTCACTTTTGATGAAAGTTAATCTGCTTTTTTGTGTCACAATGGGTACAGTTGGTAGACATTAGCACAAGAATCAGGCTTTTTTTCAAGTTTCTTTTACTAAGCTTATGAATATATTTATCTACATGTCACAGCGCCTAAAGAAGAATGATTTTAGGGTTTGATTCACTATTATTATTGTTTGCACTTCTTGCAAGTCTATGGGAAGTTTGTAGTTTAAATCCTCCTAACTGTTATCGCAAACAACATTTTCAATTTCCCTTTCCTGAGAAATCACAACAGGATTGGCAACTGGTAAAATCTTTTGCAATGGCTTTGTACCAAGGACATGGCCACTTAGCTCCCACAGCATGAGATCTGAGACTGTGTTTAGGTTAAGCATATAAACAGACCAAAAGAAAGTATTCTGAAAAGACAGCAGCATGCAAAACTCAGTGTGGCTGTTTTGCATTAAAATGCACATAAGGATGGCATTTGAATTCATACCTGACACTGAAGCAGTGGCCAAGATTCCTGCTCACCAGCACAAGGCCTTATTTGAGAAATATTTAACATTAAATTATTCCATAGAGATTGCATTGCAACTTCATATTCCTTAGACGCCCGTAATGTAGCGTATCAGCCTGAAAAGCACGTAGCGTGTCTCAAAATGAAATACAGCGTACAAAAGTATTTAGAGCAGCAGAGCCTAGGTAAGTAACATGGCTTTAGGAAGCTGTAGTTTTACAGGTATGCAGTGCCGCTGCGGAGTTACATCCCCATTCCCTGCCTCTTCAGAAGATACTCACTGAGGAACCTGTAGTAGATAGGGAAGCCCCCAGCAAGCAAAGCATAGCAGCTTGTCACCGTTGTTGAAAAGACTGGCTAAAAACCAACCAGAGTTCCCTAACCAGATGTCATACACAACACCACCTACAAATTTCAGTAATACACAATAAAAGCAGGCTTCTTAGTACTTCTAGTATTCGTCTGCTGTTTGCCTCTGGAAGCATATGCAGGTACTGGTTTTGGCAAATTTATTTTAGAAAACTGTGCTGTGCTAGTGTCTTGGCAGTCTCACTTTCTTAACACAGAAGTACTTGACATTTTGTTAGGTGGTTTTGTGAGAAGTCTTTGCTGCACATTTAAAATTCTAGGCCACAGAAGTAGGGTATTCTCAGTGGAAGGTACTGAGCTCTTGGACTCATGCTTATCTAGTCTGTATATCCATCAAAAGCACCAATCTCTGAATCTTCTCCACTTAATGTATGATCCAGTTGTTTCACAAATGTGTCTGCCTGGACCCAGGAGGAATAGCAAAAGAAATACAGACCTCATCTGCAGGGGCATCTCACTGAACATGATTTTTTTAATCAGCTGCAAATTAATATTATTTTTAAAACATCAGGGAGAAGCACATTGCTGAAGCAAATATAATCATCAGTGGTGCAGAGCGAGACACAAGGCATTGGTTTTCAATGCATGTACTAAATATCTCTAAGGGATGCTAGGACTGAAAACACTCTATCATTGTATAGTCAGTCCTCCTATTGGGAAAACCTTGAATTCAGATGAGTCCCTCTAAAATGGGAGTCACTGCAGCATCACTCAAGAATGCATAAGAGCAGAGTTTTTCTTCCAAATGCCACAATATATTCTTCTCCATTTTCCTTGTGTGTCCCATGCTACAAGGAGATGACTCACTGCTGTCCCTCCCAGTGGTGGCTGCATTTCAGTCAGTGTTTCAGTTTGGATTTTCAGTTTCTTTGGCATTATTCAGATGACCACTGCTTACTAACATAAATTTTCATTTTTATTTATTATTATTATTTGCTAATATTATTAGCAAATTAATATTATTTAGCAAAATATTATTATTAATAATGTTAGAAGCTGAAAGGCTCTCAGCTCAGGTCAGTGTCTGAGATATTCTTGTTGCCAAACACCATTCTGTAGTGTTGAAGGAAGTCTCCAATATATTTTCCCTTTCTATCTCCTGAACAGGCATAAAACTATGGTGTGATACAAGTCTGAGCATTGTGACAGCTGGGTTCTTTGCACGTGTTATTCTAAGCTTGTTAAGTGTAAGGTTTAGGCAAGTCAGCAGATCAATGAAACTTTTGAGGTGATGGAAGAAGCAGTGAGAACATGGTTCCTGCCTTTTTACACTGGCTGTCTCGAGCAATTCCTGATTGACAGCACTGGCATTTTGATCTTCTTGGTATCTCTCATTCATCTACCTCACATTAACTAAACACGCAGGCTTGCTTTGGCTTCTCTGAGTAGCCCTGCTTGCCTTTCCTTGACTACTACATTTTCTCTAAGAATAGAAAATATTTCATTGTTTCATACTCTCAAATCAGTGGTTTTAATCTTTTCAGTTTGTGAGTCCCTAAAATTCTTCCGGGGATGGTTGCAGACCCTTTCACTTCACGTTTCGCACATGTAGTATGATGTAAAATATTGATGTGCTTATTCTCCTTAGCCGCCTTTTGCAGATCTCTTTGAAGTAGTCTGACCATCTCAGACTGGAAAGTACTTGTCTCATAAAATGTTCAGAGCTAAATCCAGTCTGGGCGCTGTCTCCACTGTATAAATAGTCACCACAGTGTGTCTGGGTATTGAATTTTAAAGTTTCCTGGTATCTCCATTTGCTCAGTTGAACTCTACCCTCTACAATTAGGTATGGTAGCAGAGCCAGGAGGGTCATCATCTCCTGGGGAGAGGCACAGCTCTTTCCGTATAACCTGGATATGTCATTTAGTGCTAATCAAATGACAACTCTAATACCCTGTGAAAGCTCAAACTCCAACATAAAATTCTGAGCATAAATAAGGTTTTAGGGCCTTTTAAAATATCTCTGTATACTCATTGGGTGATATTTTAGGAAACCTGTTCTAATAAGGAGAAAATGGACAAGGACTTTACATTTTCTGGACACCTCTGATTTTAAAAATTTCAGATGTCCTCATTGCCCGAAAAGTTCTTAAAGATGGGATAGGGAAAAAAAAAAAAGAGGGACACAAGATGGAAAAACACACAGTATTTTAAGGTAGGTTAATTTTTGAACCCCTTGGTATTAAAATACCCCAGATTTTCAAAGCAAATCAATTCACTTTTTTCCCTCCTGTAGATCCCCTCTATTGGAATATTTATAAATGACAGTCACTGCCTGGACACATGAATTATCCAAATTACAGGTATTGCAACTTACAGAAGGTCTGTATAGTTGTGTGCCGGGCAACTCATATTATTGGCAAAATAAAAGAAGGGGATGGCAGTCTCACCCTGGGCTTCTTCCACTCAAATCAGTGGGAGAGAGCAGAGCCATCTGTGGAGAAACTTTGTCTCCAAGTCAGGCTTTTTGGTTTTTATTTTTCTGTGCTGGGCCTGAGGGAGAGGAAAAGTTGGGCTGTCACTTAGGCACAAGCAGTGCTGAATCCCCAGATGGAGACTGGAAGGTCCTTGAAGCTCAAGTCAGCGGGCAGGTCAGCCGCGTGGGGAGCTTTGGCAGAGTGGCGTGAGGAAGTTCACATGCTGTGCAGTGCTGACTGTAACAAGCTGCTGATGAAGAACACATTTCAGCTGCTGGTGTATCCCTGACCCTCACTGTTCAACAAATTCATTCCTTACCAACTAATATATACATACATATGTACATATATGTATAATTTTGGGCCTAGAACTGAGGCTTCACCGTGGTTTTACTGGGTAACAGGGAAAATATTTTTAGCCATCAGTAACATGAAAAAATGTAGTCCAGTCTAAATTGAATATTGCTTAAACAAAAAACCCACAATCAGCAGAGATCCAACTATTAAAACTATCTGAGAAATGTTAATTGGTTGGTGGAAATCTGGACAGGGAGAAGAATTCAGGCAAGAGTCCACATGTTTGCACTTGAATAAATAGCAAAAAAGACAAAAAGTTATCCTTACACTCAGTGCTTTCCGGCTCTTCTGGAAATCATTTGTAACTGGCACCCAACTTGACTTGTGCAGGAATTTCCCCATCATCTGGGTTTGTTCCATATCAATTTTACTACCCTGGCATGTATGTGAATGCAAAACAGCTATCGTGATGTAGTCAGCATTGTCCACATTAAGAATAAACAATGTAGTCATCAGCTGGACTGAACCAAGGATCTCTACTGTAAGCTTGTAACACCAGAGCAAAGAAAGAGCAGGCTGCTGTCATATCAGCCTCTAAGGGGAGGCAGAGGAGACTTTGCATGTTCTCTCTGTTCTCACCTCCCCTTCTCCTTCCTGACTTTCCACAGAGTCCACTACACAAAGGAAAACTCCAAAAGATGGCAATGGTAGTTAGAAAATGCCACGAGTGAATTTCACTGGAAGTTTGTGGTGGGAAAAACATTTTATTTGGATAGGGCCAGCTTTGTAGAAAGTCTAGTGGCAAACCACAGGCCACATCTCATCTTCAAGGAGCAGTGAAGTAGCGGGCTTGCAGTCCAAACCATCTGCCTCATCCATACTAAAGCTTCTCTTTCAAAAATACAGCTCTGCCTGTGATTTTCCCTGCGGGCAAGCTATGGGAGGCTGTGCTGGCTGAGGGGGGCTGCCGTGGTGCTGCTGCTCTGCGGGTGGTTGCAGCGAGAGGGAGGAGAGGACGTGGCCTGCAGCTCCCACCCCACAGCAGCTGTTCCTCCCATTTCCCAGGTGATGTGACCAGCCTGGAATGACAGAAAAATTTCAGTGAGTGCAAGAGTGATTGGGATGTGACAACAATGCAAAGTTCATATGATAGAAGACAAACTCGGGGGAGGGGGAGATAAACAAAATGGTTGAGGGGAAATAGAGTGGAATAACAGTTGCAGCAATTCCCCTGCTCCCCACTCCCTGTGCGGGTGTGGGCAGTGAGACCAAGGAGCGCACGCTGCATCCTTCCCCTCTCACACACAGCGCTGCTTCGGGCCTCTTCCTCAGTCTGGTCTCCTTAAATAAGGGAACTGATGTGTTATTCTACTGGATAAGCGCTATGAGACTCAGCCTCCATTTAGTGAGATAAATAATGGGGCATTCGGTTTCTGAAGGAGGAAAATCACAGATACACCAGCTGTACTAGACTCCTGTCCAGTGTCCTATTCCCATTCCTAATGAAAATAATGGGAAGACTCCTCCTAATTTTCAGCAGAAGCACAATACCCAATAACAGTTATTCTGCAGTGCCAGATGAAATTTAGGAGTTCCTGGTTTAGAATCAAATTTAACACCACTAGACTTAACAGCCTAGAAAAATACAAAGAAGCTTTTGCTCCACAGAAAAATCAATGGGAGAGAAGACTATCCAAGAAGTATATAATCTGAGTATTTGAACTGTGCTCACACCATTACTGGAGTATTAACACCTGCCAAAGGCATATGTTCAGCAGAAGGAAGGAATACTCTGCAAGCTACTCTTTGCCTAAAAAGATGCAGGATAACTTTGACTGAATAATAGAATGCAAAATGTGGAAATTTACCCTGTGATTTAGGGGGGAAAAAGATGATTTTAAGAAAGAAACATTGATACCTTGCTGTTTGAGAGAAGGGAAATTATCAGTGCATTTGTGATTGTGCAATACATATCCACTTTGACCGTTTCATACATTACTACCCCTTATACTGCACTTAAAAATTCTGATGCTGTATGTTCTGTAATAAAATGCATTACAAATCTGATGATATGATCCTTCTTGCTAATAGGAGGCAGTTTATTTTATTACAGTCCATTAAGTAGAGCAATTGTAGCTGCTCCTTTAGTCAAGTGATGCTGTGTGGGGAAGCGTTTCCTAGAAATGGGTATTAGCTGACTTTCTGGAAAAGCAGCATAAGAAAGATTGAAAAGATCAGTAACATCTTCACTTCCTTCTTTATTTTCCATCACCTCTACGTTTTCTTCTTCTAGCAGTGTCAAAAGACCCTGGAAGTGATACATAAGCAGATGATAGAGTTTTCCTGTTTACAACATGTCATATTAACCCTTAAGGATTTGTGCAATGCCAAAAAGCATCACACCTGGGACAGACTCCTCTGACTGAGATAAAATCCACTTAGTGAAGGGCCATTTCCCCTCTCTTATTTCACTGCTGGAAGCACTCGCTTTCTTTGATTTGTTCTACATGCCACCTGTACAACTGCCTCCAAGATTTTGCGTGAAATGTTGTCTTAGAAATTACTGTAAGGGGTGTGTGTCCCAGGGAATGAGACTGAGAATCCAATGAAGAAAGTACTGAGAAGCTGACGGTGGGAGCTGTCCTATGTGAAATGAATACAAAGCCAATGAGTTCTGGGGAGGTGGTTAATTCGGACTGGGGAGGAGGCAGGAAGCATATTAAGAGGGGAAAGAACCAGAATCAGGATTAATAATGAGAGCATGTCCTTCGTGTCTTGCACCAAGGAGAAGTATATATGCCCCCTGTGCGGTTTCACTGCAAAAGGATTTGTTACTGAATGAATGGTATTTAACAGTTAACAGTAATAATCATACAGGCATAATAAGAATGGATTAGACATGGATTTTTGCATAGGATTTAGATTTCATTTAAGTTACATGAACACCGCTTTGGCTTACAGAACTCAGCGTGCCCTGGATTTTTCATCTAAGTACTAACACCATGGATATCACAACAGCACAGTAAGTGAGCATCACAGTAAGGAGCTTTCCTGGAGATTTTGAACACGGGGGGTGTTGTTAGACCTGAGGTAAGCTCCATAAGACTTCCACAATAAAAGGAGTCAATAAGCTTAGTGTCTTCTGCACAGACATTTGACTGAGGGTCTAAGCGAGGCTCATTTAAGCATGTTACTTTCGTCTTTAGCCCATCCCAAATGCCTGTGCAGACAAAGAAGGACACAGGCCTTGGGGTACAGATACCGACTGGAAAAGACTCTGAACTGGAGTCTGTGTTTGTGAAATGCATGTGTTTGTAGAGAGCTTTATAAGAAGAGTAACCGAGAATTTATGGCTAAGCATAAATGAAATCCCTTACCCATAGTCCCAGAAAAAAGAGTTCTCAGAGATCACAAGGGCTCAATTTGTTATTGGTACCTTGCCCTCTCAGCCCAAAGCAGCAGCTTCTCTCTTCATCGGGTGAAACAACTCAGTTCCAGGCTAGTTTTAGCTGCAACCCCTGACCTGATTGCATTTTGGTGCTCAAGGTCTCCCTGAGGTGTCTGCTGAAAAGACAGGGGCCTGGTCCTGTAAAGCAAAGTGAATCTCAACTTCTGTTAAAATTAGTGGAAGAGTCACAGTCTCTGTAACAGAGTTCCCACTGACAGGTATTCAGTGAGCCAGTTCTGTTAGAGCCCTACAGACGGGAGCTGTGCAGCCACCACCTCTAGCTACTGTCCCTGGCTCCAGCTTTACAGATGGCAGGGTTAGCAACTTTGCCACCCACTTACAGAAATGGGACCTTATTTCCAGCTGTTTGTGCTGCCACCCCCCTTCTTCCCCCACCCCAAGTTATGTTAGTACACATTTGCAACATTATGGGCAGCCTGATTTGCCAGGGCTTGCAATAGTCCTAATGTAAGAGAAACAAACTTTGAAAATGTTCCTGACACAATTGGTTCTTTTTTTTAAGCTATAGAAGAAATATACAGATCTCTGCATTTATGGATCTGGAATAGACATTGCTCAAGAGCAACATTTAGTCATAGTACTTTAAGTTGCTTTAGTGTCTTTTTCTCTGTCTTTTCTCATGCATATGGACTCTTGCAGAGAGAGCACATAGTGTCTGTTCTCTCCTGAAGCCCTGTTTCCATTTCCGGCATCTACTCTCTCATACTGCCAGTGAAAAATGCTTTCTTTTATAATCTGAACTTTCCCTTGGCATATGGTGCCTTTTTTGGTATAGAGATTCTCACTAGACGACTGTTCTTCCCCATTAATGAAATCAGACTTGGGATGCCAATGCTGGGAAGGAGAGTCAGCTGTCAGTCTAAGTAAGCTGCCATGTGAACAGAAGATCGTCATCTTGTGCCATCCTGTCTACTTAAGCCCACTCTGAAACTAGAACAACAACAGAGAGGACAAGCCCCATGTTCAACATGAAGTGTTTGCTCTGACACAGAATTTCTAACACCAGGCAGAACGCAGAAAATGGATGCAGATAGGTCCCTAAATTGTTGACTTGGCAGACACCATCTTACAATATCAGATCTTAAAATGTCAGAAAGTAATTAGATAGATGATAGGGAAAGGAGGCTTAAATTGAGACTGAGCTGGGTGCATAAACAGTAGTTAAGTCCGTGTTCGTATGGCACCTAGCACAGTAAAGTACTGAGTCTAGCTGGGGTATTGGCTGTTTCCAACAAAGAAATGCGGATTTGCAGTTGGAAAATGCTCTTGGAGATGAAAGGGTATGGAAACATTCCTACCTGAATACAGGTATGTTTTCATACATGACTTGGGTTGCTTTAGTATAGTACTGGGAATAGTCTGCTTCACTTAAGATGTTTTGTGTAAGACCTTTCTAATAGCATCAATCAAGGACAAAGGACCAACACAGGAAATTCATATCAAAGGGAGAAACTGTACATCCATTCTTTAAAATCTGTGTATTTCCCCAAATGAACCTATGCCAGCTCTAATCACTTTTATTTAATTACTTCACACATCTTAGAACAAAGGAGGCTCTAATAAAGCAGGTGAGAATTGAAAGCATGTAGCAATAACTCTATTGTCGCAGCAGTTTTTCATTAATTTTCAAATGTGTTCTCTGTCATATTTCTGTTTTTATTTTCTGCATTTTAAGATAATTGAATTCTTGCTATTGAGTACTCCTGCTGCTTTGTCTTGATGCACATAGGTGCTTTCTGTCATGGATAAGCCACTATGAGGTGTTCTGATGCAGCTGAATAAACAATATAATGTTCTGAATGCATCTTTACTGTGTTTTTTTTTTTCTGAAGCTTAGTAGCAGCAAAACAGGGCTTAGGCTCATGTCTTCCCCAAATTACTGGGTTTGCCGTGTCTCAGGCTTACCCCCCCCCCCTTTTTTTTAAACAAACAAAAGCACAAAATCTGCCTAGAAACAGAAAAAATGTTATAACAAGGGGTGGTTGTGCACAGAATGTGTGTTGACAGGTCCTTGTGATGCTGTGAGTGTAGATGTCGTGATAAACAGATTTCAGAGTGGGATCAGTACATTCCACTTTGGAAGGCTCTGAGAGTGGCAGCTAAACTGTGTCAGATCTACAGTCCCCCTCACCTAGTCATGGACACGAAAGAATTATTGCGGAACTGTGGAGTAAATCCTCTTCAGCATCTATAAGGATAAATTACTTGCAAAAACCTTCATCTTTAACAGGAAGATGAATCCTGCAGGAACCTGTATGCTGGGACTTGCAGCCTTTGCAGGCTCTAGCTCTGAATTAAAGGTGCAGCTAGCTGACATCTGCTCTGTTTAATATGAAGTAGGCTTCTGACAGGTTGTTAATGCCATCCACAATTTGTTGCCCCCAATCTAAAGCAAAGAGTTGCTGGAGCGGGAAGTAATCACGGGGGGGCTCTGTGGGAGCTGTTCGTTACTTTGACCACTGCTGGTCACACTTAATAAGATGTGGTTCTTGGTATCTGTAGGAAAAAACAGATTTTTGCGAGACCAGGAGATCATTGTAGAAGTTTTTAACTTTCCTCAAAGCACAAACAGAGCTCATTTCTCCTAATTGGTTTGTAAAATCAAAATGTCTTCATTATTAGTGATGTTCCAAAGGAGTTGCAGCTTTTTCACAGAGTCAAGCTTGTATCCCGCTACATTCTTATTTATCAGTCAAGGCCACGGGGTGTTCTTCCCCTACCTACCAATAGCTTTTCTGCTTTTACATCCACCAGCAGAAAGTCTGGGGACAAATCTAATAACAATAAGACAAATTCACAAGTACACACCAACTGCTTTGTGCTGCTCCTGCAAGTGAAAGCAGCTACAAACCCAGTTTTGCCATCTGGTTTGAGGAAGTGTGGGATTGCCTTGCCTGCTGAGCAGAGCAGTACACGGAACTGGATAAATATATATGAGAAATCCTCTTCCTGGTAGATGTTATTGTAGTGGTGAATGTCACCTGCCCTTGTTGCAATCGTTTCTTTCCCTGTGGAGGAGAGGGCAGGACTCCTTTTGGAGTCTACCATTGACATTTCTGTTTCTGCTGCAGTGAATCTGTTGCTGGTTTGACAGCTCTGAGGGTACAAACTTCCTCCCATAACACTTCCATGACCGGAGCTCGGACTCTACAAGCAAAGCATGTAAGAATCTTCTGAAGGCATTTTTGGTGCAGATTTTTCATATGTGGACAGCTGTCCATCAGGAAGGGTAACCATCTGCCAGAAGCTGATTGCTGTTGAGCTGGTTTGGCTTTGGAGCAACAAAATGAAAGTACAAAGGATGCAAAGTTCAAAGCTAAAAATTGGAAATTGAAAACCACAGGGGTTAACTGCCTTGTCTCCTGTCACACAGGAAGCCTGTCCTGCAGGGGGAGTCCTGATCTGATGTGTTAAAATAGGTATCTCAGTGCTTTCCATATTTCTTTATCAATTCGTCCCGCCCCATGCTGCAAAATCTGTTTGGTTTTTGTTTTTTTTTTTCCCCAGGCAGCTAAGTGTGTTGCCTCCACAGCACTTGGAATTGAACTTGATCTTTTTGATGGGAATGTAAAAACAATAACAATTCCTCGCTCCACTGCTGCAGCTATGGATGAGGAAGACTTGCGCATTTCCTTCATGCTAAGTGCGCCCTATAGCATAGTTACAGCAGTTTGGGGCCACTTTCTATCCGATTTGCACTGTATCATCCAACACCCTTGTGACCTTTCAGTGCAAGAGGGCAGAACATTAACCGAGTGATGGCGTAGTTCCTGCTTTATGTTTCCAGACTCTGGCAGCAGTCATCTCACAGCCCGTCCGCTCCTGACTGTAAGGAAACGGCTCTGAAGCCTGCCACTGCTGAAACTGGAACATGGTGTGCCGTGCTATTTGTAGTTTCCTGCTGCCGACACTGGATACGCAGTTACTATTCCTTTTGCTTCCTCCATGAACATTAGAATGGGTCCAAAAATAATTGAAGGCAGTATGTTCCGATGGAATATTTTTGCATTTGCACAAATTTCCTCTTTATTTCGCTTGCCAATTTTGATAGAGAGCATTTTGAGGCTCGTTCAGCTTCTCCAACTTGGCACCGCTGGGAGGCACAGGAATGCTCCCCTCATCAGTATGGCAAGAGAAAGTATTTTGGCATCTAAATACAGACTTAAACCTCATTTTTAAGGATGAATATAGCATATTATAGCCACAAAGTTCTGTTTTAACTAATGAAGACAAGAAGACCCAAATGCTCTAAAGGGCAACGAAGCCCCACACATCTAGAAGAAGAGAAGAAAGAGGCCCACACATATAGAAAAAGAGAAGAAAGCTGGTTTTTTAATTTATTGCTTTGATCCTCAAGAAGGTTAGGTGATAAGAGCCTAGCTGTCAGGAAATAATGTAATTAAACTGTGCATGAGGTTCACAGACTTATTGTGCAGCATCTTTCAGATGTAGCTATGTGATTATTCCTCAATGAATATCTTCCTGGCCTGGCTGAAATGCTTTAAATAGCCCACACTTGGCAGAGCTTGGGGTCTTAAAAGTGTATCTTAAATTAGCCTTCATATCTATTTATAGGTAACACATGAGGGTGGGTGTGCAGTCGAGAGGTTGCCTCCTCAGGAGTTGCTGATGGTTTAAGAGGTGAAGCCAGGAGCGTGGCCTGTGGATCGTTTCCAGGAGTATCAGTGTCATTTTAAACAAGGTCTCTCTGGCTTTTCTTCTTACATATCATGCATGTTACGAAAACTAATTCAGAAATATTTTCTTGGACCTTCATGTATTGCAAGGCCCCTCCATATTACTTGGCTTCAAAATCCGGGATGCCTTATGTCCAACACAGGTGCTGAAAAGGTGTTGCAAACAAAACAGTCTTGAGTTGAAGAATTTTGCTCAATTTATTGCTAATCAACACAAACTCCTGATCTCAATTAGGGTGTTGAGAGGAAAACGTAGGACACACTCCCAATAAACACCTATTCTTCCCCAGACTCAATTTCCCTGTTTTTTTGTCGTGGTTTATACCCAGTCTGTCAAAATTCTTCCGGTGGGGCAGCAGGGGCTGTCGAGGATAATATTTGCATGAGTTTCTTTCTGCTGCTGTAACAGCTATTCTCTGATTCTTAAATTTTTTCTGCTGATGTTCCTTAGTGTCCCTGCCCTGGCGGGGGTCACCCTCGGGGTTGGAGGAGCCCACAGAGTGTCTCCAGGCCTCGGCAGCCGCCATTTTCTGTCCCTGACACCTTGTATCCAGGCGCTTCTCTGGCTGAGGGATGTTTTGGGGCCATGGCCGGGCTCTGGCACGTGGTGGTTTTCCCCGCTGGGGCCCCCTCAGCGCCACAGATGGCGGGAACCGACCAGGACCGGCTCAGGGCGGCTCTCGGCTTCCTGACAGGCCGCCCCGCTCTGCAGCCTGTCATTCACAGTTGTTGCACAGGGGAACGTGCGAGCACCTTTACAACCTGCCAAATTAGCTTTTACAGTCCTTTCAGCCCTGGGGAATAAGAAGTCACCATGAGGGGTAAGTTGGATGTTAAGGTTTTTACCAACAAGTCTGTTGACTGAGGTAGGCCCTAAGGCAGCCCCATGAAAACCAGGGGCACTGCTGAGAGGATGGTGAGGCCCGGTGCCACCTGTGGAGCGCGTGTCCCCAGCTGGGGACACCATCCACCCTCACAGCTTGTCAGGTTTGCCAGTGTCAAGGGAAAACATTGAACTGGTTGATTCATGGGATGGGAAAATAGCCGGCACACAGGGGAAGGGAGTGCTGGACACCCCAAAATCCAGCAGAAAGGTGACGTCCTTTGCTTTCCGTCTGGACAGAGATGCCGGCTTCAGCCCCGAAGCATCGTCACATGTCGGGAGTTTAAACCTATGGTTACTCCACAGCTGTATCTCTGGGTCTCAGACACAGGTGATTTTGGTAGGGGAAATGCCACACTTCTGATACAAAACAGTAAGCGTGTGTCTGGATGATTTGTTTCTAATGGCAGCTGTTTGGAGTCACAGGAATGTCGCACATTAAGCCAGGAATAGAACCAGGGTCTACAATAAAGTCACCAAACTCGTACCGCATTTTCAGCTGAATGAAATTGCATCTCACACATTCTGAAAGCTGAGAGGAAGATCCCTGATCTGAAGGGACACTCTGATCTTTTCATAATTTACACTCTTTCCTCCATTCACGAGACTGTTGTCTATTTATCTCTTTTAGTATTACATTGCCTATCCAGACAATTAATTGATTTGCACTTAGACAGCAAGCAGTTCTCTTTAGATGATCTGTTCCCAGGAAAGGCCATTTCCGTTATAAGGAACAGAAAATCTCTTCCAGGAATGCCTGAGTGTTTGATGTCACTAAGTGCAGTAGAAAGGTACAATATTTCAAAAAAAACGAAGCAAACACACCGATACATAAAATACGCCCAGATATCATTAGTCATATTTATGTGTTCAGTATCTGTAATTTTCTCCCACCTTCAACAATAAAATTATTGCTTCTCTGTTCAGCATTATAGGAATCACATGCCTTACTTTGTGCATGGCTGTGGCTTGATATCTGTCAGGAAAAAAACACAGATCTCTTACTCTGGCATTTAGTAGGAACATTCAGCGTGAGTATGTTGGAAATGGTGCTCTGATATTAATACAAAGCTATTTGTCACATCACACATCTAGCTAATTTTCTAGTGGGTTGACAGTTGGGCCCATTGTCTGGAATAATTTAATGTGCTGTAGCTTAAACTTACTGTACTCTATGAATCATATACACAGATATTTATAACGGAAAAACTGTGTTCATGCAGCATTGAGGTTACACAAATACAGCTGTGGGTCTGAATCTTCAGCTGGTGTAAATTGGCCTCATTGGAACAACACCAATTTACCCTGGCTGCGGACTGTGCCGAACACATGTGAAAAGGAAAGATCTGGCAGAAGTATTAGCTTGTCCGTCACCATCTGTAAACAAGAGACAAACATAGAAACAAGCACAAATTTGTATTTAGGCCCTGGCTTAGCAAAGCATTTAGATGTATGCTGAGTTCTATTTTAAACCTACAAGTACTTTGATTTAATTAAGGCTGTGTTTATAGAGCGGCGATAGGAATTACAGCAGATTGGGGTTTTTTTCTGTTGAAGCAGTATTGATCAAATGTGTTGATTCATGAAATAAATGAAATGTGCTGTCAAAGTTTTCTCTAAATCCAAAATTTATTCTGGGGCCAGTTTTCCTAGTGACCCTTTATGTAACCAGCCCGGTGTCAGGACCCTGTGAGCACTGGTGGGCATTAATGGCCCTGACCAACCTCACCCATGGGCCAGGAATCCTATTGCAGCTCAGCTGTGGGAGATCAGCCTCCAGCTTTGCTGCAGCCTTTCCCACCTGGCCATGGGCCGCCCTGCTGAGCTGGGCGCTGATCCATCAGCTGATTTTGTTGCATGATCTGGGACCTGTCTTGTCCCTGTGGACCCGTGTTGCAGTCATGAGGCTGTGTGTCTGAGCCTGGTTACACTCGCTGGACCTGATCCTGACCTGCTGATGGACTTCCTAGCTTAAGCTTGGACTTGTCACCACAACTTGCCTGATGATTTATTGATTAAACCTGGTTGCCATCAGCCCTCAGGGGCTGTAGGACAGGCTCTGACTAATGAGGTCCCTGTCTGGCCTGCTGGGTCTTTGTTTCTGGCTCCTCATGCCTTAGGGAGCAGCCAGCCTGGACAGCCAGCATCAGCCCTCTGTTCTGCTGAATTTAGCTCAGGGGCTTGAGCTGACAGATTCTTCTGTATTCCAGGTAAATATCCTGATTGCTTAGACTGTTGGCTCTTCTCCTTTGTGGAGGTGTTGCACTTCTGTTGGCCTTTTCCAGATACACAGGTGAGCTAGGTATGGCTAGTTCAAATTGAACTGTAGTTATGATTCTTGTCTGAAGGCATTAGAGGACTCTCTTGACTGATTGCCTTTTATAAAGGTAGTTCACATGCAGATCTTTCCAGGATCAGGCTCTCACGTGTTATTATAGACTGTGTATGTAACACAAATCTGTTGTGTGGTATTCTTCATGTTCAAATACTGGCTAAAGTAAATTGTAAGAGATGTAAGGAATATGGCTAGGTTTATCTTTAATTGAATTGTTGTGAATACTTCAACCCACTTAATGAGATAGGAATAGACCTTGTAGCTGGAAACTTAGTCCCTCAAGAGAGGCAATTCTGGCAGTTACTCTTCTACACGTGTTATTATTTTGTTTATATTGTGGAAATATATGAAAATGAACTTGCTTAGCTGTAGATGCCTTCAGAGTGGAACTTTCTACTTTCTGTTGTAGATTAGTCAATTTAATACTGGCCGGATAGTTTTGAAAATCCTAAATGCACATGGACTCTTATATGGACCTCTCCTTAATAAGCAGTGAGCGCTTATCTCCAGTGTTTTCCAACCTGTGGATCATGGATATTAAGTTCCTTAGTGGTTGGTAAAGGTATTCGATAAAACAGATTTATTGTCCATAGACTTTAATTTGCTATAGCACTTACCTTGAAAAATTTTATAGGGTCCACAAATTGGAAAAGATCGGAAAGCACTGATCTAATGGGGATTTCATCTGGCATATAATTACTCATCTACTCAAATACAGGCAAGATATTCTTTTAGATTAATGTGGCTTTTTTTTCTCTTTGTTAGCAGCATATGGAAGCGTAGTGGGAGAATACATTTATGCCTGGTGCATTATGTGTGAGACTGACTGGAGTTTACTACAAAATCCTGCCTTATATGTTTTTCTAAGTGCTCTTGAACTTGCACTTCTTCTTTGGAGCACCGGATGGGTTGTGCTTGTCAGAGCAAATCCAGTAAATGCTACTGGCCTTTGTCAATATTTATGCAGGAGGCTGCCAAGAGAAAAGATAGCGAGGTAATGCAGAATGCACTGATGTTGATTCAGTAGCTGCTGCTCTCCCATTTTTGTATCTTATTTTCTAAAATTGATGCCAGAAGCACCGCACAGGTGATTCTAGATGATGTCAGCTGGAGTATTTCCAGCAAAAAAATCAACATTCCACAAAGCCCTATTGGGACCTTAGTTTGGATAGAAAAATAACTATGAACTAGAACTAGTGCAGAGAGAGGCTGTGTATCTTATGAAAAAATAAAAGAGCTGGGCTCTAGTAAAACAAACAGCAAGAGACACAATGAACCCTCCCTGTCCACACTGGAAAAGGTTAAACACCTGGGAGAACACTTTTAACTTAAAGGACAGTGTTGACCTAAGAGCAAATGTGTATAGACTGCCCTTGAGTGTGATTTAGGTCAGAGAGTGTATGAAGAGTTCAGTAACAGGAGCAGAAAGTTTCTGGAACTGCTTCTCGTAGGAGGAGCTGAGCTGTGGCACTTAACTCGTTTTCAGGTGGAGCTTCATCCCTTTATGAAAGGAAATTCTATACTGTGGTTAGCTGCCAAAAGCAGTGATTGGACTTGACCTGAATGTCCCTTTGGGGCCATTTTCTTTATATGTATCCTATATTGTTCTTCAAGATGGTGTGTTTATAATCGTTATCATTCTGCCCTTACTTACCCGCATGATTTTGGTATTTATGGCTCCGAACTTACAGAGAAGATGATTTGCTACAAGCAGGTTCGTAATTAATTACAGCCCTAGTATTGCATTAGATAGACTTGGAATTTATTATTTTTAGCACGTATAAACAATTTCATTAATAAATATATTCAGTTCACTGGCTGCCAAAACCATGAGGGCTGTAATCCTCCCATCAGTACCACTTGGCATAGGGTGTGCTGCCAGCCATGGGATGGGAACACCATCCTGTGGTGCTCTGCACCACTGCTTTAGAATCCAGTGCTAATGCTCCTCAGCGAGCTCTGACAAAAGCCAGAGAGTAGAGGTTATTATTTGAAATGATGTTATAAATCTCATTTTATCTGAGGTAGAGCTGGACTGCACACAGTCTGCATACATGCTGTTCCATATCCATGTGTTTCTTCTCTGTTCTCAAACAGCTGTTCTCGCCATGTACTCACTAGTCTGCCAGATGTTACAAATCCAGGGAAAGCTGAGTCGTATTCTCCCTCCATAGGACTTATTCATGACCAGCTTGAGACCTGCTGTTTGGTCTAACACTTAACCTGGATTTTCTAGTAACTCATCAACTATGATGACAAAACGTAAGGTTAAGAACTCATTGTTGCCAGCACGACTGACATTGGAGATATGATCTCATAGCCTTACTCTCAAGTAAAGTGGCCTCAAGACCACATGTGTAGTAATTACTGGCACATATATGATAATTAATGACAGTTAGAGTAGGTGCTTTAGCGAAGTGTTGGGTGGAGATCCTTTGGATCATTCTTACTTTTTCTGACTCTCTCATAAGAGTCTAATTTTTGTAATTAAATGTGGCAATTAACATTCTTCAGCATATGCATTCACTTTCCTTTATGTATTGATAGAAACAGGAGCTACAAGAGATAATAATACTGAAAGTTTATCTTCTCTTTAAATATGCTTAACCCCTCCCCCCAGCTACTCAGTCACTGGAAAACTCTTAACTACTTACTTGGTTTCCAGATTATTTAGAGCAAAGTGGAGAAGAGCTGGTCTGGGAGACACTGAGGACAGTTGGTTCACGTGTTTTAAGTGATATAATGTCCAATGTTAGTTATTCTCTGCTCCTGTTTAGTGTGAATTTAGGACTGCAGGAATGATTAGCAGACTTAAGAATTAACTCACTGGCAGTCAGCATGGCTCCAACTAAGTAGTAAGTCAAAGGAATAATTAAAGATTCATTAATTTTATGATAATCACTTAGGCTAGGTTTGTTAGGGCAGGCTTTTTCATGAATGGCGTGAGGTCAATTGATATGGTGCTGTATAGCAATATTATAATGACACAGAAAATCTCAGTTAGCTGAGATACGGTATCTGGTGTAAGCTGATCTCGCAGGGTACGTTCTCGAGACTCTGCTATTTACTGCATTAAAAACTCATTCCTTTGTCAGGGAAACTAACTTATCAAAGGATGTTGAACATTTTTCAGGAGCCCAGGTTACCCCTTGAAACTAGGCTGGTCCTCACGGGGTTGAGTAAAATAGCAATTGTTGGGTCTTTGCCATGCTCACATCCTTAATCATAAATGGTGTGCTTTAATTAAGCAAACTAGGCAGCACACTCGCTTCAGGAACACAGGAAGCATCAGTGTTTCTCATGTGGAAAACAAGTTTAACATGAAAGTTTTCAGGAGATACTGCTGGTAATATGGGCCAGGCCAGACAATGTTGACAGGCCTTCATATTGAAACCATCTGGCTACACATTGCAAACTCTCACGGCAACATTACGAGTCGCCCAACGTTTGGTATCTTTCGCCCCTCAACTTCCAGTCATATTGCTATGAGAAAGTTGTTTAAGTCCATTTGTAGACTTTGTGGTTGAGGAGAAAAGTTTGAAAATGTAATCCATTAGATCTCAAAAGCAAATAATACCCCATTTTTATGTATTTATTTATTTAAATCCCATTATTGCTAAGCAAATTTCATGATCTGTGGGACTGTGTGATACTTATCATTTCCATGCATCCTTGATTAGGAGGGTGAAACTACTAAGTTTTCCATGATGCCAGACCTGTGCAATAAAGAAAACCCAGTACTATTTTCTGGGTACTTGGGGAAATGTCTCCAGTTAAGTAACCATTAAGCAGAAATGCTTGAGAAGTCTTTGAATGAACCAGCCCTGGAAACAAAAGCAACGTAGACAAATCCAAGCAGTGCCGTTACCAGGCTGTGCTGTTTTGGGGGGTGAAGTTAGTGATTCCGCATAGCACTGGACTGGGCCATGCAGAGGTACCAATTCATCTGGAACTTGGTTGGGTATCTCGGATACAGCAATGTATATGCGACATGTTTGCGGTCTTGCAAAGCCCTGGTTGCTGTGTAAAGCAAGAGTGATTGTAAATACTGCTTATTATTCATTAAGACTCAAGAGCAATGAAAGTTTTTACAGAGCAAACTGCATCATTAACTCTACCTTAGACCATAGTGTATCTGCATCTTTTTACTCTGCACTCATTCCTAGGCACCTTGCTTTATTTTCTCCCTGCTCCAAACCACATGAAAGTCAAAACTCTTCACTTTCTGGAGTTTCAAGTGAGACTTGAGAGAGTCGGGAAGAGACTCCAGACCATATTGATGGGGGATAATTTGCTACAGGCACAGGCCAGCTGAAATCAAAGTAATTTTTTATGAAGAGTATAATAGAAAGATTCAAAGTCTAAACTGAAATTGAGTCTCTTCCAAAATTTGCTATTGTCCATGAGTAGAAGTTTAAAAAACATACTGTTTTGGAAGGTGGTACAGATCTCATCATTGAGGTCTGTTGCTCAAAATTCCAAAGGTCGTCCTCTCAACTGCTATTGTGTATTTCAGTTGATTAAGCAAGACAAAATGATTAATCGTCTTTTAAATTTCCTTTTTTTTCCTTGATAGTTTATTACGGTATTTTAAAAGGCAGAAGCATGGTTGAACTTAACCTAGATTCTCATCCAATAATATGTGTATAGATTAGATGGAGGAAATGCTCCCTGTCCACAGAATAATAGATTACTAGTTTGAATTACTTGTCTTTAAAAGATCCTGATTTCGGCTTTGCTGAGCATAAAATATTAGATTTACTGTTTATTTTTAGTGGAGTGCTGCCAGTTTTCTTCTCCCTGAATGTCTTTAGATTGTTTAAAACATTAAAAAAATGTTAACAACAAACATATATCTACTTACAAGAAATCTGTGTTGGTTTCTCAGCAGAGATGTAAAATCTTGTTGTTGGGACATGAACTTCTCTGTTATGAAATTTTTCTTTCTTTATTGGCTTTATGGCAAGTGTGGCAAATTATTTTGTGCTTGTGTTGCTTATTAAATTTAAATAAAGTGAGAAAAAGGAATTCAATGAGAAAGCTTTAGGTGTCTCTTCAGGTTATAGTAGGTTGTTTCATTCTGTTTAATTGGCAGTAATGTTTGAAACCCCTGACCTTATCCTTGCAAAAATCTTGTTATTTATACTTTCTGAAAAAAGGGTGATTGGCTTGACTTTGGTCAGCTCCATGGGTACAAATGAGAAAGTAACTGTGTCAATGATATTATTTTGGACTTGCATCATTTTAACTTGAACCAAATTTGGCCTTTAAGACTATTCATCAACACAAAGTACAAGCTAGTGTAGACTCTGTAGTTGCAAGTGTATTTTCACAAATAAAAGATTGTGAGGTCAGGCATATGTGACAGATTTTTGGGACCAGGTCGGTGTAGTGTGTCTGGTGGCTTCGGAGAACTTGTGATGTTCTGCCTTTTGATGAAAGGGATATTCAGTGCTATTTCTGCAAATCCCCTGCATAAAGCAGCTCACTCCCATGCTGAATCGAGTGCTTTGCATGAAATGCTGAATTTATTGCAGGAATCTTAGGTGACTCATGTGGGGCCTTTTCTCTACTCTTAGGAGCACCGTCTCTACAGGTAATGGGTAACTGACACTGAGAAACTACAGCAACATACAGTACCTGAGCAGTGGGCTCTGAGTGTTCTTCAGCTGTCACAGGTCAAAAAATGTTATTCAGTGCTAAAGAAAGAAACAGCTCTTGACTGGAGGACACATAAATGTTATAACAAAAATCTGGGCTGATCCTTTGACTGTAAGGTGGTTGCTTAGAAGCTGCATCACTTGC
The DNA here is from genome assembly GCA_013398915.1 of Dromas ardeola. Lineage (NCBI taxonomy): Eukaryota > Metazoa > Chordata > Aves > Charadriiformes > Dromadidae > Dromas > Dromas ardeola. Next base: position 142,032 of record VYZM01007192.1, on the reverse strand, counting down.
CTTTTCACCCTGAAACACTTTCTTTAGCACCACGGACTGTATCGACCTGACCTCCACTGCCTCTGTAACTAGTTTTTCTTTCCTTTTAATGAATTAATCAGTTGGGTTTTTTGTTATGGAAGGGTCCTTATTAATGGACAGTTGCCCAGGTTGCTGAGATGGAGGTGAGGGAACATGGTTTGAAAAGATTCTGTAACAAAAATTGGTGAAGAAAAGAAGAAAACTGAGATTGTAATGCCTGCAGAACCGTAGACAGGAGTAGAGAGTGAAAGGTTCTCACTTTAAATGCATGTAATCTCTAGCACAACGCAGAACAAGCCAAAACATAAATACGCTATCTCCTAGCTGACTTGTGATGGCTTATAATGCATGAATGTGCTGCAGATTAAAGTGTCACATTAATGTGATACAAAATAAGAAATGAGTTTCATCGGCTTTATTCAATATAGTTCTATCTGTGTCTGAAGTACTGAACTATCCATTTTGCTTGGAAATCCATTTAGAAGTGGGAGAAGTTGAAATGTGTACTCTTTATAGGTATTAATAAAATACTTTTTTTCTTTTTGTCTCTGCATCCCAAAAATAATAAGTGGAAGATAGACTGGCTTCTGGCTTTGGAATTGGAAAGATCTAGGAAATATAAGTGTAGAAAGTCAACTGGCTCTTTGCATGTAACATTTGGAAACTTTATGTGTAGACAAAAAAGAAAGAGGGGCAAGAAAATCCCATCAATAATATTTGTGGAATTTTTGGTCCATTTCTGGATGAAGGTTACTTTATGAACTGCTAGATCTTCAGTCAGTGAAGCAACCCCTCTGCTGCCATCTTTCTATATATGAAATTGCCATTACTTATAGGAAAAGATTATGGGATCATCTTACTGAGGAACATGCTTTATGAATTATGTTTCCTGACTTATCATTCTGTTAGTAATGAAATATGGTGATAACTTAAATGCTTCCATTGCTCAACAACAGCTTATTTTGGTGAAGAACATAGATGAGGTCTTTTGGTTTGTGTTGCATATACATCTGTCTGAGAACTGTATGTATTTATATTTTGCACTGTCTCTTTTTTTTTTTTTTCCCCTCCCTGTCTAACACTTTCTTTCTTTCCTGTGTGAATACTTCTAGATGTTCGACTGGATCAGCCACAACAAAGAACTGTTCCTGCAGAGTCACACGGAGATCGGCGTGAGCTACCAACATGCCCTTGACCTACAGACGCAGCACAATCACTTTGCCATGAATTCCATGGTGAGTTGAGGGCATGCTGTGAACGCTGGGTCTGTGTGCATGTGAGTGAGGAAAGGGCTGGCACGTGAGGCCACCACCAGCTCAGAGAGCACTGTGGACCTGTGAGAGGTGACGCGAGGGAGGTCAGGCTGGGCTGTGGCAGCAGCCCTGTTTCTGGGAAGCAGAGTGTTGCCCTGTCTACCCAGACACTGATATATGATTATTTCCTTGAATAAAGAGCAGCACAGTCCTGTGGAGTTTGTTTACATTTTGAAGAGCAAATACAATATTTTTTTAAGTTTTTGACGTTTCTTTGACTGGAAATTAATGAGAGCTGTGGGTGGCACCTTAATAATTTATGCTTCTACCCCCACACCCTGCTAAGGTACTCTTCAAAACCTTGGAAAAGAGACGTTACTCAAGCTGTCAATTGTGGCCACAGTGGGATTTTGGCTTTTTCAGTAGTTAATCGGTCAGTCTTTTTGAATGCAACTCAACTTACCTTAGGTTTAAAAAAAACAAAACAAAACAAAAAAGCATCATTATACATTTATAAGTGCTTTGCTCACTTTCTTATTCTTTCCAGGCATAAGGTATTTGTTCTGGAAACTGCTCTGCTTTCAGCACAAGAATGAGGACAGAATGTATTGATGTTTTGATTGTTGCAGGGGGTTAGAAAAATGCGTGCATACCCCCTGCTGCGATTGTACAATGCAGCGGTGAGCCCTCCCTGAATGCTCCCTGTCGACTACACAAAAGCTTGGCCTGAGTAAACCAGCTCCTGCAGGTGTACCTCTTCATGCTGTGCATGGTCGGGCTGCAGTTGTGCTGGGGCTGAGACCTCAGAGGTGGTGGTTGACATTTAAGTTGGTGGTGTAAGTCACTAGAGAGCCGCACCTTCCTGTGCTGCCGAAGGGGCACAGGACTTGAGAGCAACTCTCTGAAATGTGAAAAAGAGGCCCTGACTACCTGAGGTCATTAAAGACTGCACACTGCTTTCAGAAGATTACAGGTGTTAACCCTGGTATTCTGGCCAAATTCCAGATCAGGTAATTAACTTCTATGACCTAAATTCTACCCACTATTTCCACCTACCTAGCAGTTCCTCAGTAAAGCACTGTGCCTCACTAGGGCATTGCATAACAGTGGAAGATGAGAAATGTTTATAATGTATTTATTGTGATTATAATTGAATGGAGCACTGAAAAAACAGGCTCCAGGCACCTGATTGTTAAGCTTGCCGTCACAATGCCATCTAGCAAAATACAGGATAGCATGGCCTTCATATAACACTGCTGCTCACAGAATCCTAACAAATAAATGTGTCCTGGAGGTTAGTGCATTAAGTCATCTGACTTACAAAAGACGCAAAGTCAGTCATAATTCTTCAGAAAACACCATTAGAAGAGTCAAGCTGGAGGACCTCCCTTTATCCTTTTTGTGGTACTGTCTGGTAATATTTTCTTAAAATAACTGGGAGCTAAACTTGGAAAGAGATAATTGTTGTTAATAGAAAATTAACGAGTGACAAGGAGGGTGCCACCTAATGGAAGAAAAATTATTTTCCTCCTTCTTCCATCTGTCCCCAAGTGAACTTTTGGGCATGAGGAATGCAAGGAAATGAGACGTTTGTAAAGATCTTGGGGGAGTTTCTGGAGGCAGCCTCTCAGTGGCTGTACTGTGGCTCGTGGCTGTGCCATCTCACCACCTCAGTGCTGCCAAACCCCTGTCTAATAGAGCTGCCCAGGAGAGACACCTCTTTGGCCGAGGGGAAAGAGTGCAGCAGATGACATGCCTCCCATTTTGTACTGTCTCCAGTGTAACCCACGCACGTGTATAGTCATATGGAAGCCCATACAGTCAGCATGAATCAATCTACAAAGAAGATTGTCTACTCCCTCTCTTTAGCATAGAGGATCTATGTGGAAGAGCATGAATACTGGGCACCTTTTACTTTCGACCTTTAGGTACGGTGAGAGATGGCACTCAATTCTGCTCTAATTAATTGGACTGAAATAAATGACCATGGAGGAACCCCACAATATAACAGATATGCCAAAGGCTATATATGTTCTCAGATAATCTTCCTTATAGGAATATAAGTCAAAGAGAGCAGTACACCTGTATGTCATTTTCCACTTGCTACTTTTCTCCTAGCTTTAGTTGAATTTTAGACCTAGAATCCCCTCTGATGATGGGGTGATGTCTTCCTTTTGGCTTAGGATCAACATCGATTCATACAGCAAACAGGCACAGTCCATTCAACTTTGATTTCTATTTTAAAAAATTCTTGTGCTATACTTTTTCAGTCGGAACTTTTTCAAAAAATTCTTCAGCGGATTTCAGTTGTTGAACAGAGGTTACATAATGAATTGTGGTTTCAGTATTGACTGCCATTGACAGTATGGCAAAGTCAGGATAAAAAAGACTATATAAATATTTCAGGATACAGGTGCAACTCAGGACTACACTATTTTTTTTTTTTTTTTTTTTAAAAAAAATCTAAATGAGGCCTTCATGGTATTTATCAGAAATATCATAGTTTTACTCGGTGACTGAAATTCCTCATGATCTTTCTCAAGACTTTCCATGTTGCTGAAAGGACTGTATTTGGGTTACGTGTCTGCACAATGGCCTTTCTAGCAGGGATTTCAATGCAAGGGTTGCACAAGGTGGCAAATGAGGTGAGTTTTACAGCCTGGTGAGGTCAGCTTGTGGAATTAAATGTGGCTGCTGTCTTGCAGAGGGCTGGGTATCCTATTTTTGGAACAGCAGACATGGGGGTATATCGAGCTGAAAGGACATTTGGAAAATGGTGGGAAAAGGGTAATAACCTTAAGCTGCAGGCTACCTGAGTAACCTGGAGCTGCTGTTCGTATGTCAGTATAGTGCTGCAGTCAGCAGTGATGCTCTTTTTCAGATGGAGCATACTCTTTGCTAGAAAAACATGGAGTGACTCTAGTGTCCCCAGAAGTCAGTATTGTGACTATGAGGGTGTTAGTGTGCAGGAGACATCAGCTTGCTGCATAAGGGTGTTGGGCTGCATACTAGTCACACCATTTGTGGTAAAGCATGTAGGAAGAGCAAGAGGAGATTGAAATGAAAATGACCCCCTTCCTGGCCACAGCCCAGCTTCTGTGGTAGATGGTGGTTTTGTCTCTTGGCATGCACAAGAACTCTGCAAGCCTCGGTGAAGAGACTCTGTAGTAAGGATGAAGCCCCTGCATTTGTTCAAGGCAAGAGCCAGTGATGGTCAGCAATGGACTTGGAACAGATCGACTTACCTGAATGAAGCAAAACCGGAGAAAGGTGGGTGATGACTGTGAACGTAGTGGTAGGACATACCACAAGCCTACACAGCAGTCTGAGCCGTACTTTTGTTGACAGAAGAGTGGGGCTAGAAATATGGATCAGGTCTGTTTCATGCACAGCAACGCTCTAGTGCAGAGGCGGGTCTTGCTGATAACTGAGAAACTAGTGGGAAAGAACCACCACAGCTAACTGTAACTTCTTGAGGCAAGATATACAAGGTCTGTATGTTTTGCCAGGTTCTCTGATGCACGGTCTGATTATGTGGGTTTGGTTGTTTTTTTTTCTCTAATACAGTTGTCTCTACGAAAACTACAGTCACTGATGTTAGAAATACATAATGTGCGATTGCCACTGTGCAACTGCCTTCATTCAACTGTCTTACTTCTATGGCAACATCTTCATTCAGTTGTTCATGCTACCATTTGATTTCTGTTGGAGACTGTTGGAAAATGGCTAGTGCATATTATTTGATAACATTTATATTGCAATAAGAATAGGAGATTTAGGTCACTGTTCTAGATGCTATACACTTTCAAAGGAAGAAATGGTCTTTGCCTTGCAGTCTATTGCCAAAGGCTCTGCTCCTACAATATTTATATACATAAATTACTTCTGCACATCAAGAATTTTCTTCTGTTAAGTTACCTGCTGATAAATATTTGTGAAGTTAAGGATTAAGTAACATAATGCAGAAGGTGTTAGAGAGAAAACTATAGCTCTGGTGAATTTACTATTAGGTATATACTCATTTGTGTTTATAATCCAGTATTACTCAATGTCTTCAGGTAATAACCTTGGCTGCAAAAAGAAAATGACAGGAAGCCTCTCCTGTTTCTTTACCAGAGAACGGGAGGTTATTACCATCATACCTATTTGCAATCCCAGGTAGAGTATTGTGACCCACCCAAGTCTGAAATCTTGAGATTCTGGTGAGTTTTAATAAATTAAAATGTTCACATCGGATTCATATCTGATTAGCCTTCAAGCTCTCTAATGTTAATTGGCTAACATTTAGCTACCATGGTTTGGGGTCAAGACATGAGGTTGGTTCAAGAAGAATGACTCTTCAAACCCGGTGAAATGGTGCTGCATTCTTTTTTTTTTTTTTTTTAATACGTATATAAATCTTTTGTTTTCTGAGTCTCAAGGGTGAACTAGAGCACACTATAAACTTTTTCTCTGGGAATTTTCTTTATAGTTGTGATTTTCTAGAAATCTGCTTTATAATTTAGCAATATCTTTTATAATGCAATATATTAGTCCCAGCAATGGTTGGATTGAGAGTAGTTCTGCAATCATGAATCTGAGTAACAAAATAACAAAAACTTGAAGCACTCTTATTGGTTGTGGGGCTTGAGGTTGTTCATGGCTTTTGGAGTTTGTTTTGTTTTGTCAATACATTAAAATTTAGTATTGAGAGAAGATATGGAGGAGGACAACGTAGCTGAGGATGGCTATATGTTTTGCAGGGGAAAACCCTACAGACTTCAGTGGAAGTTGGATCAGATCTTGGATCTCTAAGGTGTTTTGTTTTGATTTTTTTTTTTTTCTTTACACTATGCCTACTGTCCTTTGAGCCTGGCATAACTAATAATAGTTAAAATATTCTCTTCAGTTCCTCTAGAAAATACACTCTCTAAATGTTTATTGGGTCATGCCTTTTGTCACATGCTCTTCCTGTACATCTCTATAGGCATGCTGTGACCAAAGCTCCTTCTTGGAAAAACAATTTGTTACTCTGTTTTTTACAATAATATTTCTTCCTTTTAAATTAACAATGTGGGAGGTGGAGAAGTCATGTATTTGAGGTAATAAACCGTAGTGTGGTGTTTTCCTTTCAAATAAGGACCATAAATATTTTTTTCTGTCATTCAAGGCAGTGCTTGTTTTCATTTCAGGTTCAAAATAAATTATGTTAGTCTTTTATCACAGCTGTATAATGTTTATGCTGAAGCAATAATACTTTTCATGAAGATGAATATTTAGCTCCAACACTTTGTGAGTAATCTCAATAATCTAGTAAATTCACTAGAGAAAAAAAGCAGTGTTTCAGTATGACACAAAGCATACTGGTTGTAGCTCTGCCCTTGGATACATGGTATACGTGCCATTTGTTCCGACTGAAGTTATTCATATTTCCTTTGCCAGGACTTTTTTTTTATGCCTGGATCTGTTAACCTCCTTAAAGAATGAGTTATCATTTTCTGTGGGACATGCATAAAAATGGCAGTGTTCAGTGCTGGCATTGCTGCCTATCCTGCTGTCAGGGAGTTAGCTGTCTGACGCTAGATGGAGATACATGTTGTCCTAAGAAAGTCACAATATATTTCAAACACCTTACAATTATCATGTAAAGGCTAATGATGTCTGTTGAAAATTCCTGACATTTATCTAAAATGAACGATATTTTTCTGTACGTAGGCTGAGATAAAATGCCATCCAATATTATTCTGCAACAGGCTACGTATAATTTGCCTTGTTATAGAAACTTAAAGGTTTTAAAGATATCTCATGAGTTTATTTTGTCACTGAAACATTCTGCTTTGGATTTATGTGTTAGGTTCATTTCACAGATGGTTTATAAACTCACAGGAACACAGTGCAAGCTGGCTATTTTTTTAATTTTATTTTAAAGAAGAACTCTTCAACAATCAAATTTCACCTTCAGTTAATCTGCAAACCCCTTCTCTTGCAGCCCACCTTCGCTGCTTGCCATCACAGTATCTCAGCTAGTTCTCTAGGAAATGAGATGAACACAGCCAAGTTCGTTGCAGATTTAATGCTTCACACTGCTCATTTTTCGTTTACGAGTGTAAGGTATTCTTTTTATACATGTATTAGAAGAAAGTGTTGTTCCAGCTAGAGTTGGAGGGTTTAATTAGGAGGGAAGGTCTCCCAGCATGCCCACTAGATGATCAGGGCTGAATTACTGTATTTCCCTGTGGGAGATCATTCCGCAGTTGAAACTCTGCTACTGTCAGTGCTTATTGCTGAGACTGCGGGCTGTTTTCCTACCAAGTATTAGGGACCTTAGCAGTGATCGCTTGCACTGGGAGGAACAGCTATGTTCTTGACAATGATGACCAGAATCAGGGCCTTGTTTAGGTGACAGAAACAGACTAAGAGTTGGTGGACAAAGAGGGGTATGTGCACTTGCAAGGCATTGCACAAGGCTTTCCTAAACTGCAAAAGAAACTCTTGCGTACCATGATGCTGATGTACGTGTGGGGAAATTTTTCTTTTGTTTGCCAGCCAAGTGATCTTTAGAAGGCAAAAATCCCCTTTTATGACTAAAGTTTCAAAGCTGAAATAAAGTCAATGAAAAATGAACTCCGACATGGGGAGTGTTTTTTGGAAAGTCTGCAAATACATGTAGAATAAAGGTATTTCAATGATAAATTAAATATATTAGCCAAAACTTGGGTGTATCCTAGTATCACTACAACAGAATGTCAACTGAAGTGTTTTTACCCTTACTTCTAGGCATTAATATATTGTTTTGTCCTTGTTTGACCTATTGTAGTCCTATATAGCCATAAATCAGTGATCTCTTGCAATCCTCTTCGGGGACACCTCCCTGTTTTGGAAAAAAAAAAAAAAAAGAGGCCTTATGTTGTATTTAAAGTGAGACTCTCTATGAACCTGCTAGTATTGGATTTTCGAGCCTAAACGAAAAAGTCACGGACATTGGTTGCTCTATTTAATTTATTTCCCATTAGGATAAAAAGATCTATAAAATAGTGAGATAGAAATATCTCAGTTTTTAAAAAGCTCAATTTTTAGAGGTGAACAAACCAGAGGGAAAGGCAGGTTTAACTTTGTGAAATGTCAACAGTTGACTTTTGGCAGCACGGATTTTTGTTCAGTTTTATTCAGAACATCACATGTTGGCAGATAAAGATGAAAAAGTTGCTTAGAATTTTATTCTTCTTCAAGGTAGAAATGAAATGTCTTGCATTTCTTGGATTAAATGTTTTTGGATTAAAAAAAATTAAATGTTTTTCTCCTGAAACTAAATTCTGAAGTGCCTTAACGCCATATTGCGTTTTACCTCAATCCACAACAGAGATTTTTTTTCCATTTTTTTCCAGAGCTCCCATCTTTCCCAGTAATAGTGACACTGGGTAATGGTCCTGAGACTGTAGAATGTGTTATGTCTGGTAGGATGTGCTGTCCTGAGTTCCAGATCTTTAGCCAAATGTTTGCTCTGTCTTGCTTTTCTGTGGGACCTTGGACAAGTCTTATATGTTCAAGCCACACTTCAGTGTCTCTGCTTCATTGAGGTGGGACAGATAAAGCAGAGGTGAAGAGTGCATGTATCCAGAAGTAGGAGGTATCCTCACTGCAATACCTGTTGGAGATATACGGAAAAGCACATCACATGTGATATTGCACTTGAATCCATTTATTGCTCAGAAAGCAACAGGGGAAACTGTTGGGAGTTGGGAGGGAAAACAACAGGAGTCTGTTTCCTGAGCCAGTTCCACTAGGTGTGCTAAGAACGGAGGTGTGAGCAGGTGACTCCCAAACTGCGCTGTGCTTTGTGCTGGAAAAAGTATGGAGTTAGTGGACTGGCTAAAGGACAGGCACTCTTCCATGAAAAATTCTCATCTAGGAAAGTGAAATTTCATCCATGAAAATCCTCATCTCTGTATAGAAATACAACAAATAGATATGACAATATATAAATCTCCCTAACTTATAAAACAGACTCTAAGAACATCTGCTGTGTTTCAACTAATCTTACCTTTACCTTTCTACTAGTTAATATATCTATATACTGTAGCTATAGGGAAGGAAGGAATTCAAAGTTGTTTTCCTCCATGCTCATTGCATTACAAGGGCTGAGACACATAAATGCAATACATTGCATTACAAGGGCTGCAGGAAAATAAATAGATAAATGAGAGCAACTATTTTTTACATGAAATCAAAACTTCTTTGGGAACTTTACTTTTCCTTCAAACACAGCGAAGTTCCATGTCTTCATTTGGTGCAACTCCCCAAGCTCTAGCAACTGTAGTGATGCTACACTCTTTCCACCAGAAAAGCTGACCTGAAATATTACAAAATGATCTTGGCTGGGGCTCAGTCATGAAGACTTTCTGGGAGAAAGGCTTAAATATTTAGTTTAAACTTCAGTTTCTAACCTAGAGGGACACAAAGAAGTGTTTGACTGCGGCTGGTGGTCAAAATTCCAAATCATAATATCTTTTTTAATATACTTAAAACTCCAGAACAATTTTGATCGGTATCTCTAATTGTACTGAAAAAAAAAAATTATTTCTTTAAAATTAATGTGATGATTTTGAGAGAAATCCAATTTTTAAGAAATGGCTATGTGATGGGGTGTGTGTAATAAAACTGGAGGCTGGATATTTCTTTATATCTGTGTTATTTATGTGACAGCTGCCACAGTCATGGTTCTACCAGGGAGAGCAGAGAGGCTGTAAGGGCTATGGCCCCATCCTTCTTTCCTTTAGCACCTACAGGTATGATGAGTGTACTTCGTAGTTATCCCACACACTTTGCAGACATACTTTGCCCTGCTTCACAACTTAGTTTGGACCTGTGCCTGCCTTGGCAGTGCTCTGTTGTGTTTCGTGTTTGGATTGGCAGATATCTTTCCACATTGTGCTCCCACTCACTATGATGAGATCCTGCTCCAACAAACACTTCCACCTCTGATTTATTATTTGCCCATGAGTAATACTGTTAAAATCATCAGAGCTGTGTCTATGTGTAAGGGTCTTACAGATTCTACTCTCTGAAATTACTAAAGCCTTTTTGAAATATTTTAGGAGACAAGAAAGCAATGAGTCAACATTAGCAAAACATCTCAAATTCTGGGATGTTCCTTTTCTCTGGTGAGAAGGAGAGAGAAAGGAGAAGTGTTTACATCAAATGACAGTCCAGAAATCTGCAAGACAGCTGTCACTTGTCTTTTGATGGTGCATCTTTATAAGACATTGTCATGATGGCTATTTATTTTCAGGTTTACATTTCTATGCAGAACGGGGGTATTGTAATGCAATTGCGTTGCTGTCCACAGGTCAGTTAGAAAGGCTGAATAAAAACCATCATGGAAAATTCTTATGAAAGAACAGAAAATATTACCCTTTTAGTAGGCTTTTTGAATCCTTCTAAATTCAGAATGTAGTTAAATGATATCTCTGCTGGAGAACAGCTTAAAATAACTTGCAGAAAAGATAACATTTTAACTGAAGAATATAATTTAATAGACATTTCTATGGAAACTCTTTATATTTCTATAGAATATCCTTATGAGCTCTTTTAAATTCTGTAAGACTTTTCCATTTGTTGACACTGCATGCCTATAAAGTATTGTCAGAGAGTTCTCAAAGGACAGAAAGCAATCATTTCACTTACGAATATGTGGATATAGCATCCAGAAATATGAAGTAATGCCACAGAAATATCAAGAATAAAATAGAAGCAATAAGTAGACCCTAAAAGGTGAGTAAATAGCTAAAGTATGGCAAATTAGTTTTACGTAAATAAATTCCAGGGGAGAGGGGGAGATAACAGTGTTAGATAATGGCATAGATGTGCCAAAAGATTCCTGAGGGATGTATTTTTAGAGTGGAAGGTAGAATGCCTGCTATTCATGCATATTTAAGCGGGTGGTTGATTGCTCTCACTGAACTGCTCGGCTTTACTCCAAGTGATGGTGTTTGGAATGTGTAATGAAGGCAGAGGGTGGTCACGGTTCTTCCTTCTCTTTATTTATGTGTGCTTTTTAATTTTCAGAATGCCTATGTCAACATCAATCGGATCATGTCTGTTGCGTCAAGGCTTTCCGAGGCAGGCCATTATGCTTCCCAGCAAATTAAACAAATATCTAGCCAGCTGGATCAAGAGTGGAAGAGTTTTGCTGCCGCTCTGGATGAGCGCAGCACCATCTTAGCCATGTCTGCTGTCTTTCACCAGAAAGCTGAACAGGTGAGCTGCTTTCGTGACTGGCAAAATGACCCACTGCTACTGTGATAATGACGATGCTGCAATTATTACCTGACAGCGTTTGGCTAGTATGCAGTGAGGTTAAGAGCCTTGTTCCTAGTGGATCGGTGTC
>VYZM01007192.1:0-127161 GCA_013398915.1 Dromas ardeola | reverse complement strand
TTTTTTTTTTTTTTTTTAACGAGCAATCCGCTGTTTTTCTGAAGTATCCGTCATCTTTGCAATTTATGAGGAGCTGCTGAGGTATTGTATAGCATGAAAAGCAATAAAACAGAAAGCTGTATTGAACTGTCTGTTAAGCTAGAAGTGATTCCATTTTATTTTTTTGTCTTCCTACCTTTTGAACCCTGTCATTTTGCCTCAGCCTTAATTTGAAAAAAAGCTACGCTAATGTCACTTTCAGCTTTGGGTCTTTTTTTTTTTTTTTTTTTTTTTTTTTTTTNTTTTTTTACAATTGTATGGATGGGTCTGAAAAACCCAGGCCTGCCTTGGCCACCTCTTCATAAGGAACTGAAGTTTGGGTTGCCTGACAGAAGCTAGTCTCTCATTACTAAGCAGACAAGAGAATTTGCTAATTGTGAATAGCAGTTGTTCTTCACTTGCCAAAAGAGACTATTCGGTGGAAGGTAAGTGCTGATGCGAAGCCTGTGAACTCAGACTGCTGCAGAAAAGAAATGTGAGAGTCAGTATGTCCATTAGCCAGGACTAAAATTTCAGTCTTGCTTTAGTAACTCTGGTAGGATAAACCAATGACTTGAATGCTAATAGTTTANGTCTATCAAACATTCATTCCAAATGCGGTTTTATTATTCGGCATCCCCCAGGGTGGTTTTTTGGTTTGTTTGTTTTTTTTTTTTTTTTCACTGAAATCAGGGCTTCATCATTTTACAATAAATAAGGCTTCAATCTCTGAAACAAAGATGCAGATAAACCCACTATTTCCTCTTTCCCAGATCAAATTTTTTTTTTCTCCCTTTGTTCTGTCAGTAAAGGTAGTTTTGCTGCAGATCCAACTGTTTCTCCCACAGTGTACCCCTGCTTCCCTCGTACCGATCTGATATGCAGATTGTCTTTCCTTCTCCAGTGCGATAAGCTGCTACAGTCTCTTTGTTCATTCCTTCCTATTGATTGAAGTTCTCTGTGATGCCAACAGGAAGCAAGTCTATTAGGACAATAATCTTTCAGCCTTTGGCACACCCCAGCCCACAAGGAAGTTATTGGCTTGGGACAGAGATTTATGAAAAGCTCTACGATCTCTCTAATATGTACGCTGAGCAGGAAGTAACTTGTTTTTCAAGGTCTCTTCCTAAAGACCCCACGCAGAAAACTGCACAGAATACAATTTGTCTGGCTTGGAAGGATGAAAGGCTGAGTCAGCCCTGCTGGGAATTGAACCTCACATCTGTCTTCACGTGCCTGAGAATCGCAGTGCTTTCCTGGCTCTTATAGCAGATACATGTGGCATGTTGAATGGAACTTGGCTGAATGAATTCCTGGATCAAAGCTTTTATTTTTTTTTTTCCTTTGTTTCTTTCTGTTTCTTCTATTTTTTGTGTGTGTGCGTGTGTTTGTGTGCATGCGTCTTCCTTAATTTTTTAAACACAATTTCTACATACTAAACCATTGTCAAGAAAAGAGCAAATAAAAGAAAAGGAAAGAAGAGAGGCAAATCTTGCCAATTTAGCCTCCAGCCAGACTTCCTTCAGCACATGTGTTAGATCAAAAGCCAGTAAACTAAACTCCAAACAACTACTATGTCCAGGTCAAGGTGCAACTCGGGATATTCAGTGGAGGTGTCTCCCAAATGTCCCTTAATTCCACCTGCTACAGATCTTATATGTTGGGGTTTTTTTCTTCTTTTCCCTCTTTTGTTTTTTTTTTTTTTTCCTTTTCTCATGCTAGCATGGAGATATTCTAGTACAAAAGAGGATCTGCATCTATATCTTTAGGTATATCTGAGGTTATTCAAAGTTGCAAGAGAATGTAGGAGAACATGCCTTATCTCACTGTGATTTCGAGAGAACTGTGCTGATTTACACCAGATGAGATTCTGGCCGACTACCTGCCAGATGGGGGAAGCAGATGTACCAGGTATACTCCCTTTCTTGGATATAATCTCTGAAAGTGTGCTAAAATATTCATAAGATGCTCACTTTACGGATCCTGTCAGAATGAACAAATTAATGTCTTCAATCAGCCAAGAGATCTCAACCAATTACTTCTGGGTCAGAGTCTACCCTCAGAAGTGCACAAGCAGAATTACTATTTAAGGTAGTAGGTGTTAGGTGCACACACTGGACATTTATGCTGATTCTCTGAAGACTGACCCCTGACCATTTGTTTCATATTCTTACTCCCCAACCAGGAAGACTACTGTTCTCGACTCTGCCTGGATCTCTCTAGCCACATCCTGAACTCCCCTATTTGATGACAGGAAATGAAAAAGAGAGGAAAAGAAAAAAGGGAGGAAGAATGTGAGGAAAGGGAGGAAAGGAAAAGCCAGTTGATAGCTATAAGATGCAGGGATAAACCAAGATAACTTCTACTTTAGAAAGGAAAATTCCAGAAACAACAACAGGAAATATACAATTAGCCTCATACAAAAAATTCAGGGCATCAAAAGATATTACAGGTCACTGAGGAAAACAGTTTCATGGCCTTCTTCCCATCTTTCCCTACAGCCATTCTGGAACATGAAAGTACACTAGAGTTTGATTTTAATTTCCCTGGGGTCTAGGGAAACCACCCTGGTTATGCCGCAGCTTCCATGCAGAGGCCTAGCAAGCTGTAAGCAAGGAGTGTGCAAAAAATGTGGAGAAATATGGACTATAAAATGTCTTAGCTGTGTTTTGGAGCAACCATGTGATACAGCATAGCAGTCCCTGAGGCAAGCTAATAAGAAGCGGCCTGAGAATATATTATTATCTGACCTAATACAGAATTTGAAACTTAGGTGAATAGGTTGTGAGTCAGGAGTAAGCGTAGATCATCACTTTAAAGTTACTTTTGGATTGGATCAGAGGTGCAAAGGTACCTTAGGGACTTTTTTATTTTTTAGGAGAGATTTTTCTTAATCTTTCCAGGAGTCTTGAAAAACATAGATAATTATTCGAGGCTGTCATTTCAAATCATGTTTAAGCAGCTTTTATATTCCCAATAGGAGCTATTCTAGTCTATGGGCTAACTAGAAATTTAAACAATTAATTTAAATGGTATTGAGTATCCAGTGGACAGTAACAGCTCCTGTTCCAACCTAACAGTTAGCAATTTACAATTTTAAATGCGTGTCTTTTTAACTCAGTCAAATGGTGATTTTTGTGGTATGAATATGTTTCCAGCATGAAGGGTTACATTTAATAAAGTTTTTCATGTCTGCCACAACGTGTGACAAATAATAAAAATGAATATACCTGATTTTTTCAAAATACCCCAAATCAATAGTCCTATGGTATGAACTAACACTTTGCAAAAATCCTTAGAAAAACATTTGTTCTCCCTACGTGAAGCTACACACGCAGCACAGACCACCATGCACTGTTCCAGGGTATCATACTAAAATGCTGGCAGGCTGCATTTCTTAAAACTTTTTAAAAGAGGTGATGTCAACTGTTCCTGCTAGCGGCCTTAGTGAAATTACTGACGTAATTGTTGATGTGATATTTTCTATACGCAATAGATATACATAAGAAAGATAGATGTGAGGGGAAAAAAAGTGGAACTGTGGTTATGTGCATAGGATCTTCTTGAGACTGCTCCCACCTACTGTGCAAATCATAGTTTGGGGATATGGCAGTATATGAGTAACAACGCTATAAAAGCTTGTACTAGAATTGGTAGAATTCAACAGTTTTGATAAGAGCCATAACAGTGTCATTCTAGCAGCAGGAACACTGGTCTATAAGGTGTAAAGGTCTTTTGTTCAGTGTTTTGACCAAGAGATGCATGTAACAGCCCCAAAAGGGATCGATCTCAACTCTGTGCTCTTAAAACAGCATAGGAAATGATGTGAATTCCACTTCCTTAGCATAAAATATGATGACTTCAGCGTTATGCAAGGTGTTTGGGGATTTCATCTGAAGATTTGGAGTCAAACCAATACAAGAGGACATGCCATCCTTGCCTCCAGTCTTCTAGAAAGCATGTTTTTCACTAGTAGTTTTGTACTTTGTAGAAATGAACATTTAGGAATTCATCTTTGTCACTGAATCCTTGTGCACTGAAAAGAAGTGTTTACAATGCAAACACTTTATAGCCTTGATTACACAGCAGCATGGTGAATAGCTTTACACTGCTAATAAAAAAGGATGCTGATGCCAGAGTTGAACTGAAATTCCTTGCTTTGCATCTCACAGCCCTTCATGCTGTGAATGAGTGCTTTACTAACAAGCCACAGGTGAATGCTTCAGGAGTGGATAAAGCTGTGGTCCTGGGGGTGGTTTTGTGGCATTATACATTCACCCTACAGGGCACTGCATCTGTTGTGTAATTAGCTGTTCTTTTCTTATAAATAGCCCTAAAGTACGGCAGGCTGGTTTAACAGAAAGATGGAGGAAGAGAAAATATCAGTGAGAAGTAATGAGGTGGCATTAGGCAGTTAGTATGGATGAAATTTGAACATGCGAGCTGTGTCATTGAAGTAAGCTCTCCTTAAAATAAAAACAGGACAGGAACCTTAGAGACTAAATTCCTCTTTTCTTTTATAGAATAGGGAGCACCCAGGAGAGCTTCCCCAATTTGTTCTGCCAAAGTGCATCAGCACTGCTCTGGAGGCCTTTAAGAGTGGAAAAATACTTTTTTCCATCCCTCTGCTCCCCGAAGCCATTCAGTTTCTGGCTGTCTATTAAGGCTTCCAACCAAGGTGCTAAACCATATCAATTGCAATGGCAATGATTTTTTTTCTCCCTTTCATGGATGTCTGCCCACCAGGAACTGGACTGAGACCAGCAGCTCATTTTGCATTGGCTGCTTAGCAGCCGTCAGATGGTAATGGTATCTGATCACTGCTGACCTGGGCCAGAATCAAATGTGTGACCCAGGGGTTTAAAGCCTTGGTATCCTATTAGCAATCCCACTGAGCTGGGCCTGGATTGGGAACTGCTTGAATACATACTATCTGCCTTTCACTGAAATGAACGTCAGCATTGATTTTAATTTTCCATTGCCCAAATTAGTAGTGTTAAGGACAGGTAAGCGACTGAGGGAAGACTGACAGCTGAGACAATGCCAAATACAGCTGGAGCTGTAACTGTGTCCTTTTGTGCTTCACACTGATGTTTTTTTCTAAATGTGTTGCAGCCTCCCTTTTTGGAATGCAACGTTGTAGCCTGCCTCCGTGGTATGCGAAGGCTCTTAGAATGTGTGTTTTCTGAGCCTGGTTAAAGGAGCATTTGTTTTTAATCCACAAGAAACAGAAAACATTCCTTTGGATCTAGGTGTTCTTCAAGTATTGAGGAAGTGACAGGAATGTGCTGTTCAAGGGAGCCCAAAAGAACTTCTTTATAACTATTACATTTTCCTCAGTCCATGCTGCAGTCGTCTGTGGTGCTCTACAAAGTTTTCTAATGTTGATGAGATGTTGTTCTGTGTCACTGTTGCTCATTGTTCCTGGAATTGTTTTAGTTTCTTTCAGGTGTGGATGCCTGGTGCAAAATGTGCAGTGAAGGAGGCCTCCCCTCAGAAATGCAAGACCTGGAACTGGCCATCCATCATCATCAGACCCTCTATGAACAAGTAACACAGGCCTACACAGAGGTATGTGCTTCCTAGAGAAGAATGTGAGTATCTGTTGAGCGATAACAGATTTTTGACTGCATTTTGGAGCTTAGCTTTTCTAAATGAGACAGGTTCTGCTTTCCATTTCTGCAACTTTTTAAAGAAGGAGTTAGATCTAATCCCAGACTTGTAGGACGTGACTCCTAGCAATTTGCTTGTAAGGGTACAAAAGGACAATCTGGGGGGCAAACCCCATACAGAAATGAAATCTAGACCAAGTGTTGGCACCCCAAAGAAGAGCCATTTCACTGCCTTTGCTGAACAGGGCAGTGAACTCCTTTAAGCCCTGGGTAGCTTTACTCCTGTTGCTTTCCTTCTGTGAATGAGTGCTGGCTCTAGCACAGGTATGCCAATGGGAACAGAGGATGCCGAAGGCATATACAAAGTCACAGAGATGTCAGGTTGTCATTACAATGACTGCTGCAAAAGACTGTGCTTTAGATAAAACCATAGAATCTAGAATCATTTAGGTTGGAAAAGACCCTTGAAATCATTGAGTCCAACAATTGACCTAACACTACCAAGTCCACCACTTAACCATGTCCCTAAGTGCCACATCAGATATATTTGTGTATACTGTTGTCAAATATCTCAGACCTAAATAAGGTATGTGGTTTCTTCCTTCAAAAGAGGGTGCCAAGGATGCTAAGACTAAAACATATTCTCTGGCATTTTGTCAAAAAACCCTAAAATTCTTCATTTGCTTTTTCCCCCAGATACAAACAAAGAACCAACATTCACTTCATCTGACTGTGCAGGCCAGGGTTCGTGTTCAGTCCACTTTATTTTGCAAGAGGGCTGCAGGACTTCCCTGGCATCTGAGAGGAGTCCTGTTAGGAATGAGGCTAGTCTAGATGTTCACCCCAGGCATGGACCGACTTGCAAATTACGCGGGGGTGGGAAGCCATGTACGTTATCCGTTATATTCTGTTATTCACGTCTCCAACTTAAGCTTGTTGGAAAGTAGTCCATGGATCACCTGAATGCTTGGGTTTAGTTATGTTTTTCACTTCCCTGTACTCTGCTGTGCTTGACTTTTCTTGCTGGGTACCGAGGCATTTTGCCCCTTGCAGGGTTTTCCAAGCTGGACCGAGGACTGCGGTAGTGCTTGCTATATTTAACAAGTTACCAAGTGAAGACTCCAGAGCAGAACATAGCAACTCTCCTCCATGCTCAGCCCTTGCTCTTGTCATCATGTTCTTGGAAGAATGTATAGTATAAAATAGAAGAGGAAAGGATTTGCTAATCTAGGCGTGGTGGTAGGCACTCACTCATACACAAGGAAGTTGTGCAGATACCTAGATGATGAATGTAAGGAACGTTAGATAGAAATCTCCTGTTTTCTGAACACCTGCGAGATTTTGGGAGTTAGTCAGTTAGAACGAGGAAATCTGGGTTGCAGTCACAAAGGGCAATTCCTTATTTAATACTCAGGATTCTCGGGTTGTGTGAGCAAACACAGAACAGTCCTGTTGATCTCTAGTCGCAACTGTGAATTTTTGTACAAGTGCCTAGTCAGGTGAATGTAGTTTCTTTATTGCATTTAAAAATTATTTCTAAAAATTAAGTCAAATTTGGATTAAATAAAAAATAATAATGTTTGAAACTGGCATTCTGTTTGAGCCCCAGTCTTAGTGCTTAGCTTTTGTGAAATGAAAATTCATTTAAAACTCATTACTAAAAGCAACCTTTAACATGAATATTGCTTTTGCTGATGCTTCCTCAGAAAGCTATAACTTCTTGCAGACGTAGCTGTTTAAAACATTTCTATCTTATTTTACTAATAAGTACATTTTTAAACACTATGTGGAATTTCCAGAAAGGTTACAGTCTGTTATTTCAGAAACGTTCATCCCTTTTCCCACAGCTACATGGTGAGATGAAAAGCCTGGATTAGACTTAGGAGTCCTGCCTCCTATCCACAGGCCTAGTTCTCCAGTCTAGATAATGCCCCTTGCCCATAGAAAATAATGTTTCTTCCCTCAGAGCTCTCTATGGTGGGATGAAAATTGTAGCTTTTTCTTTCCTTCCTTTCTTTTCCTTTACAGTCACTGAAAATCTCTGCTTCTATTTCTATAATTGTAAGAGTGTTGGAACAGAATGAACCTTCCTTGGAATAACCATTTAATATTGATATTTAATAGGATTTTAATTAACATTTAATAGGATATATGGGCCTATTTTGTTACAGAGTATAACAGAGCAGTTCAGATTCACTGCAGGAACAAACAAATCTTAGGGAGACTCTTGTTTTCCATCTTGCCATGGTTGTAGGCGTGTCCTTCCATCCTTTATTGCACTTGAGTGAAGCTCAGAAATAGCGAAGGCAGAGATCATGGGCCTGATATGCAATCCACAGCTAAGCAGTCCCCTCCTGCACTAAGCCGAGCGGCTGGCAGAACAGGCCTTTTTCCTTCCTCTGAGAATTAAGGGGTCCTTGTGCTTTTGCTTTGGGTAGAAAGGGAGGGAGCTTTGGGAGGGAGGAGATAAACGAGATGTATGCCTTTGACAGATTTCCGTCTTGCAAAAAGAGTTCCTCTGGATGTCTCCAGCCAGGATGTGTTTATGTTGCTCTGCGAGTGTTTCTAGTGGATGAACAGCAGGAGACAAACTTGTGACACCTCTACTGAGGACTGTACTGGTTTGGTAAAGACAACGAGGGAGAGAGAGAGAGGTTTTCTCCAAATAACTCTAGTCAGGCTTGAGCCTGTTTGATGGTGAGAGCATCTTGTTCAGTGTGGCTTAATTAACTGCACTTTACTGTCTCTTCCCAGGGGCATGATATATTTGCTCTAAAGAGCAATTTTTTTTCCTAGTGCAAATTGTAGCTGTTTCACAGATGGCACCATTAGTCTATTCACTTGCAAGGCTTTGGAGGTGTTTCTGAACCACTATATAGGATATCTACAGATTTTAACTTACTCCCTAGCTATGTATACAGCAACTGTGAAGATTATTCCACTAGCACAAAAAAAAAATCTATTTTTTGATTCAACCACGGTCACGTAACTTCTTCATAGAGGCATTTGCATATTGCCTATCCTAGTCCTTCTCCTACCATGAAGCCAAAATGCAGGAAAATCCCCATATGACAGGAGTGTATATGTGTATTTTGTCACGTGGTGAGTTAAACCTTCCCAGAGGGTCCAGCAGCAATTCTGTACTTTTCAAAATAAGTGAGATATGGTCAAATTTGCTTTGACAAATGCAGCGCTGGCACTTACATCTTACAGGGACTGCAAGTCATGCTGGGTGCAGGTCCATTCAGTTTATGACTTTTGCAATACTTCTTAAAAATACATCGCAAGGGAGACATAAGTGAAGTGGTGCAACTAAGCTGGATTGTTGATGCTTGTGCAGCCCTTGAAAAATTCAGAAGATTCATATGAAAAGAAATTTGATGATTTATTTTTGCAGTTATAAGGAGAACATGGAAATGACTGAAAGAGTACAGTAGGTAGCTTCTCCACTTGTGAAGCTGTTCCATTGCTTTCTGAAATCTGTTCATTGGTGAACTCTGAGAGCACAAACCTTTTGTGCCCATTGATTGTGAATGCAGTGATATTCACAACAAAAATACTTTCAGAAAAGAAACTCTGAAGCCAAAGAACTTCAGAGCTGCAGAATATATGAAATCCTGGAATATACATGTAATTCTTGTGAATACTGAGTACCATTGGTTACCTGATTGTCACTGTGCTGTTTGCCATGTATTTACTCCAGCATGACCAGACAAGCATGTAAATTGCAGAGCAGGAGAACACTTCTATTTGCTTCTGATTTGTGTTAATGATTATTAGCAGGACAACACAAGCACTTGAAGTCTGGCGTTTATCTCTGGCTGCACAGAAAATAACTGGAAGTCTGTGCCCGTCAAGGAAAAATCACAACTTGTAATCTCTGAGGCTTTTTAGACAAACAACAGGAACAAATTATTGTACAACAGATAAAAGCCTAAATCCCAATAGAAGGAAAAGGAGTAAGAGAGAATGCAGAAGTGTAGTTACTCTTTACCTCACACCACAAATCTGGGAGAATATTGTGCTGTCTCAGCTTCAGATGAAGCAGGGACATATAAGCTGTTGCCTTTGAAACAATGTTTTTGTTCTGCATTGCTCTTGCCACTGAGACTTTTTATTGTAAAGGCCTTGTTGGCCATATTCACCCACTAGTCAGCTCTGGAAGAGCACTTTTTTTGTAAGATGACTGAATTTAGTCTGGTGTTTTGATCAGTCGTGATTAGTAAACAGAATATTTCACCCAAGGATCTGACCCTTCAAAATGGAGGAACTGCAGGATTATACGTCTGGGAGACAAAAAACTGACATGCAGGGCCTGGACTTGGGAGGTCGTGTAGGTATGAATAGGTCTATGTTGTGGCACAAAGTTTCCAGGAAAGTTGTCCCGAGTAAAGCGTGTCTGTCATATTGTCTGTGCAATCACATATCTCTTACTGGTAAACTTTTGAACCTATATTGTTAGTCCCAATTCTGCTGCGATTGCTACCAGTGTAAATCGGCAGGGACTATACTAAAAGGATTGTACCACCACCCAGGGACAGATTCAGACCAACTGTAAGCCCAAGGGCCAGTAACAGGGACATAGTGAATTCACATTGAATTTAGCCACTGCAAAGGGTGAGTTTCTGGTCTAATAAACTGCTCCCAAGTGTATGCGTAGCCTTGATTTCCTGTTCCCAGTAATGAAATTGTTGCCGATTATCTTCCCACAGATAAAATAGGATGTAGTATGCCATGTCTCCTTCCCTATGTAGAAGCTGCATCTTCCTACCTAGCAGCTATTGCCACCTCCATCATGTTGCCAAGGTAACACCTGTGCCTCCGTGTTTCCTCCTAAAATCTCCCCCATATCACCACTATCTACTGCTGTTGGCAAGTACAATCATTCCCTCTGTGACCCCAGCAGGCTCCAGCACGTGGCAAATTGTTCCAGCTGGTCTTCAGCAGCAACTGAATTGGAGTACGGAAAGCCACTCCCTAGGGACTCTCCAGTTATTTCTTGATTTAATTCTAAATTGACCTGAATATTTTAAAAATCTCCAAGGATCTGCCTAAGGCCACCTAATAGTCACATAGTATGATGAGATTTGACTCCCACTTTTGCCAGTATAAATCTCAAAGACTCTCTTGATTTCTTGGAAAACGCACCAGATACACACTGCTACAACAGTCTGGGTCGTGGCATGGCTTGCCAAAAGACACAGGTTTGGGCATTAAAGGATATTTGCTAGATTTGAACAAGCAACTTATAATACAGAAATAAAGGAGACTTGGAAAGCCTTGAGATGTGTTTTAACTTGGACTGGTAATGTTCAAAGTTTAAACTACATCAAAAAGCATTCTCAAGCAAGGTTGGTGATTGTGATTGCATAGAAATAAAATGACTTTTCAGAAAATCTTGTCATTTTCACTGCAGTTTGTTTCAGAAGGAAAAGAGAAAAGTGGGCTGGGAATAGGAGAGGAATTCCAATAGTGTCCCTATTTACCATTTCTGTTGAACAAAATATTTTAACTTTGCAATCTGCATCTGAAAAATATTTCAATAAGCCATTTTTAGAGAACCAGTGCATGCACACACTTGTTAATAGCAGTTTGGTGTTCATGGTTCCATTTTTCATTTTGCCCCTGCAATATGAAAATGCTCCAGGAATGGTCCAGGAAAAAATCTGGTGTTAAAAAATCTGGCATTCTGGGGTTTTTTAATGCCCAAATGCCTCTGCATCTGTGAATGTGGTTTAATATGCTCAAAAAAAGGTTACACGTGTGCAAAGGGCTTTGCATTTGCCAACAAACTTTGTAGCCCATTGATAATGGAGACTATAGGTCTCTCTGAGCTGTTCCTGGGGAAGAAGAGAATCACTGTCATATACTAATTTATTTTTCACTGCCACTGAATGAAATACAGAATTGGAATGTCACGCTTCTCAACGTATATGCATACTTAGTAATCCTACGAAGAAAGGACTCTCCCTTATCCTATAGAATATGAATGACTCTGCCATCTGTGGTTTTCTTAAAATGCCACCTCCTCACAAAAATAGGCCCGCTTTAGCAAATGCCACCTGTCATCAACTAGTATATGTCAAGGCTTTTCAGTGCCCGAGTGTCAGAATGTAATATAGTCTAGGGATCTCAGTCTTTATGTATGCAGTCCCAGCAGTGCAGTATCTGTGCTCCTGCTGAGTGGCACAGCAGGCCCTCTTGGAAGCGAAGGCAAGTGCTGAATGTGTAAGTACGAGTCAAAAAGAGATGTTATGAGGTGTTTCTTCCTTTTTGACTAAAATAAGGAAAACACACAGGGGAAAATGAATCAGCTAGACTGTTTTCTGTTAGCTATTGGATGTTTAAGTATCAGTGCAGTGAAGTAGACCTGTTTCTTCACTCAGGTAAGCCAGGATGGAAAAGCCCTGCTGGACGTCCTACAGCGTCCCTTGAGCCCTGGGAATTCCGAATCCCTCACTGCTACTGCAAACTATTCCAAGGCCGTTCACCAGGTGTTGGATGTGGTACATGAAGTCCTGCATCACCAGCGGCGCCTAGAGAGCATCTGGCAACACAGAAAGGTCCGGCTACATCAAAGGCTGCAGCTCTGCGTTTTCCAGCAGGATGTTCAACAGGTAACATCATTACTAAGGGAGATAAAGAATGGTCCTTTCTTTGCAGCCATAAAGATTGTTTGGTGACACATCTAGAGGATATTGCCATAACCAAGATTTCACATGTAGCTTTATGCTAGAAATATGCTGAAGTCCTAATGTGCCTTTAGTACCTCTTGGTTTCATGTTGGAAAACATCAGTCAGTACATTGATTATTGGTCAGTCCATTCCCCACAAGAATGTGACAATGTTGCCAGTGGTTAATTTTTCTCAAGTGAGCAATTAGCTGTAGGTACTCTACTGTTCTTGAGAAAGTTACGTTTAACAGAAAAAAGCATTTCAAGTGTAAAAAGCAATTGAACTGTGAGGTATTTCACCTTCCTATGTGGAAACCATACAGATACAGACCCTTTAGTGGTGGCATTTAGATGATTTTTACATTACTGCCATTTATGTAGTCCACATACCTGTGCTATGAGTTTGCTGGCTCAAATGAACTGCACACCCCAATGTGCAGAGCCCACCCCACAGAAATACAGTTTATACAGCACAAGCTCACCTCTGAGAACTCAGGCTCCAGGTGAATAACTTTTCTCTCCCAAAGGAATCTATTTGAATACCAGCACAACAGCATAACTGACAGTAAGTATGAGATGCCATGTTTGTAGCTGCCAAATATGCAAGCACAATCAACAGATGTTACAGGACTCTGCTCATTCAGGATGGTGTGGTTTGTTTAAGGGCCCCATTACAGCCTGAAGCAGATGTTGGTAGCAATATGGTACTTGCTTTAAATGAAGAGGCTGAATGCTCTAATCATGTTTATGGAGCATTCTAATGTCCCTGGGGTTCTTTATGTCATTGCCTTCCTCCAAGTGAAAAATGAGGTGGAGACGGAGCGACAAAGCTGTCACATGCAAAACAGACATGAACCAGCAAGGACAGGAGACGGGCAACTTTTATTCAACATGCAAATTTGTGGTCCTGTTAGTGCCATAGTTGAAGTGTGCCAGCACAGACAGAACCGCAGCTGTAGATATCCTTTGCAAATATGTATGACCATTTCTTTGGCAGTTTTGAAAAGTTTGCCAGAATTTCTACCTGCTCAGTTTTTCCTGTGAAACCACACAAATATTCATGCCATATGTAATAGATGTTTAATTTAAGCAACTTCATTTTCATTACATGTCAGCAAACATACTGCATGGTAATGAAATTCATAAGCTATACATTAAATAGAGTATGTACTTGGAATTCGGTTAGAACACTCTCTGCAAACTATATGAAGGTTGACATATTATCTTAATACAATTTTGGGGTTAAAATCTCAAAAATCAAGGGTTGTAAATTCTGATGTTGTTATGCTTTTTCTATTTGTGGTATATAATGTCAATAAGAATCCATATCATTTTAGGTATTCTTCATCCCCTAGGGTGATTTATACTTTTGTTCAATCCTTCCAACCCAAAACTTTCTCTCTTACATCTTCTGAAATCAGGAGAAGTGTTTATGAGATTCATTCCTGAAGCCCATTCAGACTTCTACTTCCTACATATGCAAGGCAATGAGGCTGTGTTACTGGTTTTCAAAAGGAACAGATATTTTGTACGTACTGTGACATTTGGTGAGAGGAAAAGAAAGAAGCTGTAAGAGTTGCTGGAGTACAGTCACTTTAGAGAGCATCACTCTGTGTGAGTTCTGTTGGCAGCAATCTTTCAAAATTTTTCTCTTAATGGGTAGTTATTTGGGAAGCAACAACTTAATGACAGACATGTTTCTGTCCTAGCACATACTTCCTGGAGGCATCTCTTTGTCCTACTTGGAAAGTGGAAAGGAAGAGATGAATCACTCTGTTCACTAAACATCTGTACTATTCAAGATACATGCTTTGTAACTCATAAATGAAATTATAAGCTAAACAGAAATACGAAGTGTAGATTCCACGAGGAGGAGGAAGATATCTGAGTATGTTGATAGGGTTGGTTTTTTTTTTTTAAATAATCACCTCCTAGATATCCGTCATGCAGTTTCTATTATGCTTATTCTGTTAAATGCCCATCAGTTGGCAGGTGAAGCTGTCTACCTGTATGTTGTCACTAGTCATAAATAACATTTATCTATAATAATTTTTTGCCTCATCAAAATTTAATAACCTTTAAGTAAGTTCCTCCTCATTTAAGTCTAAAGAGAAAAGAAAAGATGTGGGAGAACAATTCCTGACAGAAGAGCCCCGAGTTTACTAGACATCACTGTCTTCTAGACAAGTAATGATACAGTCTAGTTTCTCTAATGAAGATGCTCCTCTTCCCTTTCCACCCAACTCAAAATTAAGCATATTCTCACGGATACGGTTTTCTCTGTCAGGATGTGCCATGGCTCACCCTCTCCAGCTGTTGGCCAGTGAAGTAAAAATTCTGGTGAAAGATGGTCTCTGTGTCAAAACTTACACTCCCTCATTTGTTCATCTATAGCTTTCTCTTCATGTCAGCTGTTCTACATCAATCTTGTCTTAAAAGCAGATATGAATAGGGACAGGTTTTGTTGTGTTGCGTGTTCTTAATACAGACTCCAGGATTATTTTGCCATTAACGGCATTAATAGCTTTTGGTAAAGGGTCATCTCCAAGAAGAGATTCTTGGGAATCTTGGGAGATCAATTATTCCTCACCTGACTACTCTAGTTAGTCTTGCCAGAGGGATGAAGTATCTAGGTATACAATATCAAGTGTTCACAGGGAAGTCTTGCAGAACTGGTTAGCTGGATGAAGGCTTTATGCAGGCCAAGTGTGTGCCTTTTGGATTGGACTTAAGAGTTAAGCTGAGTTAGGGCTCGTTCATACCATTGCTGGTGTATTCTGTACCGTTTGCAAGGCCAGAGTACACACTGTATACATTACTGGCAGGTGAGGACTGTGTTCTCAGATAGCTTCCCACTGCCAACGAGATGCTTTTGTTTCTAGCTGGGTTTCAGTTTGAACTGCACAAAACCTGAAAACATTGAAAATGATGGATTAAAAGAGATAAAAGTAATTTTTATTCTGAGATGGAAGCCATCCTTACAGTTGTGTCATAACAAAAATACAAGTTGTGCTCTAGAAAAAAAGAAGTTTAAATAAACACTATGTATTGCCAAGTTACAATATTAATGTAAGAAATGTTATGCTATAAAATGTCATTACAAGTAATCACTACCTCACACCACCAGACATTTTACAAGATTATTTGCTATTACGTCTATGTATTAATACAATTAGCTCAATTTGCACATGTGAACCAAGGTAAATAATGGTGTGCTAAGGACAGTGAGTTATGAATATATAGCATTTTAAAGAAGGAAAGAAAATACATGGTGTGAAACTGCATTTGCAGGAATGGAGGAACAGGAAATGGAGCACCATTCACACAGAAGGGATAACAGATAAGACAATTTGTGAGCTGTTATGAGGCTCTATGCAGGCAGGAACTGACAAGGAACTCTTTTAACACCGAAAGTATTTAGTATCATTATAAAAATGTTGGGTTGCCAAGTGTAAAATACTTCATTGCTTCAATTGTTTTTTAGAAGCTCTCTATCATTTCAGATAGGGAAGAGCTGCGCTGTTTGACCCTTTTAGAACACAGCTGTGGGAGGAGGTGCTGAGATTGTGTCCTGCAAGAGGGAAAAAAAAAAGATCCCCTTGACATTCATATGGATGTTCTGTAATTGCTGCAGATGCTTCAGCCCATTTTTGGTAGCTTTTCCTTTTTGCCCCTCCTGGCTCTGTGTCTCCTCCTCCTGCAGACTATTTACCAGCAAATTAACACCATTTCCATTTGTGTTGAGATTTTAAATTGTTCTCTTGTTGTCTCCAATTTCCACTGTTTTCCACTGTTACGTCCTGAACAGCAACACTGTGAGACAGCAAGGAAATCATAAGGGTTGTACCATAAGCAGATGTTACCAAGCAGCCTTAGAAATAGCTGAAGTAAGATTATAATGCTGTTCTTCACCCTATTGCCTCTTCCATCCCCTTTGTTTCGTATGGGCAAGAATTTTGCCTGAATTTTCTCACTTCATAAACTCATTCAAGTGAAGCTCTAAAGCCTGAAGAACACCTATTAAAGTAGAAGGAAAATGGAGACCCATCTGATGCATTACTGAGATGGTCTATGCAAGCCTAGAACTTGGTATTTTTAAGGACTTTTGTGTCAGAATAAGCAAACTGCTACTCTTATTCTGCAGGCTTTATTCCTTCTCATGCAAATTCTCAGTCCTTCCATCATTTCCATACATACACACCAACACTTAGCCTGACATAGGCAGCCTTTTTCTCCACAGATTCACATGATTCTCTCGGGGTCACTGTTGGTGCTGCTTATTTCTTGTTTTACTTTGTGATGGTTGCCTGTAAAGGAAGAGCTGGAAAATAGGAGGATGTAGAAGTACTGTGTGTGCTGGTGGAGTTTCTTGGCTATGTACAAAGCCTTGAGTTACCTGGGGTGACTCTGCATGGCAAAATGAAACAGGCCCCGCATGCCAGATGAAGACCAGTGCTAAACAGCACTTACTAAGGAAGCTAGGACTGTTGCCATACCAGCTGTAGTGATGTCTCAAATCCTCTTTGTTATTGAAAGGGTCAAGCCAGACCTGTGTCAGGTTCACCTGGATTTCTCTAAATTTGCAGATCTGCATTCTGTTGGCTTCATGCCCAGATACATTAATGGACATAGCTTTGGTTTCCTTGTGTGGTTATCTGCCTCTGGTGATGGATAAAAAGGCCATGTGGCCATATTGATATCATTACATTTACCAGCTGCCATTGTTGCAGAAGACTGCAAAGTATTGTAGAGGAAAGGCTGTCTCTCTTCATAACCAAGCACTTTAACTTTCAATGTCTCTGGTTACTGGCCGAGAAAACAGATCAGGGCATGATCCTGACATCACTTGTATGGAAAAATGTACTGCCAACATCTATCTGTCTCCATACACTATCTGAGAATACTGAACACTTCATGTGATTCATGTGATCTACATAGTCCATTTGCAGAAGAATGCTAGGATATTCGAGGCAGTTCATGATTCATTTAGCGCTCTCAAAAGACTTTAGAGGATTAGGTCTGTACATCCCCACACACATGCACACGTACACTCTGTTGTTTTGATCAGTTCAAGGCAATGAAGAGTTCTCCAAAATTCTGTAGTTTTCCCATTTGTCATAGTTTGTTTCAAAGACAGAAGAAATCAGATTATATATCTCCTTTTATGCTTTGTTTACAATAATACCTTCACTGGGTCTTGTAAAACAAGAGATTTATTTGTAAACGATAGCTAAGAAAAAATAAATTTATAATCAAGTCAAGATTATATTTACTACCATATGACTTCAGCCACAGCACCCTGCAAAAATATATCACATGATCTGTGTGCCATCTGAGCAGATTTAGCCTGTGCATGTTTATATTTTCAAAGTACTACTGCTGTACTTTCTTTGAGTTTAGAAGGTATATGTGGCCTTACAAGCCACAAGGTTGAATTATTACTTGATAGTGAGTAGAGGTTCTATGGTTGCATTGTCCCCAAAAACTAATGAAAAAGGAACTCAGGAGTCAATAGTGGTGGAACTACTTGGCAACCTTCTCCCAGTGGGATGTAACAGGAGAGAAAACAACCTTTTGTTATCTGTGACTGAGAGATAAATACCTCTGTTTTCAGTAACCCCTTCCTTCCAGCAATTGTTGAGGCCAGAGTGTCCACACCTGGTTTATTATCCGATACAAATATCTCACCACACAATTCTGATTGACCATACCACTTTTTCCTGTATTGACCATACAACTTTTACCAACATAGCTCTAAATGACTAACTTAATAAGATGTGCATGTGTTTTCAAATACACATTATGTCCGTAACAGCTTCTTATTTAGTACTTGTCTGCTTTATTATTTATGCAGTAAAGGATGGTACGTTTGTAGTGAAAGGATTTTTTGTTTGTTTGTTTGTTTGTTTCCATCCACTCTTTGTCATAGACCATGCCAATAAAACATCTTGGCAACTGCTTCTTCAGAGCAATTTTCATTCCATTCCTTTTGTTCCTGCCAAAGGAACTGGCACATTTTCAGGCAATGTGAGTGCAAGTCTAGGCAAGGAAGAGATTTGTGGCCCCACTCATCTTCTGAAGAGGACTAACAACTAACCAACACTGACACTGATTTGAAAGTAAAGTGGTTGTATATTTATGCTGATTAGTATCCTGCAGATATTATAAAATAAATTAATAATGACATAGCCATCTAAATAACACATGGGTTGCTGACTTAGTTGATTATTTTGAACTGTTAAAAAAGGACTTTCATTCCTTAATTTGAACCCACAGTGGCATGGGATTGTGCAGGAGTTTCAGATGATTTCTACTGGCTGTATATGTATCTCTAAGCTCTGGTGGCAGCAGAGAGTGTAGCAGAATAAGAGCAACCTGCACAGCTATACAATCCCGATTACTCAATAACCAAGTTGTGTTGGATTTGCCTTCAAGGCAGCCGTGTTAGAAAGGAGAATATTGCATACATATTTCTTTAGTGTCTGCTGATTTCATATGGATGTTTCTCTAGTTCCTTTAGCTTGCAAAGACACCGAGCATTTACGGACAGTGTGCTTTGAGTTGTCCAAACCAAACAGGACAGGGTTCTTGGAAAAAGAACATAGCTGAAAGAAAGAACATGCATTTTTCCTCTTTACCAGTGACTCTGGCGTAGAAATCTGCCCTTTGAAGGGCCACAGCGCATAGCTTCCCAAGCGAGGAGTGCAAATATGTGGCACTTTGGTATTTGAGCTTGTTCATACAACGGCTGTTGGTATAGAGCTAGGTTGTGTGTTTCTGTCCAGGCAATCGCATTTCACCTTGTAACCAGTGATCAGTGTATAGTATAAGAACACCTCAGAGATGTCTCAGGCTATCAGCCTAAGAAGTTAATTGCTTTAAATACTTCAAACTCATGTGACAGGGAGCTCTGTTCTAAACTTCCAACAATGCTCTTTAGTATTATCTTGGATTTTTTGTGCCAAAACTCTTCACAAAGAAGTACAAGTTTAAATTATTACGTTTTCATTGAATGATATTTATTCTGGAAATTCTTTAAGGGTTGATGATTAACAGTACTCTATCCTCTTCATAATTTGATTCAAAGTGTAACTAGAAATTATCTGGAAACAGCCTTTGTGTCTGTCTTCCTCTATATAGTTATTACACCAAGTAGACAACTGTTCTTTGTGCTTTTAAAGAGTCGCTGATTAAAAAATAATAATGATCACTTTTTAATTTACACACAGAGCAGTAGTGCTAGGGATATCAAACTTCAGGGGCCAGCTTCAGTTACCAACTGAAGTTTACTTAGCATTGATGTATGAGCAGTGCAAGAACACTTTGATGAGCTCCACAGCTGTCTTGGGAAATAGGATCTGAAGAAAGCTGAACCAGTCAGCTTGATCTCTGAACCTATTGAAGTGAGAAGAGGAACTTAAAAAAAAAATAAAAATCCTTTGTGCCCCAAAAAGTGTTTTTCTTGTTCAGAGCACTGTCTGTCCTTCAAGACCTAGTCGTTTCAGATGGTCTGTTTTGCTATTTCCTGAACTGCAAATGTTTGGATTCTTACTGAGAGCTTAGGAACCTCTAAGAAGGCCTTCTGAAAACCTTCTGAAATCCTACTGACTCTGAGGTTTTGTATCTACCTCATAGTGGATGAAGAGGACATAATTCATAGTATGAAGAACAGGAGAAGGTGATATAAAGATACAGTTAGTTCTCCGTAGGTAGATGCAACTATCCATGGTCTGGATTTATCCTGCCTGTCTTTAGGAGTGTAATTGAATCATCCAAGTCAGGAGCCTAATGCATAATCTCCTTTTATAGTCAACAGAGAGACACTGGCATCGTCAGAGAATGACTCAGTCTGTCTAAGGTCTGAATTGTACCCTAGATACTTCCCTGTCTTAACTGTTGGCTGCCGGGGAAATATAAGGTAGTGTCTTCAGACAAGACCTTCAGTTTATTACCTGATGTTGGGTGAGATGTATTAGGATGCAACAGCCCAATTCTGTGTGGTGCAGAGCACCTCTAGCCATCATGCCAGGCCACTCAGTACCTTTCTGTGCCAGCATGTGCTTTGCAGCAAACTACAAGGAAGTCAGTCCTAGGCAAACTGCTAAAATTTGCTGTTATGCTTAAGCAGAGTAGTCCTCTTTATATAGCATATCCTCATTGTCTATTTCTATCCCCGGACTGCTTGCATGTCAGCATCCCTGAAAATATGATGTGCGGTTTATTGTTTCTGAAAGGAATCATTGGCTCTCATTGTCGTGGCAAAGGAGGAGAAAGAATCAGGCTTGTCTGTTACTGATTAGTCCTACAAAAATAATAGGGCTACAGTGGTGAAGGAAGAGAAATAAAGTAGAGTTTTCTCCAGAAATATGTATATTTTTGAAAGCAGTTACTAGAATGAGTAATCGTCACCAAGGACATGGAGAAAAATAAGATCTTTGAATAAACATAGGCTGGAGTGCCAGGCTTTCTCCCCTGTAACTTTAAGCAGTAACAATAACAGTAGTACTTCTTGCTTATTGTAGTTTCTTTCATCTCAGGATTATGGGTTTTCTAAAAGGTCGATGTTGAGTGACTTGCCAAAGGTCACTGAAAGCTTCATGACTAGAACTCTTCATGTCAAGATGTCTGATTCACAAATCCCTGCTCTAAACCCTCAAAGTCATTGCTACTCCAGTTTTACCCCTGATGAAAAGGTCTTATAGGATTTATTGGGACTATCTAAAAATGAAATAAGGGTCTGTTATGCTAAGAAATAAATATGCTATTTTAGGCATTGGTTTAGGAGTCCAAAATAGTCATTCTTTTCTACTCTGTTTGTTTCCCTTGATCTTTCCTCCCAATTATCTCCTCACATGGCCTCCCAGCTTTTCATGATCCTGCCTGTCACTCACAGTGATCAATCCTCTTTCATATTGCTTTTGACTGATGGCCAACAAAAGGTATTTTCATTAAAGTGAGAAAAAACCTAGCCAGGCAACAAAGAGGGTAATGATAGCTAGTTCCTGAAGTATAACTATAACAATTCCATTGTGTTTTCCCCCACAGAGCAGCTGTTCAGCCAGCTGGTTACTTTCCCCCCTCTAGTAATGAACTGCACACATGATTTGAGATTATTATGTCTTGCTGGGTAGCAAGGCCCAGTTTAGGTTAAGATGATCTGGCATCATGACCTGTTCCTGCCTCGTGCTCCTTTCCATGCCAGTCATTCCCACTAGCTCTTCTCCTCCTAGCGGCTCTACCTTGCTCTATGCCACAAACTACTTTTACTAGCTCTGCTCCACATGGCTGGGCTCTGCAGCAGCTCTATGCTCTCTTAGCATCTCCTGTTGGCTGTGCCTTGTTTCAGTAGCTGCCTTGTTTCAGTAGCTGCCCTAGCTAACCAACTTGACTGAAGAGTTCTGGTATTTCTGTCCTTGGAAGAGAGGTTGTACACTATTTAGGACTAAACGCAGTGTTTTAGCTCACAGGAGACTTTTGAGCAACTTCTTTTGTTTCATATTCCTCATAGGGAACTCTTACACAAAGCTTCTTGCTTGTTTTTTAAAGTTGTAATCTTTGGATTGTAGTTCTGGAAGCTATTGCCTAGGCTCTGGTGACCCTTCAGGCACATTTAGACAGAGCTGGCTGGCTCAAACTCCTGCATATTATTACAGCTATAAACTTTCTTTTATGTTACGCTATGGTTCTCTTTTAACAAAAACATCCTTCAAATGTAAAAACATGCAAAACAAATATATTTCAGGCCTCTCCATTGGTCTTTTACCTTTCTCCTCCCTTTGTTTTGATAGTTCTTCACTTGTTGTTTCTTTCCTGCCTTTTGGATTTTTTTGGATGGGACATGTGTTGAGGGATGGAGAAAATTACTTTTATTTTTGGCTTCAGCAACATACAAAACATTCTGACCTTGAGACAGTTCCCTTCCCAAATAAGGAGGAAAAGTTTGGGGGGGGAAGGGAACCACAAAATGAAACTTTGTTTTTTTTTTTTTAATTTCCCTCTCCCTCCAGAAAAAAGTAACTTTAAACAATCAAAATGTATTTTGGGGTGTTGTTTCTGCTTTTTTACCTCCTCAGGTTTTCAAAGTGCATGAGGTGTCAGGAAACCAGAAGTGAAGGAAGTTAAGGGTGAGGGGATGATGTATTCTGGGGCCACCAAGCTGGAAGAAAAACATAAGAAAGCAAGCAGTTTTTCACAGAAAACTTCAGTTTGCGGGAAACAGAACTTTTAAATAAAAAGGTGATTTTTAGGGGAAGTCTCCAACCACTTCTGCCCGTGACTCTCACTCCTGGAGTCTTTTAGGTGGCTCTTCTTCTCTCTTGAACAGCTCAAGGTTGTTCCTTGCTGAAAGGGTTTTTCATAAGTCTGGTCCTGCTTGCGCATATATCCTAGTTTATTATTGCATTGTCTCTACCAGTCTGCCAGGGGACTTGGGGCTCAGCATCCATTTGTTTTCCTCCCCACAAACAGCTTTTCATTGCCATTTTCCGTGGCCTCCTTTGGTGAATCTGTAAGGTCATTGGCTTTTCACCCTTCAAAACCCTCACAGGATCCATTTCTGCTGTGACATGTAGAAGAAATCAGCCATACGGTTATGGATAGATTACACAGTGATGCAAATGTCCTGGGCTTTTTATTTCAGCTCTGCTGTATCTTGCATACTGAGTGCCTAGCTCAGCATGGGGTCTGTATGCCGCATGCAAAGCTTCTCACACAACACAGCAACTTAGCCCTTTCCCCACTTATTTGCAGTACTAAGCTGTGACTTCTCTGCCCTGGGACACATATGTCAAGCGCAGCTGGTTTGCCTGAGCAATGATTGATAGACAGGCAGCGCAAGCAGAAGAGATGCTGCAGTGGCCCTACAGCAGGAGAAATGCTGTGGTGCAGGTTTGAATCTCTGGGCAGCACCCAGTGGCAGAGGAGCCCTACCAGGAGGTCAAACACAGCCTTGCACTGCATTCCTTTCTCCCTGAGCACAGCCTGACACAAAGAGTATCTTCAACTGGGAGATAAAATGTTTGAGACACCAGGCTATTTATTTAAAAGACAAAGAAGAGATCCTAGAAAAGTCCCTGATGGAGAATAGCCACTCCTGGCATTTGGGGCACTGCTTTCATCCTCGTTATCCTACTTCTCCTTCACCACATGGTTTACACTTCCATATTTTGCCTCTAATCTCAAATCAGGTCAGAGTCCCATGGGGGAAAGATTATGTTTTCCTAGGTGTTGGCATAATGCTCAGCCCCAAGGGGTCTGACCCTGGCAGGGGTGTTTAAGACTACTGCAGCGTTGTACCATCCTGGTGAGGTTTTTTTTGTTACTGGGATGAGACTGTGTACCAAGACCCATTTGTCCCATTTGGGATTTGTTCTCTTACTAAATCTGTTTTTGCCGTGTGCTATGATTATAAGTCTTGTTAAACTGAGATGATTAAATCATCTGCTCCCAACAGTAACCTAAAGCAGTGCTTTATTTAATATCCTGGTCAATCAGGAGTTTTCTCTGTGGTGAAGCAGACAACTTAAGCACAGTGGGGAGTGCCTATATGGGGCCTGGATCATAGCGCTTGCATTAAAGACAACTCTGTTGTAAAGCTCACCCTTGCTTTATCGGTCCTTTCTAATTGTTAATTGCCTTTAAACATCTTGTTTAGACTAGTAACAGTTTAGGTGGGTTGATACTATCAAAATGTAGACGGTACTGTCTTAATTAATGTCTAAATTAGGAGAGCAATCTCAGGTTAGTACAGTGGTAGCAGTTCCAGACAGAGCTCCAGAGCACCGAAATTAGGAGCCAGCCATGTAGGTTGCGCTTTTCCTATTGAGTAGACGAGGAGTGTATTTCCCAAGGTAGGTGCCTACTTGACTTAACCATTATACTATTATTCTTCTGCCTACACTAGCACAGTTATGCTCTGGTTACAGCTGGAGCTGAAAAAACACATAATGAATGTATTATTTTTATTTTTTTTCCTGAGTGTTTAGTGGTTACGACTGAATGTTTAAGGGTAGCAGTAATGATATCACTATATTAGTCTGAGATTTATCTATCAGTGGATTTCTTTCTTCATTTTACAGGCAGGGAAACTGAGGCACTGAAAGTGGCCATAAAACAGATCAGGGTCCTGATCTGCTTTTTTTTTTTCCTGAATCTTTATCCACTCCCTATTAGTTTTGGTTTGTTTCTTCTCTCGAAGCCCGTAGGCACATCTGTCACTGGCTGAGTTAAAGCCAATTGCTCTAGTTAAATACTTGAGGATAACGTACTTCTCTAAAGAGTTCTCGTGGCTCCTTTTTTCCCTTCTCCGTACTTACTGTATTTCTTGGGGACCTTTTACATTTTGGACAGTCTCACTTAGAAAAAAAAATGAAGCAAATATATGCAAGGAAAATACTTCACAGGCCAAAAAAGCCACATTTTCAAATGCACAAATTCATCTATAGGATCTGAATGCTTTTCCTCACAAACATGAAAATCAGCACTGTGATGCTGTGTTCACAAACATGAAAATTAGCTGTGATTATAGTAACAACAGCTTGGAGGTCAACACCTTAGAAGTCTAAATCAGAGCTTCCAATCAGAAACCTAAATCAGCTGGGTCCTGCAGGTGTCTCTCCTTACTATCAGGTCTGCAAATGCTGTTTTTCTGTTGGTTTGATGCGAGAAGCAAAATAGAGTTACTAGAGGTAGGAGGAAATACAAGACACTAAATAATTAGTACGCATGGTCACAGCACAGTCTGAGCACTGTTAACTCAGCATACAAGAGGTTTCTAATAACTAGGTTTCATCTATTGGTGCTTAAGAGCTGAAGAGATCCCCTCCTTCAGTGCAGATGAGGAAGAAGTTGGGCCAAACATTGAGCATGCTCAGGTATTTCTCTTCCTGGGAGCTCCAGAGCATAAGGTAACATGGTGGAAACAACCATAGAGGAAAATGAAAGGGAGATTTGCTTGAGCAAAATATTAAGAGCTTTTCAGGTTGCTTTTGCTTCAATGCCCAGTGTGCCTGGAACAGTGCTCTTCCCATCCAGTGGGAGATGTGAGAGACCTGGGATATTCTTTCAGAAAACTCTGGTTACGTCCAAGCAAACAGCCCAGAATAGGGGGGAGCTAGACCTAAGACTGGAGCTGGCCCCAGCCCTGACTGACCCAGCAGTTGGACCCTGTAAAACTGATCTGAAAGGGCAAACATGGGACGAGAAATGGAGACCTGGGGAAAGTGTATTAGACTCAGAAGGAGCAAAATCACTGTTCTAACTAGTGCTATGGACAGCAACAACCTAAATCTTCAGTATGCCCAAAGTAAGAAAATATTTCTGTATTTCTGAATATATAATTGGTAAGAGACTGACCGATCTGATTAGTTGTATTGCTAATTCATCACATTACAGCCAAGTGTAGGTATGATTCCTGAGTGCTGGAGAAAAGACTCCCGACCAGCAATGCCAGCAGCATAACTGCAAAAGAAATAATCTACCTGCCAGCCTCGAGAAGCCTCATGCAGAGCACAGCAGCATCTTTCTATGCTGATGCAGAGCACATTTTCTACCTCTTGTGCAGAAGGAACATGCACAAATGTGGTTATTTATAGCTTCTCCACCCACACACAGCTTTGAAACTTGCTCTAAAAGAAGTTCAGCATTTAAAGAATACAACAGTTTTTTTAACCTGAAGACTTTTTTTTTCTTTTTTGATTTCCTTTAAAAACAATGTTCTGGGAACATTAGTAACAATCCAAGCATTAAGGAAGAAACATTAGTTCTTCATTTGTCTGTCCATTGTTCTCTTACTTGGAATGTTTTTAGAGAGGCAGTTGCCAAATTTTATCAAGTTAAACATTTAATCAAGAAAATGAAAGATAAGTGGGATACATTTGATGAATGGGAACTTTACCAAAGAAAAGCAATGTTAAGTTGAAATAAGTTTTTTCTCAGGGTGAGAGAGGCGTGTGTATTCCACTCACTCTTGAGGAGCTTGCATCCTAGATGACTGCATTTAGTGAAGGAGCAGGTTGGGGCTGCGTGGCCTCAGCCACTGCCCAGAGGAAATGGGCAAATACTGCTCTCATAATGCCCAGCCTACACTTGGCCAACTCTTCCAGAGCCCTGAATTGAATGTGCTGTTCCCAAGAGAGAGATGTGACTAAATCCTGCATCTTCCTAATTACTAGGGTTGGGATCAGCTCTTTTCTTTAGGTGGAGTGAAGGTGGATGGACCAGAACACATCATATTCTCACTCTTCTCCAAAAGTACGTCAGTTTTAAACCATCATAATATGTTTATAGATGTGAAAAACTGTACAAGTACATAATAACCATCTGCAGAAAGGAGACAAGAGGTTATTTTTCCATTTAAGCTTGTGGAAAGGTCAGGAGTTAAGTTGGAGCAGCTGTGTGGGAGACCGTGCACACCTCATCGTGCCATGAAGTGAGCAGCCATGTTGGGAGGGTGGGTGACATATCTGGGAGCAGGCAAGAGTATTTGTGAGTATTGTACAGGTCCGTAGGTCTACAGTAACGTGAAAGCTCTTGGAGGGGGTGGGGAATGGAAGAGAAATGCTACTGCAAGCTAAGCCCTGAATCAGCAAGTCACCAATGAACTTCTGAGACTCTGCTACAAAACTTGAGAACAGTCTTCTTGTTGCTCAGGCCATTGCCATGGGAGATATTTTGGATGTCTTCACTTAGTCATACTGTTAATTTTGGAGCCCTTTCACAACTAACTGTTTTTGCATACTTTTGCAATATAAGCTACTAAGAAGGAGGTAGCCGGGGGAGTTGTTACTCTGTAGTGATTTCCACTGCAGAAGCTGTTGATGAACAAGGAACCTGCTGCAGGGACTGTCTTGTCTGGACAAACACCTACAGTCCTGTTTCCAGATGGGCTTGTAGGATATCTGTGGGTGCTAGAAGCATTGATGAGTCTGAAGATGACTATGTGCATGTATTTTTGATATTGAGGACTTTTCTGACACTATTCTAAATTGGTGGACCCACATATCTCGATAATTGTATAATTTAATCAGATGTATTCATTATTATCAACTGTGCTTTGCAAGGCTGTCCCTGCTGCAAAGAACGTGGATGTTCTGCTTTTGGCAAACTAGTGAGTTTTTTAACTACAGAGGTTAGATTTTTGTTGTTAAAAAGAGAAATTGTGCAGAGGTTAAACTTTCACATAATGTCCAGAAAGCTCATAAAACCACCTACAATCTAATTTCGTGGGGACTTCTTTTTTTTTTGGTTCAATGTAGACCAGGGAATAAAGGAAGTTTTTTAAATATTGTAATTGGCTCTGCATTTAATTCTTCTCATTAATTTAGTTGCACTGTGCAGCAAAATACTGATAGGTCTGTAATGTTGCTTTTCCCTCCAAGGGTAAAAGGGACTGCATGTTTTTTTTCCTTTTGAAAAGACCTCTTTAATTACGTGGTGGTACTTGGAATAGCTACAATTAGAGGGGAAAAGCAGGGAGTGATTAAAAAATCATACTTAATAGCAGCTGCATTAGTTCTCTGGCTTTTGAAAGAGGCCCAGGCACAGCTGAGTACAAACATACCACACAGAGGAGTTGTGGTGAAAAGGAAAGGCAAAATGGAGGTGACAAACTTTTGACTGACTTCAGAGAAGGTTGTCTATTGTAGCATTTTAAGAGAGATCTTCCTTGAGAAAGATCAAAGTATCAGAATTCAACTTTCTTGTCCAATCCTCAGACTGTGTTAATGAATGTAGCTCTGTTCACTCAATTCCACCTTTTCTTTTTAAAAAAAAAACAAAAAAAAAACCAAAACAAACCCAACAAACAAACCCCAAAACCTTAGATTGACTGGTTGGTGATAGTGGGATACACTGATTAAGTCTCAAGCCAGTTTGAAAGAAGTGACTCTTGACTCTTATGACTGACCATCTGAGCTGAATTAAATAAAGAACAACTTGGTTGCCTGGCTATATTATTTTCTGAAGATGAATTAGTCATCACCACCCAGACAGGTCAAGCTATGGTATTTCAGGATTTATAGCTATATGCTCAGCAATTAGGCATTTATACCACAGTGAATTTGGAGCAGCTTGAAAACCCTACCTTTCATAGAATCATAGAATAGTTTGGGTTGGAAGGGACCTTTAAAGGACATCTAGTCCAACCCCCCTGCAATGAGCAGGGACACCTTCAACTAGATCAGGTTGCTCAGAGCCTGGTCCAACCTGACCTTGAATGTTTCCAGGGATGGGGCATCTACCACCCCTCTGGGCAACCTGTGCCAGTGTTTCACCACCCTCATTGTAAAAAATGTCTTCCTTATATCTAGACTAAATCTACCTTCTTTTAGTTTAAAACCATTACCCATTGTCCCATTGCACCAGGCCCTGTTAAAAAGTTTGTCCGCAATGGATTGCCTGCTCACTTTTGTACAGCTGTCACAATGTTGTTTACTATTTATGATCTTTCGGTATGTTCCTGTATTGGAAAAGGTTCCTGGAATTCCCAGCAGCATTTGGAGCCACATACTGCTAGAGGCTGCAAAAACTTAAAGTAAAAGGCAGCTTTCACTCCAAACACTTTATTTTCTTTGTCAGCCCTGCTTGTTTTCACTCTTAAGTGTGGTTAATGTCATTTTAGAAATCAGAACGGAGGCAGGGAAGTTGACTCATTTGCTGAACTGCAGAGCTGGGCATTGAACCAAATCACTCCAATTCCAGTCTACTTTTGATACAAAATCCTTGCTGCTTTTTGCTTATTTCTTAAAACTTGCATAATTTGACATGCTTAACCAAAGAGAGTGAACAGAGTAAGGCACCATTCCCTTCCATTGCTGCTGAACTGCATTAACAGAGCTGTATCTGTACATTAGGAGTACGCTTACCTGTATTAACCTATGCAGCTTGTAACATGCTGTCATATGAACTACATTTGTTCATATGTTGCTAAATGGGAAATAGAACATGGTGTTCAAGCATGTATCTGGAGGCTCTGATTCTACTGGATGCATAACTAGCCCCTGCCTATTAACTTTACAAACATGGGGCCTTAGATCCATGTTTACACAAGTCAGTTGAAACTTTACTGTGGATCTTGGTGGGAACAAGATCTGAGTTTTGGAGTCAGATATAGATGTCACTGAAATTAAAAGTAATGTCATGGGAGCCAAAGATGATGTTTCTGGTTTAAACATGAGGTGTGATTCCTTTCTTAAAAACCTTGTTTTTTTAAGATACTTTACTGTGCCACCAACTTAAAATTATAAAGGAAAAAGAATCAAAAAAGGGAGCTAATTTTTTATTAGGAGGTGAAAACCACAAATGAGAACGGCTGAGTTTTGTTTTGGGTTCTATTTTAAACCATTAATAATAGCAGGAAAAGTTCCTTTGTATTTTGGTGTATTTTCTCAGCTAGACCTTTACTTGACATTACTCTGCTGTGACAGGGCCAGGGATAGGAGGGAAAAGAAAGAAATCTATTTTCAGCAATGATTTGGAGTACAACAAAGAAACTGTATTTTAATTTAAATCAGACTTGGTGTGCATTTTATTCATTAAAGAGGATTAGGATTTATCAAGTCTCCCTGAGTTGTAGGTTTGGGGGGATTTTTTGTTTTGTTTTTCTTCTGATTCTCGGTGTTTGTTCTGTCTTCCCTGGTGCTGCTGCTGACACCAAATTCTCCTGCAGGGCCTGGTAGCAGGCCAGGGGTTGGGCTGCCCATACCAGCCTGCACAGAACAACGTTATCCAGGAGCAGATGTAATTGCAATGGCTAGAAGTTGACAATTCCACACTGGCTACTGCCTCCACCCGGAGATTCAGTGGTCTCCCTGGCAAATGTGCATTCTTTATCGATTAGAGGCCCTTTCCTTTTACCTCCCAAGAAGGGAAAGGTTTCTGGGTACCCTGAGAGCATGCCCGCTTTGAATTGTGTAGCTCATAAATGCATATATGATGTGTAGCTTCTAATTCTATTGTAGGAAAATTAATTATTTACCTTCTGCCAAGAGATTCTTTGTCTTGTATCTGCAAATCCAAGTTCAGCCAGTGTGTGTTACTAACTAGGCTTGTACAATTTTGAAGGGCTTTGACAGAAAAGATTGGATTTTGTTGCTGTGCAGTATAACAAAACATTTAAAATAAACTTTGGATGTAAAGTACCTATGAAAGCACAATCTGAAACATGAACCTTTTAACTATGCTTCCTGGTTACAAAAAGCATGGTTCTCAAGGCAGAGTTTCTGGAACAGGGCTTTCAGTTGTGCAAGGCCTTGGAGTTACTGAGCATTCATAATAGCAGCTACAGAAAAGGTGAAGATTTGATTCTTGTGAGTGGAAATGGTGATGAGACTATAAAACCACAGGTTTTGAAGTGCCGTACGAATTCCTGGTACCACAACAGACCTCTAGTTAGCCCATAGTATCTCAAGAGCAAGCA
Organism: Dromas ardeola; assembly: GCA_013398915.1. Taxonomy (NCBI): domain Eukaryota; kingdom Metazoa; phylum Chordata; class Aves; order Charadriiformes; family Dromadidae; genus Dromas; species Dromas ardeola. Next base: position 96,442 of record VYZM01007192.1, on the reverse strand, counting down.
ATAAAAGCATATAGTGGCAACTTGATACTGTTTGGCTTCCTTTCACCTCCATAAGCCTAGCAGATTTTGGAGGCTCTATCCATGTGTTTAAAGTTAGGCAATGTTATGCACCTATTTGAAATGGGACCTCATTTAAAGCTGAATAAATTGGGTGTACTTCACTGGAATCGCTCTGGAATTTATTACAACTCTGCTAGAGTTACCAAAGAGTTAATCTAACCCCTTTGAGTTATGCCAGGTTTGTACTGTTTTGAGATCAAGATCTGACTCTTAACTGCTTAAAGTGTAAAATGATATAATTTATTTTCAGTTTTCAGAGCAACCTAGTTTTAAGAGTCATTATGGCAACACCAGCGGGTCTTAGAGTAACAAAGATTAATGATTCCCTCAGCCAACGCACTTCTTCAATGGGTCATCTCACTCAGGAGCAATGAAACTGCTCAACATGGGCCTGGGTCAAATGCAGAAGTCGGGGTGCCTCCACACTGCTAGCGCAACATGCTGCATCCTATTAATGCTGACTTAATCACCAGCTCACGCTTCTTGTCTCCTTCCTGTAGGACCAGGACAGGATTCATTGACTGGTATATTTGAGCCTCTGTATTCTCCAAGCCATTCTCATTTCATCTTCATTCATTGCTGCTAAAAGAAATACAGTTTAAAACATGGAAAAATGCAGAAATTTTTCATCTAACTGCAACAACAGATATGTTTCCTTGAAGTAATAGATTTACTACTCCTTTCACATCTTGCATTCATGTAAAGTGGGAGCAGAGCATGTGGAGTTGCTAGGAAAGAGTTGGTTCCTGAGGAGATTTTAATTTAAAGTCAGACAAAGTTATGAAGTGCTTCTTAGTTTTCACATTTACTGATTAGGACAGATACCTACACAAAGAGACTTCATTTTCAAAGAGCTACATTCGAAATCTGCCCTTTTAAAATAGTGCCCATCACTTTTTTTTTTTAAATTTAAAAATCAAATTAACTTTGTAAGCTATTAAAAGAATTGACCTTAACTGCACTAATGCAATCATCTTGCCATATTCCCATCATACAAATTAGCCTAAAGGAAGAGCAATTATCATCCCAGAACTTTGCTTAATTATTGCCTGATTGCTATTGCTTCTTCAACCTTTTTCCTTTAAAACCATTCTTCCATTTCTTACTTGCCATGTTTTCCTACCTTGTCCTGTACAAACCATCACCATTCCCTGCAAACGGACTCTCTTTTTTCTCTGACATCACCCGGGCAGTATGTATTTTGCCGGTTTAGGTGTGTCATAGGTCTTAGACTTCCCACAGGCAAGAGTTCGATCATCAGCAAAAAGGAGTGTGGAGAGGCCTCTGGAAGCGTTTCTCTTCTAAGCACCTGCTTCCTGATGCTGTGCTCAGATGAAACCTGCCTGAATTGCCACTATTATTATTTTTGCAGTTACACAGATCATTCAAAAGGGACAGTTATGGCTATTCTTCCTCCAGGTAGCATTTTGAATCTGGTGGTTATCCAGCCATATCATGACTGTAATAGCTAGCGCAGTCAGTCTGCTGTAATTGTACCGGAGTTTTATTTAATTTTCTTGGTGAGCTGGGTTTGCTGCTTATTTTGTTGGGTATGTAATTGTGCCCCTGAGGAGATAAGGAGACAGGACATGCACATCATGATAGAAAGAAAATAATGCTCTTACCACTTTTGATCTTAAACTAGGTGAAATTAAAAAAGAGATATTAACATCTTAACATGTGTGTATCCTGCAGCATTCCCGCCAATAAATGTTGCTGACCTCAGATGTGCTTCTTGAGCATTTGGTTTATGTTCTCCTTCTGTTAATAGGCTCCTAGAAAACATTTCATGCTTTTGAGTCTGATGCTGTAGGAACTGATACTAGCTGGGAATTAAACACAGAATTATGAATGTCCATCCAGAAAAGAAAGGGAACCTCCTTCTCACCGCCTAGCTTCACATGCACACTTCTGGAGTCCCATGCAAGCTACCAACAGAGTAAACAGAGCAGCTCATTTATTTCCTCCCACGGACATCTTATGGGAGTGGGCAAAGGAACAGCAGAAACAGCCACCCCAATCAACTCACCAACAGCGACTGGGTCAGTAAGGTATGGGATGGGAATTTGCCCCAGGTGAAGGTAAAATACGAAGACTTTATTATCCTCCAGTCCTTTCAGAAGATGTCTGTGAGTTATAAAGTTTCCCAGGCAATTCTAGGGGCAGGTTCACCCATGCTTGCAGATGTGCCTTGAAGTTTGAACTCAGCTATGTTTTTATTAATTTATTATTATCTAATGGATAGCAGCCTGGACTGGAAAATACTGTCCGATGTGGGAAGTGTGTCCACAGAGTGATAGCCTGTATTTACAGTGCAGTTATGCAGGGTCAGGCTTTACTGTGCTAGGAGCTGCAAAGCAGGAGGGAGGTCCTGGCCCTTGTCCCAAGCAGCTTTCAGACTAGTGGAAGTAGACTAGTAAATGCACGATGGACAGAGGATTGGCATATACTGGAGTTACAAAATATATTTTGTTTCAAGAAACACTTCAGATGATGCATCCATCTGTAGCACAGTATTTTCATTTCAAAGAATTCATGACTGAAAGCCTTTTTCTAGTCGTTTTAAGAAAAAATAAAGGACAACTAGGAAATTTGAAGACGTAATGTGGAAAATGCTCTTAAATGCATTTTTAACAGCATCTTCAAGCTGTTTAGGTTTTTAAGGAATAATTAAATTATTTGAACTAAGTCACTGTAACTTCAATGGGTAACTATATCTCAGGATGTTAATTTTCGGCAGTGGAGCAAGTTCTACAGTCCATGCTCTCAATTAAAATGTTAATGTTTATCTTGAATTATTACACAGTTATGCTAGTTCTAAAGACATTTCCTTTCTTCAGGGTAAGGGAGAATATCTCCAAACATGCTGACAGGTAGATGTTTACAAGTACTGGTGATTTCAGGCTTTATTGTGACCTTTCAGAGTTGTTCCTGCATTTGCCGTAGACTAATTGCTTGACATTTCTCAATGTTTTCATGGGGGGGTAAGTGCTTTGTATCCATTCAGATTTATGTTCTTGCCGTTGCTTTGCTCACTCAGTCCATACCTAAACCTCTCATTTAGTGCAAACGTTCTGTGTCTTGTATGATGGAAGTAAAGATGTGATAGTTCTCCGTGTTTGAAAATTATTGTGAGCTTATTAGACAGCAAATGCTTTATATAAGGAAAAACATATTAGCTGTTCATATAAATGCTGGGGATTCTTTTGATAGTTAGGGCTATCAGATTATCAGAGCCTCATGCTAAAATCCTTTTTTCTGCCAACTTCCTGGGTCACCTCAGCAATTCACTTAGTGTCTTTATATATATATATATATATAAAAAAATATATTTTTTTTTCCTCTTCTATTCAAAATGAAAATACAGCATTTTTGTATTTCACAGAAAGGTTGTGAAAACAAATGCACTGAAGACTGGCGTGGTCAAATATATTAACATGGGTTTCAGAGCCACAGAAAACGCTGTTAAGCAAGTTATTTTTTAAAAAGTGGTGATTTGTTTCTTGTGGGAATTGTGACAGAAGTAGAGTTTATGGAACAATTTGAACCAGAACTTTTTAAAGAGCAGATAAGGTCTGTGAAATCTGAGACGTGGCACTCTAAGCAGAGAAAGGGCATAGGGAAGAGGTGGCCAAATGGGATGTTACAGCCAGTGTCATTAGTTCATGGTTTATAGATTCATTTTTTTTTATCTTGTCTACTCACATAATTTTGATTTATTAAGTAGATATACAGTTTTGTCACCTCACGGGGTATTTTATAGCTAATCTTATAAACTAAAGGATTTGGAAACCTAATCAATACCTGCATAGATGAATTCAGGGGGAAGCTTTCATGTTACAGGAAGGATATGGTGAATCACCAGATGGTGTCCTTCTGTGTCAGGCCATATGGAATAACTGCCCAAATGCAACATGAGACTTTGCTACAGGAGTTGCCAGCTCTTGGATGAGTCCTGGAGCGGAGGTTTATTTCCTGTGGATTAACGTTCTAGCACTTTGTTTGTTTGGTTGTTTTTTTTGTGGAGAGTAAAGTATCCAAATTTTGACCAGTACTCTGGCCTATATTCATTGCCTTTGTTTTCATCTTTGCCTAAAGTGGGCATCATACATTGTATTTCTTGTTTTCAATTGAAGCATGTAACAAAACATCCATTTATAAAATAAAAGTGGCGATCTCTGTCAACACTCATCTAACAGTGACTAAAGTAGCCCAACATAACATTGGTTAGGATAAAAATTTTATTATTATGCGATTACTACTTTAATGATATAAGCATTAAAAAGTTACTACAATAATTTGCTGTAGAATTACAGTGCGTGGCTATCAAATATTAATAAATAGAAAGCACATACTGCATACTAACTTCATATGAAACATTGTTTGAATTAAAGCCGTTTGCCATTTCAAAAATAATATTTTAAAAATGAGGCCTCATTACATGAGATTTTTTCAAAATTGAGTTTTGATCTCGTTCCATTTTTAATAGATAAGTTGAAAACTGACAAGAGGAAAGAAGATATTAATGGAATTAATTTCAGGCTGTTAATGACACAAATGCTGGAAGGCTACCCTCCAATAATAAATTTTATTACAATGTATATGCAGACTCCTGGTCAAGAATATATTGCAGAGAAGCTCTTAGCAGACCAGCTGGCACGTGGCTGTCAAACAGTTTGAAGGAATGTATTTGGGATTTTCTACCCAGAGCAAATTGGAGACAAACTGATCAGAGAAAGGGAAGCAGGAAGCAGTGAATGAACTGCTAACACACCTGGTCCCGCTTCCTCATCCCCACAGTGACACTTATGACAAATGTATGTTGTCCTTGCAGGACATAAAGTGCTTTCATACCCCATTTTGTGAAATTATTTGTACTCTGTGTATGAAAAATACCTTGTAAGCACAAAATATTAATTAAAAAAATGCTTTTTCTGGCAAAGAAATAGGGTGGGAAAACAAGTATATATGTATAAAGCTTTGTTTGTACTTGGAACTTCTTATAAATATATGCTTGGGATCTACAGTACAGAAAAGACTCAAAGCCCAGGTGGTTTAGAATCTGTACAACCAAGCCATGAAATAGCTTTACTTGCCTGAAATAAAAAAATAATCCCATCTTCCATTTTTCCAATCGTATGTTTCTACGCTTAGTCAATAATACTTGCCCATTTATCAGCCCCACACAAGACAAGTGGCTCCTTGCACAACAGCTCTCACCCTCCCTGGTCCTACTCCCTGGTACCAGAGCCCTTCTCAGGCCAAGCTGCCAGGAGCTGCGAGGCGTCCTGCAGTCCCTGCCCAGCATCGCTGAAGCCCACGCTTGCTGCTCGCTCCCCGGCACTGCACAAAGAAAGGACGCAGCTCTGGGGCCGTTTGCAGGCGCAGCACCCTGTGGTGGCATCACCATCCTGGGGACACTTGTGGTGTCTTCTCCCTTCAGTGTGACAGAAATTGTCACAGTGGGACAGACTGTCCATTAGCACCAGTAGCAGCCAGGATCAACAACTCACTGCAAGTGCTGGGCATCTTGCTGAATGAAGTCCTACCTACTTACACAAATCCCAGTACTGATCTAGTTTCATTTATTCTCTTAGCCTCTGGGTATTGAGAAAGAGACGTAGACAGGGTGGGGATCCCAAGCTCATATTGTCAAGTTAATTTTTTTCCAGTTCGTAGTAGACCCCAAACAGATTTGATCTAAATTTTTGTGCCAGTGTTATTGTAAGGAGCTCAGAATGGATGGTGCTCATACGGTTGATCTATTTTTTAAATGAAAATCCTCTTTAATTCTCAGAATATCAACTTTGCCACTCTACTTTTCTGTAAGGATCAGTTACATTTGGAACTGAAAACCTGAAAGTCTTGGAGGGTGCACACCGTCAATATTTTATGGTCTGAAGTGAAGGATTTTTAACCTTTTCGTTCTTGTTACTCTTATAATGCTTTCTCCCCACGTCAAAATAAATTTTAATTGATCCCTCCATCATGCTTTTGGACTTAGGTAAGATGCTTCCCATTGAGATCTGCTGTTTGTGTGAAATCATCTATCACTGTTTTTCAGTTTACACTGAGGAGCTCTTACGAGGAGGGTGCTTGCTGTAAAAGATTCCAGATTTCTGATTCCTGTTCCTCAAAATTCATTTATCTGCCAGGCTCAAATAACTAAGCTACACTTCAAAATAAATTGAATAGTAAAAATCCAATAATCCTAATTTACCAGTAACATCTATAAACATTTATCTTCTATCCAATTGGAATGTACTTTGACAGATCTGCATGTGTTCAGCCATAGCAAGCACAAAACAATAGCTCTGCAGCTGTTTTATCCTCACCCTGAGAATTTCTCTGTGCTGCTGTGACAGGAGAGGTAATTGGATGTTCTTCTTTTCTGGCAGGTACTGGACTGGATTGAAAATCACGGGGAAGCCTTTCTGAGTAAACATACAGGAGTGGGGAAGTCTCTACACAGAGCACGCGCGCTGCAAAAAAGACATGATGATTTTGAAGAGGTAGCACAGGTAAGAGTCTGAATCAGAGATTACTGCTTTCTGGATTGATTTTTGTCACTCCTTTTGTATATTGAGAAAAAACTATTGCTGTTTTGAGTCACATTGCTCTCTTGAAACATTTGGAGCTGACTAGGATCCTGTCTCTCAGGTTTGAAAGTTAGCACGCACTGCAGAGCATGATAGCAGCAGGACTTACAATTAGAAAATCACCACGTTGGGTCGATGGGAGGTCTCAGAGTGTGTGAGAAAGTGCAAGCAGTTTATGGGACAGTAATGAAAAGTGTTGGGACATAGAGAAGAATGGTTATAGAAATAAAGAGTGAGACCAATAGAAAAACCAATTGTAACTCCTACAGTGAAAACTGAGGACCTTTAGACTAAGGTGGAAAGCAGCAGCTAGTAAAGAAGCAGGGGAAACACTAGCGTGTTTGCAGTAAGGGCAACTACTCTTCCACTCTTTCCAAGAGTACGGTGTGTTACGTAGAAGGGTTTTTTGTTTGGTTTGGAATGAGAGGCAATCATTACAGGTAGACGTTATTATTATTATTATTAGTAGTAGTAGTAGTAGTAGTATTTATTTTCCTCATAGCACAGTGTAAGCAAGGCTTGTGCAGGAATTTTTGGTATGAAGCCAAAAGCTTCCACCTAAAAGCTTGTAACTTTTCTTTGAAGCATGGTCATTGTAGATGTTTAAACATGTATCCCATCTTTATTTATGGAATTTAAAAGAAAGAGGACCTTTGATAAGTTCTTCCAGAGACTGAATAACTTTACTTTTTTTTTTTTTTTAAAGTATCTTATGGCCAGAAATTATCCAGTCTCAGCTCTGGTCATCAGATCATGTTACAGCTTTTTGGTTTAGATTTTAAGCATCCTCTGTCAGAAATTGATCTTCTGTAAAGGTACATCTGCTTTGGGTATTTCAGATAGAATCCTGATTAATCTATATAAAGCAGAATGTATCAAATGCTTTGTATTCCTGATGCACACAAGGCAGGTTATTGCTCAAATATTTCACTGTGGCATAAGAAAAAAATGTGTTGGACTTTAGTTTTGTTTTTCTGTAGTACCCTTCCCATGTGCTCACCTAGTTCAGTTTAAGATGTTTCCAGCAACAGGGACGTACGTCTTTCACTGTGCCCTCAGGGAAACTGCTTCACTGCCTGATAGCAGCTACTGGCTAGATATTTATTTTTTTTCCTCTCCCTCATATTCAATTTATATTTCTCTCAGTCTTCCCCCCTCCCGCCTTGTTTATATCCCTTTAGTCTTATTTATCTCTCTTAAGTCTTTAGCCTTATTTATCTCTCTTAAGGAGATAAATGCCAGGGGAGCCCTGAAATATCTGTAGAATGTTAGCATGTCTTCTCCTAAGTGCCTCTTAACCATGTTAAACATATTTAATTCTGCTAGCATGTTCTTATTAGCCAATCCCTTAAATATCTTTTGTTACCTATTTCCTTGGATCCATTCAGTTTGCCAACATCCTTCTTTTAATTAGATGTTCAGCTCCTGATGGAATATTCCATTGCTTGGCTTGCAAATGAACTTCAGTGTTACCTTTCAGCTGTGATGGGATTGGGACCATTGGCAAATCACACAGCCTGACAGCAGCAGTTCTAGATTGGTGGGCCTCTAAAGTTTCATGGGACCTCCCGTGGATTTAAGCTTTCTGGTAATAGGGTTGAATTTCTAGAATTACTTTTTGCGATTTTAGTAAAATGGACCTTAGCCTGGAGGTTGCGAACCACGGTCCTACAAGACCTCATCCAAAAGCACAAGTTGGTGGGAGGTTTCATCCTAAAAGCAACATTAGGTGCCTTGAGTCAGCTGTTATTGGATGCAATACTTGGGTAATGAATGAAAATGAAGATCATATAATATACTTGAGCTTAAACTAGGTGATTTAATGCCCTTTATGGCATTAATATTTTCTAAATCTCCCTTCTCTATGATAATTAGCTTCATAATTCCAGTTACATCTCACATTTCTGGATCACAGTTACCTTTTTTTTCCCCTCTTTTTTTCCTTCTTCTTTGAGTAGTACCTCACTAGAGATGTAGGAAACAAATTAATAACAGGTGAGAAAAGACAGAAAAATAACATGGTCTTGACAATAGAGATGAGAGCAAGCCGAGTAACTGTCTGCACATGGAAACAGCAACTCACTTAAGGCTTGTTCCACTGGAGGATGTAATTTAGAGATACATCCCGTCGCCAGGGTTTAGGAAGCTTACAGATGTGCAGCTTGCATGGGTAGGTACTAGGGTAAATCAAAATAGAAATACTTAAGACTTTTCTAACCCCTCTGTTAGTCCTCCTTCTATACTATTTCAGCATGTCCATCTGTGAATAACTTTAGATACTTTTCCATTCACTTCTCGAGACCAAATTTAGAGCAAGGGGTGTATGTATCTAGTTCACTGGATGACCACATCTGTTCAATGAAGATGGGTGTTTGGGAGGAGGATGGAGAGGAAAGAGAAAAGTACAGTTTGCTTGGGTATAGAATTTCTTAGGTTCCTCTGAATCTAATTCTTTTACATCTTATGTGATATCATCAAAGAGCATCTCATTGCTCTGCCTGGACAACTGTGAACAGTCACAATCAGTTCTGCACTCTGAGTATGGAGTTTATGGTGCCTCCTAAATTAGAAATAACTGACACAAGTCAAACCTGGTTACTTCCTCCCTGGCTTTGGTAGGAATAATTTCCTCTGGTGCATTTACACCAGAATACCATTGCTAATTTATAAGGCCTGTCTGCAATGTGACACTGGAATGTGGTGTTGGCAAATGGACATGTGGACACGTGCTGAGGGGAAGTGAAAGGAATCTCAGGCTTTATCTGAGGTCAAGGACTTGAGAATATAATACTCTCTGCTTTGGAAAGACTAATAGCCGAGGGTAAGAGGGGAGGCCATAAATTTATCACACCTGGAGTTCTCCTCCAGAAGCTTCTAGTGGGGTCGATTTTGTGGTTGGGGAATAAATCTCCTCCCCACTGTGGTTATTACCATTTTTTATTCTTCCTAATTCCCCTCTTGATGCTTAACTCTTTAGAGTTGGTTGTTAATTAATTAATTCTAACGTAAGTTTAATTTTTTGTCATTTTCCTCAAGATAGCAAATATATTTGCCGTAGCTAGGGTGGATAACTGGCATCGTTTATTCCCAATATAGCCATATAATAAAACACACATTCTAAGATTGTGAAACAGACTGATGAGTTTGCCCATTCCCCTCATCAGGATGTTAATTACTGGCGTTAAGAAGAATAAAAAGAGTTGTGGGGTTTTTTTTCTTAAAAAAATAAAATAAAAAGTGCAGTACTGATCAGGCCTGGTGAGACTGGCAGTATTAGCAATAGTATTTCTATTGGAAGTTCTCTGAAAAAAAACCACTTAGCCTGCCATACAGGATAAATTTGTTCTCCAAAATCTACTTTCTTTTGGCTCTGATATATTTGTTCTTATCTCCTACTGTTTCAGGAAGGCATTTGCAAAGGTCAGACTAGAAGCAATTTTCATGAATTTTCTAGGTATTTTCAACAGTGAGTGAAACATTAATGTTTTTGAACGCTGCCTAACTGCGTGTAAAGAAGAACAGTTTATCTGGGACTGCTGTGCTGAGAAATGCTCTGATTGACTGACCTGCCAGGGCACTAGATTGAGATGTGGAATGTGCTCCCTCTATGTCTGATTAGAAACTCCACAGATTCATAAATCTAGATGTAATGATCCAATCAGGCAGGGTCCAAATAGATCCCATTCCTGAATACAGCTGTGCTTGGAAAATGTCAGTGACTTTAGAGTGCTGCATTGTGGGCAATAGGAAATATAATTTTGGGTCTCTTTCTTTCATAACTGCTGTTTAGACAATGCTCTGGTAATTTTGCTGACTGTATTTATTCTACGTGGAACACGCAGATAGCAAAGGTTTGAATCTGAATTAAAAAGCCTGATCTCCTGGCAGGGAGACTGTTATCTTGTATATACCTGCGATGGATTCTCAGCTGCTGATGATACTGTTCACAGACTGCCACCCTGAAAATGCCAACTCTAGGCACAGTGCCTACCACACAGTGAAATTTAGTAGTCAGGCATTATTGATGAGGTAGGTATCACGATATCACCAAAGAAATACCACTCAGTGGATGTAGTTGCAATGTTCCTGCAATGGCAGCCTCTTTGCTTGTCTGGAATTACTTTGTGTGAATAAATAACCATAGTTCAGCCAGTTATGATTGTAAAACCAAAGATAATTTCATTTTTAGACTTTCTGATTTTCCTTATTCAGGGCTTTCATCCTGAAAACCAGTGTGCCTTCCAGTTGGAAAATCCTGTTAACTGGCTTGTGTTCCCAAAATCTCCCAACACTTCAGCGCTATCGAGTTGAGCTGCCCATTCAGACACCCTCCTCCTATTATTTGTATATGAAGATAAGGGCCAGAGATCATTCTCCTCCCTTCTGCGATTGCCGGCAATTAGAGGTTAAGGTGGCCTTTTCAACCTCCTCCTCTGGTCACAAAGAACATCACTGCATTTGTGCTGGTGCAGAATTAGGAAAGGTACTGGGGAAACTGCTCTGTTAACTCCCTCGCGCTCTGCTGCCACAGGACTAAGTGCTTTTGTGCATTGAATGATCTGAAACAAGCATTTCTGTAGTCTTTCTGCATTTCTGAGCTTTTCCATCAGATGTGTTGTGAAGATTTCCTAGCGAGCAGGTTTATCTGCAATTTTGGCATGCGAACGCCCTCCAGTACGTATTTCAACCTGCAGATGGCACTCGCAATGCACTGTAAAAGCTTTAGCTCGGCTAATGGTAAACAGAGCTGATGTTTCTAATCCAAACTAACCAAACATTGTCTCGAAGTGAAATGAAGCAGAAGTGGAAGCTGGCTCACACGCTGTCCCCTTGGTGTTCTCCCACCCCTGCCAAAACCTGAGTTGTTCAAGGTCACCCAGAAAAACAACCTTCCTAGTTTTTCTTTTCACTGCAAAGCTGGGAGGTCCATGCTTTAATGCAAGGTGGTGCTTACCATCTGTGTTTATGGGATAAGCTGCTCTCATCCGTGGAGCTGTTTTCGAGGCTCTTGGGCCACATTATGGCCACAGCTATGACTGGGTTTTGTATTCAGTACCTGCGTGCACGTTGCATGCAGTAGTTGGTTTGGTTTTCACAGAAATGCAAAGGCACTGGTGTTTACAAGGTAAAATATCACAACTCCAGCCTGCAACAAAGCTCATATTCTGAACAGCCTTGGTTCAAAAATGTATGGAGTTGTCCCTTATCAAACACAGTAAGAAGGTTGACTGGAGGCAGGGCTGTGGCCATCAAAGTTCATGGGCCTTGTCTGTATATGCAGTGCGGCGGCTCTTGGTTCAGGCCTTTTGACTAAAATAGTTTTGATTTAGGTGCATGGCTGGGTCCTGTATTCCTGACTCTCAAAGTTTTACAGGTTCTATTTTGCCAAGGTATACATGCAATGCAGTGGTCTATTCTTGAATTATTACAAAGATGGAGAGCCAGACAAAATGTGAGCAAAAATGGCAAAAACACTGAGTTTTGCAATATGCCATTTGGGAAGCTATTCAGTTTTCCTGTTCTTAGGTATCTATGCTTGCTTTCCTCCAAGAGGACTTTTAGAATTTGATGATTAAACACCTGAAGTGTCAAAGGTAACCTTATGTGTACGTATATAGTTCCTTTAAGATTCAGCTCTTCCTTTTATTCTTCTCAGGGAAGTAAATGTATTTCCTGCAAGGGAAGGCTTTCAGAGGAGACCTTGAAAGCCAAGGGCCTGTATCCTCTACTAGAAATCAAAGATCAGGTGATATTCTTCATCTGAGAAGCAATTTGTGCGCCAGTGTTCCTGTCTAGAGTATTCCCTTCCCCCATTGTACTGTTCCTAAGACACTGTCAGTTCAGAGCTTTCAAAAAGCCGTTGGAAATAAAAAGAACTTTAAGTGTAAATATGCTGAAAAATATGATTAAATTGCTTGTCATGTGAAATATCCAGTGGATTTGGTAAGAAATCCTGCAGGTACAAATGGTATTCTGTGATCTCGCAGTCCCACATAGTTTTACTTGAACTGCTTTAAAATTAAGTGAGGTAATGGAATAGTCAGGCCAAAGCTGAATTGCAAACAGCTACTTGTTTGGCCTTCAGGATAAAAACCTAGTGCTTTCCCATACAAATTCCAGCTCTGTTGGATGTCATTGTTCTAAAGTTTGGCATGAAGTTCAGTACTGATGTAAACCAGCTAGGCATCAATTAGGAGCCCATGTTGATAATGAGCACTTAGGGTGCATTGTCCCAGGGTGATTTTTTTTTAATTATTATTATTACTTTTTAACAAATTTGTGACCTACCTGGTTGTTGAAAGGAATAGCTCACTGAGCATACTGGATTTTTCCCTTTGGGTTGGGTGACTAAAATCCTATGGAGGATGAAATACTAGGCTAAAACAGGGAGAAAGCATACAATTAAACCTGGTAAGAACTATGCTCGAAGTTAGCAATAATAACTGTCGTTTCAGTAATGCCAAATCTTTTTAAAAATAACAAAAACATGAGACTGGCAACAAAAAAATCACCCCTGCTCTTATCTTCATCATCCTTTGCATGGTCATTAGCAAGTTCTGAAGCTATAATCTGCAGTTTCCTGTTCACTTCATTTACGTAAATGTATTCACTTCTACACAAGGAGGCAAAAATGCCTCCTGGCAGCAGATTACAGAGGCCTTTGCACCGTGGTGCAGGAGCTCTGGGCGCCAGAACTCTTGGTTTCTTCTCCTGGCTGGCAGCAGGCTGCATCTGGCAGTCACAGGCAGCAGAGAAAAATGGAAGTCCTTACATAGGGGTTGTCTGTGAAGGTTATCTTGGGACTTCTGGATCTGAAAACTTCTAACAGCATAGCTGAAAAGCCAGATGGTTTACCATGGAAGCAATAGTATAACTTTTTGCATGAAGTCTAGCAGTTTCTGGGTGACTCAGGACAAATCTGCATTGCAAGCGTAGAGATACTGAAACTGTTCGGCAGAGCCTAAGCCAGGAAGCAGAAGGGCTGCGCGGTGTTAGATGTAATGCTGTGGGGACTCAACCACCAGAGTGAAGTCAGAAGCAGGTCATGTAAGACATGTTTTCCCTTGAGGAAGTGTGAGTACACTGTGGATATCAGTACCATGCTCAATTGCATGATCTAGACGTGCCTACCGAGACTTCATCAGCAGGGGCTGCTGAAAGAGTGTCTTGGCTAATCTTCTGAAAGTTTGGAAGCAATGTAATTGAATTGGTGGCTGTTGATACTCCACAATCATGGGGAACCTGTTTTTAGAGAGGCCAGAAATCTTTGTGGCAGTGACTTGAAGAGCGGTGCCTATTATGCTGTGTCTCTGGGTTTGCATTCCAGTGTATTTCTCCTCAAGCTAGAGGTGGTTGTCTTTCCTATTTCTTCTCTTCCAAAATCATGTGAGAGCTGGATCTTTTCATTAAACTGCGTGCAGCATGATTCACAATCTAAATACTCCCTATAAAATCTCAAGACTTGGCAACACAATATATTTTTGACAATTGCCAGGAGCTAGCTTCCTATTACTGGTTTATTTGGGTAGGTTTATTTTTGTGTCTTTAAAACACGTTCCTTTAATTTGCCTATAAATGTGAAATGCTGTTCCTAAGGCAGACTGGGAGAACAATGAAGCTATTTAAGAAATATGTATTTTTAATTCTAGAGGTTCTGGAAAATGGAATTTCTATTGTGTGGGGAATTCTGAGTTTTTGAATTTGTTTCATTTTGAATCAGAAAAGAGAGCCAAAATTTCCTAAAGAAGAAAAAACCCGTAATTTGCTTTTTCAAGGCCACAAATTTCTTAGAGAGAACATTGGAAAATTATACTCTGTTGCATTATACAACATGCATACTAAAAATATATTCAGTATGGTACTGATGTCTCAACTGAATAAACATACAGCTGAAACAAAAGATGTTTACCATTGGCAATTTCTGTAAAATACACACACTTAGATGAACCACTGCTGTGTTGACTGACCTGTGTATGTTGGTGAAAACCATTGTCATCTAAAGGCTTTTGATCGCCTCTGATCATTTTTCTTTGTGCTTTTCTTATTGGCATGCCAGTGGGTTATCAAAATGTACCTATTGATTCAGGAAGATTAATTGCAGCAATGTCCAAATCTCATTTGTAATGGTGGTGGACTAGTGGTCTTCAGTTCAATTTCTTGTAGCTATTTATAGCGGTGGGGCTGAGGGGGGGAAAAGTGACACACTGAATCTGATCAGTGTTTTTACTTTCTGATTTTGTCGTGGGGCAGTAGAAGGAGGTGCCCGTGGCTGTGCTGCTTCCTCTGGGCCAGCCAGTGGTGTCTCTTAGAATGGCACAACATTGCCATATTACGACATTGCTACAAATCACAAATACGCTGCTTTGCAGACACTTGGTAAAGGAAATTTCATGAAGAGTAAGCCAATATTAAAAAGATTTGTATTCAGTAACAGAGCAAAATAATTTTCAAAGACAGGTTTTAGGTATTCATTATCATTGTGCAAATGTTCTGGAAGTAGACTAACTGGGTCCGATTGATCACTCTGCTGCACAAGATTTAGAACAGAATCACACTTCCAAATTCAGAGAAATTGCTTATAATTAACTTGTTCTAAAATGTAAAGAATCCAGTTCAATGGCTGTATCTACATGGCAGAGAAGCTGCTTGGCAGTGTGGTTGTCCCTCTTTTCTTTTCCTATCACAGATCCCTAATTGTCTAGATGAAGGATGTCCTTTTATTCTCACATCAGGCATTTGTATTGTCTAAAAACTACGCTTGCATTGTGAGACTATTGCAAATGTTTTATACTGATTATGTATAGATAGAAAGTATTCAACCAACATTTTATTGCATATAAACATATTTTTAAAATTTATTTCCCTGGGACAGAGTTCAGATCTCAGTTTCCCTTGTATAGAAATAGGGCAACATCAGTGGATTTATAGAGGTCTTTTGGAATTACACGTGTGTGAACAGGGACAAAAATCTTAATGCGTGTATAAATAATTCACTTGTTGATTCAGCGTGTGTAGTCCAGCCATTAATATTGCCGTCCGTAACTGTGGTCTGTGAGGTTTGGTTTTGCATAACCAAGCCCCCAGAAAGCACTGGTTTGTGTCACTATGGAAATGGCATATGGTTTGAGGAATTTCAGGATCTTTGTTTAGTGTCTGGTTTAGAGCACTATTACATGCAAAAGCGCAGGTTCCTCTCCCTTTTGCTGAGCTAGGGAGAGAAATTCTAAGATGAGAAAAACAAGCAGAATCAGCCTTCTCACTACACTTAAAATGAAGCTTGTTTGGGGAGAAAGAAATTGCAGAATTTGCAAGAAGTCAGGGACTGAGACAGGAGGTGTTTCTGAGCTGTCAGTGAGTATGTGCACGTGTTTGTCTAGCAGGGTTGCCTATATTAGTATGCAGCTAATACAATAGAAACCAATATGTGTTCCAAAAGAATGACACCGTGTCCTACTAACATGCAACCCTCATTATTATTAGTGGTTTGTTCAATGCGTAAGGGTTGTTTTTTCTGCACAGTGTAGGTAACTCCTCGTGACATTAGTGAGATCCATAGCTATGCAGCAAATGGAGAACAGAGCCTGCTTTTGCCTCCCCCGGAGTAATATTAGGGCTCACTGCAAAAGTGCACAGCGTAAAAGGGCGTTTGTGACTCATTAATATCAGGGAATGGAAAGTGCAGCCGTCATGTTAAATGCGTCAACCTGAGAGCTGAAGCGGATGCATTGAGTGTTGAGTGAAATGAAGGGTGTTTCTGCATGGAGAGGGGAGATGGCTGAGGGTGCTAGTTCTTGGTGACTGGTTCCTTATAATTTTATCCGTGGCCAGGATTTATATTGACAACCAGAACATGGATTTGTCAATGCCCGCACATTGAAGTTGAGTGCTGGAAGGACCTGAAACCTGCAGTGCTCTATGGTTTTACTTTGAAATAGGTGATATTAAGGGGGGAGAGAGGTCTAGTACAATTTCACTGTTACTTTCTGTTGTCTTCTGGGGTTTGTTTTAGGTTCAAAATGGACCTAGTTGAATCCTTTTTAAAATTAAGGAGAGGTGTTTTTTCTGACCACAGAAGTGGCTCAAATAAATACTGCCCATCTAGGAATACATTCGCACTGTCCCTCCTTTGTAAAAAGTAACCATTGCTGACTCGTTTCACAGGGTGGCAAGCTGCCCTTCCTAGTGCCGGGCCCTTTCCCAAAGGATTCATAGTTTTATCTGTGCCAAATCACAGTTCCTCGGTGCACACCGCGTGATGGGCTCCGTTCCTGCGCCGTTCCTCTGTTACGCATTGAAAACCAAACGGGAGAGAAGCAGCCTCACAGCACAGCTAGGGCGGTGCAGCCACGCTGAAATATCAGTCAACTCACCAGCGTGTGTGCTCCCCCTTGGGATTGGTAATTGGGTCACTAGGTCATTTAACCATTGTAAATTTAGTTTTCCTGTAGTGGCGTGTATATGTGGGACAGAAAAAAAGATACTTCAGAACACAGAGCAGAATCCGATTTGTATGCTAGGACAGGGACACAAAATAAGGAGATTATTTGGGGATGAGAATGGTGAGGGGCGTGTGAGTTGCTGCTTGGACCTGCTGGGCATGCCTCCAGGGGTGGGGGCAGGTGCTCAGATCCTGCTGCTTGGAGTTTGGCACAAAACTGGGGCTCTGGGATAGCAGGCAGAGAGAGATCAAAAGACAGCTCAAAGAGAATTTCTCTGATCTTTGTTTTTTGTGTCATATTATGTCCAGTCTTATCCTTTGGGGGCCTGATTTGGGATTTTTGGAGGAAGGGGGATTGGATAGGGAGAGGGAAGGATTTGGCAACATTTAATAAAGAATACACTAGAAATCTCTCAGGATTTTTTACCGTAAAAAATTTGGCAGATGTTGACTGTAGAGGCAGTATCTCATATGCCTGCAATATTCTTGGAGATCTACCACATACCAAAAATCAATACATTTTATAGCATGCAGACTGCTGGTGGGAATACTGTTCTGTACCAGATCTCTCATTGTAAGTCATTATTAAGATATATTTGTCTCAGATCATGTGTGGCCGCCTAATAAGAGCCAGAAATAAAAAAAATGTTATCTTTCTAAGTCTTTGTTGTGATTATGGATAACCTGAATTGAATTCCACACAGTAGAACACATTTTTAAAATGTGGCCCATATGAATGCTTTCTGACCAACATTGAAAAATGGTAGTTCCTTTCTGGAACTTTTCTAAAGTGTATGAGTAAGTCTGGTGTAAACTAAATAAATGAAACAGTTTATTACTTCCAGAGTAGTGAAAACACCTTTTATTATTTTTCTTCATTATAAATATGCAGTACATCTCACTAGCTGTTGCAGAAGATTTTAATCTTTTTAAGTTTTAGGGAAGACTAAGCCCTTAGTCCATTTTGCTTTGGTGGCATCTCTGAAGAACTAATTTGATGGGTAAGCTGTTTGGACAGTTCACATGTCAGGGAAATAACAGTGGTGAAAAATTGGTTTATAAATCTAATAAGATACAGAGAATGGTTTTTACTCATTTGAAACAAATTCCAATGTGTAAACCATGACAGAGAGCTGAATTAATGTTGACAGTGAAGAGATTCTGCATCCAAAGGGACCATCTTGCTGACCTGCTCCTAAGGATGCTGAGCTGGAACAAGGAGATGAAGTAAAAAGTTACTTCAACTTTAATTGAAGCTGGGGAGGCTGCTTTACTCTTGTAGATAGCAGAGGGGCATTCCCCATCAAATTACCTGAGGTCTGGAGAGTAGGGGGGTGGGGAGGGATTTATATGAGTGGTGGGCAGGTTGTCTGTTACCATTCCTGTTCACAGGGTATGTTGAGAAACCTCCTTCTTCCAAAAGGAAGTATCCAAATTGTCAACAAAACAGAGCTGTTGGTGTTTTATTCTCATCATGTGATTTGTCTCCAGCAGGCACTGTACTAAAATGTGAGGTTTACTCTCGATGGAAAGACCAATTTTTAAGTGAATCTTTGCTACAAGTTAAAGTTATCTGGGCAAATTGAAGGGATTCAGGAGAACGCCAAGGGACTCCCTGCTTCCCTCTGAGTCTAGAGGGAATATGGACAGTGCTAGCGCATGGCACTGGCTCAGCTGCACCACAAAACATGATGCCCATTTCCTGCACCCCTCCCACCTGGGTCGGTGCATGGGAGCTGATGCAATGCGAAGCGTCAGGGAGGTAATCTGTGTTTCAAAGGAGCAGCAGCAAAAATTTCATTAAATCTCTGTATCCTTCCTGAGGTTGCAGCAGTGCACTGAGCCTGCTAAAAGGCTGTGGCGTATCTTCCTCCGTATTTTTTCTGTCAAACATATGTTTGCTTGTCAGGGAGGCCTTTAACTTACGGCAAAATAGAGTTCACTGCAAATCTTAGAGTCTTACGATGCAGTTGTGGTAAACTTAACCTTTTTGCAGCAGCCTATGTTGCATATAATAATATTTTTGTCACATACTACCTGACAGAAAGAAAGTATGATTGTTATGTGATGTATACGCAGTATTGTGTTGTGCTCCAGACTGCCTATTTGGCTATACAGGAATTCTTAAGCTGAAAGCTTTGGAGAATTTGGGACAAAGTTTTGCTGAATTTTCTTCTGTTAAACATTATCTCATTCCTCAAACAGTTCCACGTAGCTCAAAATCTGCTTCAGGAAAGGTGTTCTAACCTGTCTCAGTGTTAATGGAAATAAAGGTACAGCTGAGTCTGGGTAGTGGCTGTGGGGGAAACAGGGAGAGGAAATGCTTTGCTGTCTTATTTAAAAATTTTATTACAAACCTAGACACTAGAAACAAAGCCAGGCAGTTTACAGAATTCACATCCTCGTAGGTTTATTTCTGCCTCTGTTTTCAAGACAGCAGTGCTGCCAGTTGTAGCTGGTACAGACTTTTCCCAGTGCTGCTGACAGTCCAAAGCCTTTTAATACTGTCATTGCTGTGTCTTCGCAGTCTCCAAACCGTGAACACGATATTAAACCCAGAATGCCTGAAGTTATTTCAATTCAGGAGACCGGCAGGACTAGATAAAGCTGTCATGATTGTACTCATGTCTGCAGGGCTCAGAAAAGATGCAAGCTGACCCTTTGGGACAGAAAACAATACTGTGCCCTCCTAGGTTGCTGCTCACCTCTGAGTTGCCACACATTTCTTTGTTTCTCCATTCACCTTCCCTTTTCCCCCTATCATAGGGAAGTTGGGGGGATTTGCTGTGAACTGTCTGGGCTTGTTGATGATATTTATCATTTGAGAAGCTTTCAAAACGCTGCATTTCACTCCTGACAGTTTTCCTTCTTGTACTCCCTTGTCATCTCTGCAAAAAGAAAAATGCTGTCCTAACCTTCGCTGAGTTTCAAAGGCTCAGTTACCTTATGGTCATTGAGCAGCTCTCATTCATACACTCTGCTAATCACCCAATTATCAAATCATTGTGCAGTGATAATACGGTTTTACTGGTACACTCACTGTGCTGCATAACAGTAACCAGTATCAGATGGTATTATTTTTTGGCCTTAAAACCAGTTCTGTTTGATGTCTGATACCAGAACTACTGTGTAATGGCATCTCAGTCAATTATGTTGTCGTTATCGTTCCTCTGTCCTTGCTGTTGCCTACTTCCACGTGCCTGTTACTGTGCAAGGATGTTCTCAAAGAGCAGGGATCAAGCTGGTTTTATGGATATTACCAAGGATCAAATGCTAGGATAAAACTTGGCCAATAATCATCAATTTCAGATATGTCCCCTAATTCTTGTACATCTTTGTGGAGTCCGTAAAATATTGAAAATATTTAACAGCAACAGGAGTATTTCATCATCTCATTTTAATATCTCCCAGAAGAGCAGTAGGGTGACAGAAAAAAAAATATTGCGAAGTGTGTTAATTGACCTTTACCTGCATAAGCCTATCATCATATTTCCTAATCCTTCCCCTGTAAGCACAAATGAGCTTCCATATTAAGTAGATACTCTTTTTATTTAGGGTGCCTTAAGGTGCCAAAGTGAGGTATAATTGCTGGCTCTGAAGGGCTGTGAGACCACCTCAGTTAAAACCGTGAAGTTTTTTCAGTGCAGCCTCTGAAAATTGTTTCCTCTGATGGTTCTTTAGTTTTACAGAGTTGTTTGTGTGTTAGACCCAGTGGCTGAGCCTTCCTGGGGCAGCACTGCTGTCTTAGCTGGCAACCTCTCTTACCTTAGGAGACATGCCAAAGATGGCTTTGTGGGATTAAAACTTCATTCTTGTGCCAAAGGGGTGTTCTTCCAGCTCCTATGTGGAGTTCTGTAGATCTAAACTTCTAAAATCACATCTCGGAAAGTGTAAAAGCGCATGTATTTCTGGTAGTTTAAACTGCACCTCTTTCAAGGATGTGTATCAGACTCCAGGGTAATCCTGCAATGATATGCCCTCCTTATAACACAAAGTGTGCAGGTTGCTTCCATGGGAAGAGGACGACTATTTACTTATCTCATATAAAGCAAGCGCTTAGTGGTTTATTTGATAGAGGAGATTGCACATATACACTCATTAAAATAGGGAGCAAAGAGGAAGTTTGCCAGGCTCCAGGTGAAGCCTTTGGTGGGTCTTTCTGCCAACAAAAAGAATGAAATCCCTTCTCTTCCCCTTTGCAACAAAAATAAAAATTAATCTTTCAACATTTAAAAAAAAATATATATAACAGAAGTTTGAAAAGTCTAGATCTTTGCCAAAAAATGTTTTTGAGCATTCTGATTTAGAAGAAGAAAATAGCTGTGGAGGCATTCAGAGTAAAGTCCTGGCATAGATGGTACTTTTCAGTGGTGATAGAAAAATGGAGTGGTGGTGAAGCTGACCGTACTGAGCTAAGAAGTTCGCTTGTTCTTTGTGCGTATGTGGTATGTGCATGTGTGCACGCATGTTCCGTCTGTGTGTCTTTGCATACTTACTAATATTGGATATGATGTGTGATATTAGATTGCATTTAAAACATTATTTCACTATATGTTTCACTGGCTTTTCATTGAATAATGGCTGCGATCGCACTGGAGTTAATTACTAAGATTGTGGTAATAAAAGTATTCTCTGCTTAATGTGTGACTGCTCTCCTGATTGAGATGAACAGTCGATGTGATAAAATATACCATAAGCAAATTTTTTTTTAGTCTCAAGTAAACACTCAATACGAAATACCACAAAGAAGAACTGTTTTAGCTAATGTATTTCAAGCTGTTAATTCTAATCTTGCTTATTTATTAGTTTGAAGGTCTAAGGTAGCTTTTAAACAATTTATCTGGGGTCTCAGTATTTGATGTAATGTGTAAGTGTCATTCTTATAAATTCCAATAATAAATTCACCTCAGTTTGTATGTGAACCCTGAGGGAAAACCATAAATAAAAGATAACGATACGTGGAAAAAATGTCTGGTTCTTGGCGACGGTTAGTGAGGATGCTGCGTGATATCCACCTCATCGTTCCTGGGAACTGTTTATTTCTCATTCATGCTGAAAAATACCTTATGCTTAGATAATCCACTGAAATAATGGAATTACTGGAGGTGTAAAGTAGTAATTAGTACCAGCATGATATTATGTCTGGCCTCTTAGCCATCTGAAATGGGAGCAAACTTCACATTCCCCAAATCTGTGGATGTTCCTGAACTGAGCTAAGCTTCAAATGTCAGTGAGGGAAGAAGTAACAATGGATCGGTAAATACAGATGCTCAGACAGAAAACGTCTGAAGAAAAATCATTTAAAACATTGTGAATGAGCCATAGTCCCACAATGAGAGATGAGAGGTGTAAGGACCTCTCATGTACCAGCTGCAAAAATAACTTTTCCAGGAGCTGGGAGAGATGTTTTCTATGCAGTGCTGGTCTGCTGAAGCATAAGTGACATTCCAGGCACTCTGGTTCCTAGACTGCCTTCGCAAATAGATGTAGTTCTGGGAATAGTAGTAATTTCATTGAAATTGTCAAGTGGTTGATACTTGAATACACACTCACACATGCTTGCACTCACAAACTTACCTGAGACCCTTATTTGTTAAACTACTTAAACAGATGTGATTCACCCATTTAAAGATAGGCATGTTCTTACGTGTCCATCAAAACATTAATATAACAGGCTGTAGTATTTGAAGAGCTCAAACTTCAAGGACAGCACAAGGAGAACTGGAGCAAAATTATGACAAGAAGAACTTAAGATGAATTGCCATATCTAAGGGGAGAACAGTCTGCAAAAGAAGCTGAAGGAAACTTTATTAACCTGGATATTTTTTAAAAACTTCTGAAGAAGTTTCTGTTCTCATGTACAGTAGGGAACAATCCTGTACTGATAGAGCAAGCGGCTGCATGACCTCAGAGAGATGTTCTGCCTTTAACTTCTGTAACTGTAATTCCTGGTAAGTCTGTTTTGAATTAGAGCAATAGAGCACAAGTAAGAATACAGGTCTTGATTTGATTATGTGAAATTCAAACTGAATAAAATCACATCTTACGTTAGATCATCATATGCACTTAGCCTTTGCCCTTCTTAAGGGAGGAGGAATTTTGACAAAGATGGATGCTTCCTTAAACTCCAGATTTATTTATCAAAGAAATGCTTCATTGTGGTCAACCATTTTAGCTTTAGAATATCAAATTACTAAAGATATAATTCTCCACAAAGGCCTGACTGTGAGATCACTTAACCTAAACAAAAAAAATGGAGCTAATTTTAATGAAGTGGCTTGAGCAAAGAATCTGATAGCAGTAACACAGCTTCATGATTAAGGATAACAATAGTTTATAAGGGTTGAGAAGAAATGCAGAATCAGCTCCATAGTTATCATTTTGGGAATGTGAATCGTGCTGTAGTTTCTGCGGGGAGGAGTGCTACCCGCTGTCTATGTGCAGAACAGGGGTATGAGGCCTCCGGAGCTCTATTTTTAGCCTTTTGCCATTTTTTGTCTCCTCCTGCGATCTTGAATAAATGGCTAGGAGGCTGACCCAGTTCTCACTGAAGTCAGTAAGATCCTTTTTACTGTTTTCAGTGAGAGATGGATGAGGCTTTGAGCTTTGTCTCTACATCCCATCTTCACAGCAGGAGTAATAATACTGTGATTTCATCTTTGGTGTTGAAGAGTCGAGTCACGACTCTAAAGAACATAAAGGAGATATCACATCAGAGAAAGCCTAATAAGTCTCCTAAGCTTCAACCTACAGGCATAAAATGGGATTCACATCGCTAGCCTTTAGTCAAGAAGATCAGATCTAAGCTAGTCATCTAAGTTCTGTCTCTAGTAAGTACTTACTGGCCTCTAGAGATGCCATCTCTTCTGTGCCTTTTACATGGTAAAGCCTAGGTGACAAACTCTCGGAATCAATACGAGGAACCTTTGCCTGGAACTGCCATTCGCAGCCCCAGAACTTGACAACACAGAATAAGTCAAACCAGTGCTATCTCATTCCCCTTCAGCATAATTAAACATCTACTTAGGAAGTGCAGTGTCACAGGTGTTTGTGTTTAATGTGATAGTGTATCTGATCACCTGCCCCATTCTCCTACCTCATGTTTCTCCTGAAGCATACAACTAAGCATCTTTCCCTGGCTGGTCAGCATGGTTCACAAGACATTGGAGGTCTTGGAGACAGTTGCCATGAAAATCTCTCAAATATAATAAACAACTGTAAAATGCTGTGCAAGGGGAGATTGTTATCGAAAAAAATTGCCCAGATTTGGGCCACGCATTCTGCCCTGGACTACCATTAGACACAGGTATTTTCAATGTAATCTGCCTAGAAATATGCAGCAATAAACTAGTTGCAAGTGTAGTTGCTAGGAGTAGAGGGAAAACTACATGGAATCATTTTCTGAAAAAGCACTTGGGTCGAAAACAAAATGCTGCACTAAATTGATTGATGCCTTAAAAATGTGGGGAAGGGTCAGTGAAAACACAAATATTGGTGCGTTTCCTTTTTTTTTTTTCTTTTTTAATTTGAAAAGGGTGTTAAGATACTTGAATGCATCCAGAGGAGGATAACAAAGCTGGTGAAAGGGTTGAGGGATTTGGGTCTTTTTAGTCTGGAAAAAAGATGACTGAGGGGGGGTATTATCAATGCTTACAAATACTTAAAGGGTGGGTGTCAGGAGGATGGGGCCAGGCTCTTTTCAGTGGTACCCAGTGACAGGACAAGAGGTAACAGGCACAAACTTGAACATAGGAAGTTCCATCTAAACACGAGGAGGAACTTCTTTACTTTGAGGGTGGCAGAGCACTGGAACGGGCTGCCCAGAGAGGTGGTGGAGTCTCCATCTCTGGAGACATTCAAAACCTGCCTGGACGCGTTCCTGTGCAACCTGCTCTAGGTGACCCTGCTCTGGCAGGGGGGGTGGGGAGGAAGATATCCTGCGGTCCCTTCCAACCCCTATCGTTCTGTGATTCTGTGTGAATGTGCTGTGAGGAGTGGCTGAGGACTCTGGGTTTGTCTAGTTTGGAGAAAAGAAGGCTGAGGGCTGACCTTATTGCTCTCTGCAGCTTCCTGAGGAGGGGAAGGGGAGAGCGAGGTGCTGAGCTCTCCTCTCTGGTATCCAGTGATGGGGCACATGGGAATGGTTCAAAGCTGCGCCAGGGGAGGTTTAGACTGGACATTAGGAAGCATTTCTATACCAGAGGGTGGTCACACACTGAAACAGGCGTCCTAGAGAGGTAGCCAATGCTCCAGGCCTGTCAGTGTTTAAGAGGCATTTGGACAACACCCTTAACAATATGCTTTAGCTTTTGGTCAGCCCTGAATTGGTCAGGCAGTTGGACTAGATGATTGTTGTAAGTCCCTTCCAACTGAAATATTCTATTCCATTCCATTCTAATTTGTTTCTGAGTGACTAAGATATTAGATTTCTTTAGCTTTCAATACATACCACAAATAAGAATGGCAAAATATTTCTGTTCTGCTGCCTCTAACCTTACATTGGTCCAAGAAATAACTGATACATTATTCAGTATTTTTTCATCCAATTATTTATTTATTTTTAATTAGGAAAAAAATGCCTAATACTTTCAAACCAGAATTGGGGCCCTTTTGTTGGATTGTACTGAGCACTGCAATGCTATTTTCTGTGTAACAGGTGAGGACAAGCACAAACCGCATGCAGCCAAATCTCTCTGATGTTGAGAATCAGTGCAACTCCTACTCTGGGTTAAAAAGATTTGGAGAGAACAGCTGATGAAACACTTCCCTGATGCAAAAATTATGGACAAAATAATGTCTGTTTCAACTTTAAGGAAATCTCTTAGGCAGTAAGCTGAAAGAGCTGTGCTTGGATAGTGCATTTCCAATGCAGCGATGGCTTCATGTGCATTAACCTGGATTCACAGAGGAATCTCGGCTGAGATCTGCTACCTGGGTCAGAGATTGAAATGGATCCTGATATTTTGGCACTTCTTTGTCTGAAATGGAAAAGAAATCATGATAAATGTAACAGGCAAATATCACATCAGCTTTTTCATAAACCGTTTTTTCCACTTGCTACAGAATATCAAACTTGTTAACAATTAATGAACCAAAGGTATGGGAATCCTGTTAGTAAATATTGCCATTGCCTCTGATTCTGAATTGTGGTAGGGACTGTTGTATAGGTTTTGTTAGTCTATTTCTTTTCCATAATTGTGTTTCTTTTTTGTTATTTGCAAGAAACAGAAGAGAGGCTTTCATATAGCCTCTTCGTTCCATCTAAAATGAATTCCAAAAGCATACGTTACAGCCATTTTCACTCTGAAACGTGAAGGGTGCGGTTTCATTTCTTTGTGATTGCAGATTTCGTGATTGTAATAGGTGATTATGGAAACATTAGTATAGAAAGATTATTAAGAGATTTGAGATGGAAGTTGCTTTTGTGCTTGAAATGGTGCAGAAGTATGTAATGCCAGTTAGCAGATCACTGAGAATTTCAAGGGTTTGCACATGACAGTTCTCTCAGGGGTTAATGCAATGTTAAGAAAAAGTACCACACACCCCTAAAGTTTCAGAGAGCATATCATTTTATAATTCATAGATTATTTTTCTGTGGAACTCGTGGTATTATTGTTTCACAGGAACTAATTTCCACAGATGCAAAAGAGATTTTTCATGGGATCTCCCCTCTGGAGGGATTAGCTATTTTTGGTGTCACCTTCCTCAGGATGCCACAGAAAACCTTCCATGGGTCTGCGGTTTTCAGAAAAGGGGACAGCCATCATTGTCCTTCTAGTAGCAAAAATTTCCTTCTACGGTTGGATTAGCTCTTACTTCTTCCAAAGGTTTAAATATTGATGCCAGCTTGGAAACATACCTAGATGTTGTGCTCCTGGTACATCCTTCCAGATCTAAGAAGGGCTGTCAGTCTGAGGTATTCTCTGCTGGCTGGGAGTAACAGGACAAGGAAGCATTATACGCTTTTTTCATCATGAGACTTAATTTTCTCTTGAAGTCCCACCCTGCCTGATCCAGGGTGATGTCACACCAAAAAAGTAAGAAGTGCTTCAAAGAAATGGAATAAGGGTCTGTACTCTGAAGAGCCTACTAACAAGAGAGCGAGCTCAGGATGAAAATGTACAAAGCAGGCAAGCAGTGCAGCAATACAGTTCCAATATTTGGTACAGTACAAAATATTGGATAGGCGTAACAAGTTCTGATATGATTTATGTGCACTTGAAGCAAATGAACAGAACGAAAGCAGAGCAGGCCCTTACCAAATAGCTGACCTCCAGCTTATTTGGCCTGTGCTGTGCTTATATCTCATCTGACAGTAGATGACGATACTTTCATGATATGTCAGACTCTGGAGTTCAAGGTGAGTGTGGTTAACTCCCGAATGTGGTTGCTTATCTGAAATGTATCTAAACCTCTTAAATCTGCAACAGTGAGCTGGAAATCTCTCAGCACCAGGTCTTCCTTCTAGATGGCAGGGATAAAGCCATTAGCGTTTTTCCTATCATAAACTGCACCTATTTTAAAAAACCCAAACACTCAGCCAGGAACTCAGTGGACAAAGATAGAAAAAAGAGGTGAACAAAAATTTCACCATACTTAAAATGTGCCGTGTTCAGGCATCTTGTGCACGACACGTTTATGCAAACATGTCCAAAATTAGGTATGAATGCTTCAGGGATGCATCACTCTAGGCTGACGGTACCTGGCACAGCCCAGGCGAAACACTGCATGTGTCTTCTTCCACATCCAGCCACCTTCCTTGCAGAAAATCCCCTTTGCCTTTGGAAAACCTTGTGCACCACGAAGGGACTGCTGTAGGACCACTGCATCCTTTACTGCCTGTGCAGCGTGGCCAGAGTCTCTGTTGAGGCCAGTCTGCACTCTTTTTTTCCCCAAAGTCTAGGGCTCAGCCTACACCCTTTTCACCATGCAGTGTATTTATATCTGATACCATATTGGTGAACTCACCTCATCTAGATGTAATTAGGCACAGCATATGTTGAAGTAGGTAAACTTATAATGGTTTTCAGCAGTGTTGAACGTAAGTGTGTTAGGGACAAATGCCGCAAAGCTGCATCCATACTGTATTTCAACAAAGGTGTTTGTGTCTCAAATCAGTGCCATAAACAGAGAGTGAATGCATTTAAAAGTATACTAAATATCATAAATAAAAGCAAGGGAACAGCCTTCTCCCTAGGGAACTGGACTGGTGTTTGAGCTGTTGTAGTGGTAATGTGTGAAAAACCCTAGAGTAGAGCAGACTTTGAAAAATAGTGCTAGCTTTGGCATTTGCTCCAAATACTATTGGAAGAGGATCATTCAGAAAGGATGCTGTTAAGTGAAACTGGACCCTAATTCAGATCATATTATATGGAACGTTTTTTACAAATTCTCAGCTAAAGAGGTTTCCAAAAAATGATTATTAAAACATAACATTTTGCTGCTGTTAACAACCTAACTATTATAGCAGCGGCCTGAAAGTGAGGGAATGAAAATTTACTATTGGTAACAAAACTGCTTAGAATATGTTCTTCACAGTCCAAAAGGAGAAATGCAAATGGTATGTATTTATAGTCAGCCTTCAGAAACTGGGAAAATGAACAGTGAATGAGCTGTTTTCTTTCTGCCTTTTATAACTGGAAATATTTTCCCCCATTAAACACTTGGAGGCCAGTGCTCCATCTTTGTATTGAATATTTTCTCAAGCAACAACTATTGACTGCAGCAGGATATTATCTAAGTAAGAACAACATGACTTGATTCATGGCTTTTATGTTTGACAGCATTCCTTTAATGCTCAGGAGTACATGTGTGTCCACAGTGTTCACAGGTATTTTGTGTATATGCATCAGGTTAACGCATTTTTAAACTGAAGAGGACTCTCAGTAGGATTTTGAGAAGGAGTGTTAAAATTCCGCTTCTGTTGATGGGGAGGTTAAAATTCCCAGTGGGAGCAGCCTTAGGCCAACACCAAGCATTTCTGAAGATCTTACCTGGTACTGGAAACACCTGATATCTTTGTCTCTCCTTATTTTTGTTCAGTGTTAAAGACTGCAGAGCTATTGTCCTCAACTTCAGTGAAGAAGCTTTTCTGTGATAGCAAGGGCTGGCTATGTTTAGTGAGCTAAACAGAGCTGACAAAACCATAGCTCCATGGCTATGGAGATGACTGCACTCCCTTTCCATTTCTGCTGTTATTTATGCCACCTTCTGGTATATTAGTTCAGTGGTGTTTTCCAGAAACATGAAAGAGGGAGAGAAAGGATGGGCAGGTAGTTTGAAAGCTGAGGTAAGTTTGATGGAATTCACCTCTGTTCCTCTGCAGTCTGGTATGTCTTGGGTACATCGCTTAGCTTCTGCGTTCTTCAGTTCCCTCTCCGTAAAGTAGGGGTAATACATCTCATATGGCAAAGGCTGTGACTATGGGGCAAATCTATTCGGGATGGCGAAGTGTTCAAATTCTTATGTAATGGAGGGCAGGTACGTGCCCTGGACAAACTGGAAATTATACCCCTCCAAAACAATCTGAGCATTACATATTGGCAGCTGCATGCTAATCAAACAGGCTTTCTCCATTTAGAAATAGGATGCAGAGCAGTAGACAAGAGGAAAAAATGTAGAAGGAACTTGAAGACACAGTCTTCTCAAGTTATCTCACAAAAGCCAGTGAAAGGCAAATTTTTCTCTGGCTACCATGATTACGTGCTGTAATGCGATAGCCGTTGGGAGGCCTTTGCAACGAGCTTGTAGTTGACTGTCACGTGAGGCACCGTGGGCTTCTGAGGTGGTTCGTCCCACTTGCTTCATTACATTATCTTTGAGAAATTCCAGGGGGCTTGGAAATAAACAAGTGCGCAGTCCTGTTGCTGCGCCTGGCAGGATTGGGCTGGGCTGGTGTGTTTCAAATAAGAAATTATTTCATGTGTACTCAGGGATTAGTCTATGTGGCTTTATACATTCTCCTTTCACAGATGGCAGTGCCAGTAGGAATTATTACTATTGTTTTAAAACTCTAGTAATCACTTGCTTTCATGCCTTTGAAAGTATAAACAGCCTGTTTCAGGGGTTTACTTGCCACAGTTGTATTACTCATACTCCGTTTCTTGCTTTGTTTGGTGGTAGAATACGTACACCAATGCAGACAAGCTTTTGGAGGCTGCAGAGCAGTTGGCTCAGACTGGGGAATGTGACCCTGAAGAGATCTATAAAGCAGCCCGGCATCTGGAAGTACGGATTCAGGACTTTGTCCGGAGAGTGGAACAGAGGAAACTTCTCTTGGACATGTCAGTCTCCTTCCATACCCACACCAAAGAGGTAAGATGTGCATGAGGGAACTTTTGAGTGCATTGCAGAGGGCTGCAAGAGGCTGACTCTGAAAACTCAGATGACAGAGAAAAGGCATCTTCACTGCGCAGGGCTGATAACCAGTTCATTTGATGCATATGACTAACTGTTGTAATGAGGAAATGTAATGTGAATGGAACATATGTGTGATATAGTACACTATAGTACACTAGAATATAGGGGCAGCATATCTAACATCAAGCGTTGCTTAATTCGCAGCTAGAATGTATTGTTATAGAGCAAGAATTCTCTTGTAAGAACATGAGTTGATATTAACGCATTAGGTATAAACATGATAGCAGTGTGATACATACCCTCAAAGGGATTCCATTTGAATGTAACGTTAATTAATGTA
The DNA here is from genome assembly GCA_013398915.1 of Dromas ardeola. Lineage (NCBI taxonomy): Eukaryota > Metazoa > Chordata > Aves > Charadriiformes > Dromadidae > Dromas > Dromas ardeola. The sequence goes on along the minus strand of VYZM01007192.1, from coordinate 65,646 downwards.
GCCATTATTATTAAGTGTTACTGGAAATGCTGCACTGTTTAATGAGGCAGGCTTCACTTTTCAAAATTACGGTTAAAGAGCAAATAGCCACATACTGATACAGTGAATCAGTGAGGACCTGAATAAATGTTGTTTAGTGTAATTGAAAAATATCCAGAGATAAGGCTGTCTCGCCAGAGATACAGCGGACACGACATCGAAAGAGAGGCCACTGGGGATGTAATTAAAGCATACTTCACATTTTTCTGCAGACCAAAGGCCGTTCAGTGATGAGTGACTTTTAAAGACAGCGTTTCTGCTGAGAGAGATGGAATTAGGATGGTTGTTTTCATGCTCTGCAGCATCTGTTTGCAAAAGCACACTTAATCAGAAAGATGTTCTTAGAAGCTGAAAGCTTTGCCTGTGTTTGCTGATTTACATGTTGCAAACAAGTTGTGTATCACAGGCTTCAGTGTGTTGGGGAGCCTCCTTAAATAGAAGGTGTGTGCACACCTTCATATGTGTGTGTGTATATATATATCTATATATATATATATGGAAGATGGAGTTACAATGCGTCTGTTATAGCTGTTGATACATGAAGGTTTTCCTTTTGCATCCTGCATACGCTAAAATCTAGTTACTTTAAGCTTGTGAATAGTACTATTGTTTCCAGAGTAGCTGAAACACTTGCAGCTATGGTGGTTTGCCGCAGGGGAAACTTAATTAGTTATTTCCTCAGTCAAAATTATTTCATAACAGTTTCCTACTGTGATTAACCTCACTTCACCTATGCAGGTGGTGACTAGTAACACAAAGATAAGCATGACTCCAGGAAGTTATCAGTATAATATGTTTTCTATCATCCAGATTTCTTCTGATGATTACCGGTACTGTGCAGCCTAATTTGGGTTTGGGAACTAGAGCTTCCCTCTATGAAGAGTTTTGGATTGCAGCGCGATATACTCACTATACTCACTTCTACCCTTCTTCAACAAGAAAGGAATTTGCCTGCTCCACTTACCTGGTTTTCATGAGCCCTGCTTTAGTGTATAGAAATGCAGATGTATAAACATGGACATTTTTTTGAAACTATAAAAAGACCAGTCTTTTGTGACAGCATCAATGCTGTTTACTAGATACTGAGAGTAAATCCTAAATCTCTGCCTCAATGATGTTTACCCATGGGACAGATTGGTGCTGTGATGGCTTTTTGGAAAGCTCAGTAAGTACTTGCTGTCAGTTTTAGGGAGATCCAGAGTGAACAGACTCCGGGCACCTCTCTCTCCCCAGAGGGATAGTCGAGGGAGCTGTAGCATAAAGCTGGGACATTGGCAAAGTCAGGGTGGTCCCAGGAATCCACACTCATCCGACTGAATGACAGCCGTTGGGTTGGGTGCAAAGAGGCTGCTAAAGTTATCGCAGTCTTCAGCAGCTCCCCAACGTTGGAGGATGCACAGTAGCTCTGCAAGAGAAAGGAAGTTTTCACTTACTTAGCCCCCTGCTAATTCACTCCTGTGGGGGCTAAACACCCTGATTTTCTGCAGGTTCACTGAGTTTCATTGTGTGCCACTACCTGACTCCTTCAGTGACACGGTTCTATACTGGTGGAAGTCACACAGCCCAATACCTCATGTTTTTGCCAAAAATAATAAGTGAGGAAATTGCTGCGGTTATAGTATTTGTCTGCCAGCTGTGGGGATCCCCACAGACACAGTGAAGTAGCCAAAGACTGCCGGGGGGAACTGGTGCAAAGGGCAGAGCATTACAGCGAGAGAGCCTTAGCACATGTTTGGATCTGTATTTGCCTTTTAATGCTATAAATAGATTGGCTCAAGTAGAAATGGCTCATTGCTTGGCCTTGCCTGGCCCTTCACGTATATTGTAAAATGATGAGTTAACCAATGTAATTGTCATTCTTCACTATGAATATAAAACAGCTAGGTGGATTCCTCAAAAATGAAGAAACACAAATGTCCTTGCTTTGCCGCCGTGCCTATGATAGTATTATGTCCTTTCTCTGTTTCATACCAACTGCTCTCAGTTGGTTCCTCCCTGGGCTCAGACTAGGAAATGCGCTCAGACCCGGTGAGACCTCCCAGCCTACAGAGCAGGGGTAGACCAAATGTAGGTTCTTGCTCTAGCCACTTGCCCACTTGTCCAGGTCAGATCTGCACCATTTTATGAAATTACTTAAAAATACATTCACTTTATTTGCTGGGATTTCAGCCTCAAACAACAAAGATAACCTTAGATTCCAATTTTAAAGTCAGCATTTATCAAGGAAAATTCCCTTTGAGTCAGTAGCAGTTTTAGTTGAGTTGAGGAGTTTGGAGTCAGATGTAAATTGTAGCAGATGTCAAGGCAAAAAATTCTTCTGCTGCAGCAGTTAAATACAGGGAGATCTGAGATCCATTGCTGCTGTTTTACCAGGAGGCATGCCAGTTACAGTGCTGAAACATGCCTCCCTGATTAACCTTGCCCCTCCTACCGGCCATGCTGTGCCTGATGCTGGACTGTACTATGCCCATCCAAACCCATCACCAGGGAGTGTCTTGGGGAGAGGAGAAAGCAGTTTGGCTGGCATGTTAATGTATTTAACACCTGACATATTTTGCATTATCCTGGAAGGCATTATTAGTTACTTAATAATAACCATGATTATTCATTTCATCCTTTGTAGTTCTTAAAACTGTTTCTTAAGCTATTAACAACTGTTTCTCTTATGTCCTTGGAAATGAATAAACAGTTCCCTTCATGTTTTCTTGGCAAGAATGCAGGAAACTATGGGCGAGATATATTTTTCATCTAAGTTTTCCACATTCTCATTATTTCTTGATATATTAATCTATGGAGACAGAACTGGTGAAAGGGAGAATTAAGTACAAAGAATTGGTCTTACTGACATGGTTTTTATGGAAATATTCTGAATACCTTCCTGCAATGAACTTGTACCTTCTGACAGTCTTTCTAGCTGAGATGAATTGCGTTTCTGATGTGATAATTCCCAGGCGTGGATGAGTACATTGATTGTGAACTTCCCACTGCTTCACCTGTGCTCTGCCCACCTCTTCATCTCCACGTGTGACTACTCAGATTCCCAGCACCTGAGAAACTTTTAACAGCTCCCATTTTTAAAAAGTGATCTTGTCAAAGAAATGTTTCCTTTTGTAATCTCCCTTGCTAGGATTTCTTCAGGACAATATATAGCGTTGAATTAAGGAGTCCTTTAAAACCAGATATCCCATGAACAATGAAAGTTAAGAGTGGCTTTTTTATACTACAATAGACTTGAATCACTGTTCATTTCACGTGAAAGCATAATAAGAGGATTCTTTCTGCTAAACACTGACTTATACAGTGGAAGGAATATGAAAAAGACTGTCTGTGAAGCATAACAATAAATTTGAATTGTTTTTAAATGGCCTTACTTAACAATACATGCAGTAGGCTGGAATGATGACTTTCTGGTATGGTAAAAAGATTTTAGAGGCATAAATTTAGAGCAGTCCCCTAAGTGATTGTTAGTGCTGTAACTCATGAGTAATATAGTTGTCCTATTCCTATGCCTATAAGAGAGCATAACGCACTCTTAGTTAATAGTCAATATTTTCATACCCTTTTAGGCCAAGACATTCTTGATGGTGTGAGCAGAAACCTGGTGTCTTGGGAATCAAATCTAATTCTCTGTATGGTAGGGTAAAGTTATAAATTGTTATCAGTGGGATAAATGCATTCAACAGACTTGTACCTGAATCATTTTTCTCAGGATTAAGTGTGATTGAATTCAGGTTCTTACTTCAGATCTGAATCGCTTATTGACAGGATTGTCAGGTCTTGCAGTTTTATCACAAATTTCATGATAGTTGGTGTTTTTCTGTGAGCTCTCAGCTGCTAGGATCAAAGGATGATACAGGGTTCTTGGCTGTCATTTCATTTTGTTTAAAAGATAATAGTTTTTGAGCCTCTTGGGGAAGAGGTTGCAGATGTGATGTGATTCAGTGAACTTCACTGAATTTAGATCCATTCACAGTATATGGGTCTTACCTGAACTACAGAGCAGTTCTGCAGTTGCTTCATAGCTCTTTGGGGCATGAAAAGCATATTTTACCAGCTCTAGGTTTTTCATTTCTCAGTGTGTTTCAGATTACCACTTTGATGTTGCGTTGTGTCCAGCAAGACAGCAGCAAAAAGCAGGAGAGGCAGTAGTGTGGTTTCAGGCCGCGTGCCCTGTGTTTTCTTGACCCTTGGTAGGTCAGAAGAGCAATAGAACGAGGTGCTCAGTTCTTGCAGTTCCATGTGGAGCCTGCCAGGTCTACCTGGCCCACAGAATGGGGGGATGAGTAAGCTCAGGAAATATTTAATGTTGAGAAAAGTGAACTGCCAAACTCTTAACAGGTCCTCACTGAATATGTGCAAACTGGAACTTGGCAGAGGTCTTCTGAGTGACCAAATTTGGGCAAATTTTCACAGGGATGACATAATGTATATTCTTGACATCAAGGCTAAACCCTGCAAAATTTCAAACCCTTGCTTAAAAGCATGGAGGGTCTGGAGCATCTCATGTAAGCAGAAATAAGACTCCTTTTCTAACACAGGCAAAGTAACTCCTTTTTCCCCTTCCTCTCATTTTGGACCTTTTACCTCAAAATTCATCAAGTTCAGCCTTAGGCAGATACCTGGTATGGAAAGTTTCACTCTAAACAGCTTGTCCGATAAGGCCATGAGAAACTGAGGGCAAAGTCCTGGACCATTAAGTGTCAGGCAACAACCTACATAGACCTAAATTATTTGTGGTCAGCAGGTCACCTTGGTCACCCCATAGATATCAGTGGGGTTACTCAAGTGAGTAATGGGAGTGGGTTTACCCTGTCAGTTAGGAACAGTAACAGTGTTTTATTGCAGGCACTGCTAACTTAATTTTACTTGATAACCAAGGCCTGTGAAATTAAATTCTCTCTGCGTCGGTTGACTATCATGATTAGGAGATTATTTCAGTGTAGGTCACTGATTTTGACAGGGCTTGGCCCTCACAAGTTGCTGGGAAGCAGGGAGCAGAGAGCTCATGGGGCTAAGGTCGGCGGCTGTTGACTCTCGTCAGAAAAGTTGACAGAGTGTATCAAAGTTAATCACGGAGCAAACATGACAGTGGTTCTGGGATATATTGTATAATCCTGTCATTCACTGTAAATTGACCCAGGATTCAAAGTTAGCGTTACTGAACTTAATAATTTGTTGTTTGACTTTAACTGTTAATATTGACATTTCAGAGCAATCGCCGTTAGATTATAGAGACTTGTGATGAAGGGGATAATCAGTTTAGCAATTCCACTTGCTGGCAACTTCTAGAAGTCCTGAAAAGGTCGAACATGTCTGTCACAAAGTATTTGTCTTATACACTTCCACACTAGTCCTGTTCTGGATAGTGCTTTTGTTCCTTTTCTCATATTATGGCCAGATTTAAAAAACAACGAAACCGTAAAACACTGAAATGACCCAAACTGGCTCTCCGCACATAAAATATTCACTGACTGGCCATTTCGCATCCCAGCACTTTTCAGGGTTAAAATGAAGCACCACATGCTTTGTTCAAAAGCTAGAAATTTTGTTCCTTCAGTAGGATAAAATTAACAGCTGAGTTACATACAAAGCAGCATACAGAATCAGACTTTGAAAATACCTGCCCCTCCTCTCACTGCAGGGCTGTGAAACATCAAACCTTAAATTTATGGATCTCAAAAGTATGAACATAGTTTTTGCTGGGAGCTGAATCAGCGTGGTTTGGTGGGGGGAGTATTATAAGCAGAGAAATCACAAGACAAGGGGGGTGAAAAAAGCAAATGCTTTTATAAGGGATTAGGTAAATGCTGATTTTTAAAAAAAAAAATAAGTGCTCAGTTCCTAAACATTCTTACATTCCCATGAGAGGTGGATTTGCAGGCAGAGAGCAGAGGACATGGGAGAGTGAACTGCCAGAGCTGCACATACAGGTAACGTGTGTGCAGTCCTCTGCCTGGATGGCAGATTCCTTGGAGAAGACAGGTAAGTTGCCAGCTTACTGTTATCATTCTGATAACTGGGGCTGTAGACAGGGCTCTGCTGGTCTAACAAGTGTTATTTTTGTGTGAGCTATGTAAAAGTTCACTCTGGGTTATCAGCAATCAATTACCATGAAGCAACAGAATAAGAGCAAATCCCTCTCCAATTCCAGAGCGTAGACTGTGGCTTTGACCAAAAGGCATTCACCGGTCATTCACATTGGTGGTTTCTTTGCAGAGTTAAATCTTGTCTGTAAAGCTACCAAAGATCTGGGACTGAGGAACCAGGACAGCTGGGGTGGTGCGAGGTGCCCCTCTTTCCTGTCCATTTGTTGTCTAGCAGCAATTTTTTTTTCATGAAGGATTAAGAAGCTGGGAATGGAGAGAGCTGTGGAATCCTGGCAGCACATCTCGCTCTTGAGCAGAGGAGTTTGAAGCACAGCCAGACCGCTAGTGAATAAAATTCTGCCATCTGTGATGGCAAAAAAAAATTGAGACAGAATCAAGGTAATAATAATTAAATGCTTGTAAATGCAGCCACATAAACCAAATGTCAGGAAGTCGAACCTGCAGCAGAGCAAGGGCAGGCGCATGGAAGAGGAGTTCTTTCCATCATTCTGCCATGTGCTAGCCAAAGGACTCCTGTAGGCTGCATTTAAGTTCACACTTTGCTATTTACATTTGTCAGGCCATTCGCCAGCATTTTTTTTGACTGTTTGGCTTAACTCAGGTATTGTCATTGGCTTTTGAGGGCCCTTGCACGTGTTTTGTGTGTTATGGAGGTGGGTCTCCAGCCCCTATGCCTTGCTCTCCAAATAACAGTGGTTCATGCTGCAACTAGAGGGGTGTTTTATGAGCGCCTTTAAATAGGATATGCTGACTCTCGTAAAGTACCCTTTTTGTTAGTCATATTACAGCCCATTTTTCTGATTTCCTGAAGTTGAGGAAGATGAGCTTCTCCCAGTTCCAGCATTTGGGCTTGCAGCTTTTACTGCTGTGTACAAAGGCAACAGAGTGGGCAGCCAGTGCCTGTGATACGTTGCTGTACCTGTTTGTGTACTGAGTAAATCCGTATGTACCAAGTAAAGGCATACAGGGATACTCCTGTAATTCACTCGTCACTCAAAAGACACATTCTGTTGCACCTTAGGTACATGTATACAATGGAGTCTACACAACTAGTTTTAAATGGTTAGTGTCAGCGTAGTGGTTCAAGTTAAAGGATCTAATAAGACTCATTAGAGGAAGGTCTCACAGTTTGTTTAATCCTTAGCAAGTTTCAGAATGATTCAGAGTTATCACAAGTGATGTATTTCTGAGATTCCTAGGGTGTAGTGCACAAAGTTGCACAAAAGGCTCAAAGCAGCAGATCAGGGTAAAACTGCAAGCGATGTGGCAAGTCACTGGAAAAAGTATAGAAGGAAGGGGTACTGCAACTCCCGTTTGAGAAATAATGAAATGTTTAGAATCAGTGAACAATTTAGAGGAAAATTTAATGGTACCTGCATTTATTTAAGTAAATACTGAATTTTAGTGTATAGTTTACAGATATGGAAAGCTCTTCCTGCACCAAATTGTGCTGTATTACACTGGTGTAAATCTGAGTAAATCTTTTCATGTAGGAAGAACATCTCCAAGCTTATTATCAATATGATCAAGTGCAGAATTTGATTTGCTTAGTCCAATTAGGGCAGTTAATTACATCCAGATTCATAACTACAAGTATGTTATATTAAAATTATACTAGAAGAGAAACATGTTTTTGCAATTCATTATGGTAGCAGAAGCAGCACAGAACATGTACATCTGATTCTTCAGTTAGAAGCCAACTTTCCTTCCTAGAGTGAATAGTCCCTGAATTAAATTTACATGACCTTGGGCTGGGGATCTACACACTCCCTGATGTCAGCACAGCTACCCAAATCACGTTTCCCTTGAGAAGAGATTATTTTGTGCTATATCAATCTGGTCCATGCAGGACTTGGAAAAAGCATCAGATGTTTAGGCATTGCAAATCCTTTTGCCATAGGCAAGGTTACTTATTAAAAAGCATCAGCGTACAGAAGCACCAGATGCAGCCCAACCAAGGATGAATGTCAAGAAATTGGCGAGGAAAAAGGAAAAAGCAAGAAAGAGGTTAGGAAGAGATCAGACGGGGTTTTTTTCACAGAATGTTCCCTTTCTTTCCATTCGTCATTCCGTCCCAACCAGTTTGGTGGCATCTGACAACATTACTTCTTGCAGCAGGGTGTCTCATCAGCTGTATCTTACTGTGGAAGTCGCATATCGTGGTATTTCATATGTAGTGTCTCATCATATCCCATCTTGTCACATTTTATTAGGTATGCTGTCATTGCGTGACACTTCGCTGGTGACATGCGGTCACATTACAGCTCATCATTACATACATTGTTTTCTATGTTTCCGTTGACATTTCCATGAGACCTTGAATGTGACTTTGGAAAATGTTGTTGAAATATGCTTCCAATTTATAACAAACACCAGTTCTTTCAACTGAACCAGTCCTGGGTTCATTCTAAGTGTGAATTCTAAGTGAAGTGTAACACTAGCTGATGAAGGTAATTGTGCTTAAAATTTTCCTGTCTCCACCATGTTGGTGCAGGGAAATCAAGGCAGAAAATGCAGTTTCCTAAAGGCTGCACAGTGAAGCCAGATTCACACCAACAGTTAACAAGTGCTTCAACGTAAGCACAAGCTGAAGACCTGCCATAACTTAACCTGAACTTGGGGTCTGTGTGACTTCCTTCTGCATATTAGGAAAAAGCTAGATGTTATGGCGCAGAACAGGTTTGTATAAGCCTGGCATGGTAACAGAGGAAAATACCATTGATGGCCATCTCTCTCTGGAGCAATTCTGTTTGTGTTTGGTTCTTTTTCTCAACCTGCACTTAGTTCTCTGTGCACTTATACTACAACTCATGGCGTGGAAGCAGTGCAAATCAGGTGGGAAAAGAGGGTCCCCATTTTTCAATGAATTCTGCATTCTTCTGCTGTAACCTTCATTGCCGTGATGGATGTTCCCTTTACAGAGTTGGCGCGAGGATCCTTTGGGGGCCAGGTCTGCAACACATGACGCTTCTCTGCCATAGTTAAAGGGGTAGAACAAACACCCCGGAAAGTTGCTTGTTTCCATTGATATCTTTGTTTTGAACGACTAGCAAAAACGTTGTACAATGCTAATTCTCATGGATTGAACTGTCTGGTTCTTTGCTTTTCACTGGTCTCATTACTCAGTGTTTTTAAACTGCTTTTGAGAGGATTAAAACTCATCTCTGGCATTTGCAAATAGCAGTGTATAAGCACTGGGCATTTAATAGTTATTCCAAACACGCAGGCAAGATTTTCTTAGCAATCGCTTTAGGTTTTAGATTTTGTTTAAAGTGGTCCCTTGCTCTAAGTCAGAAGCATTAATTTCTAGGTAACAGGCACAGATGTCCTTCAAACCTTCAGTAAGTGGTCTCATTAAGTGCTTGAGTAAAATGAAGGGTATTGCATCAGATGAAATAGCTGGGAATAAAGAGCTGTATTGTCTCTTGGATGGAGGGAAACTGCCTGGGTTTTATATCCAAGAAAGGCGCAGAAGTTGTTACAATGCGTGAGAGGTGCCAGATGCTCCCCCAAAAGAAGGGGGGTGGTGGTGTCATTCTTCTTTTCCACTGGTCTAGTAATCAGAAGAGATTTGTTTCTCTTGTTTAAAGCCATGGTTACCTTGATAAACAAAGCCTCCATTCTGGAGCCTCTGTGCATGGGTGTTTTAGGGCTAGGTGTTTGCCTTAGACTTCTGTGTAGCTGACAACTATAACATTTTTAGATGTAGTTTGCATGAGTCAGATTTGTGGCTGGATCTTTCCGATGCACTTAATTCAGGTTTTACCATTAATACCATTAGTATTTCCATATCCAATTAATCATACCAAAGCATAGATCAGTTTGAAGGAAGCACAAAAATTATTTTTGTGTTATTTCTTTCTTCTTTTCCAGGATTCTGTATCTTTGGTTTAGTACACGTTAAGTAATACACTGCAGAGATTATCTCCTTTTCTGCACGTGTGCATCACTGGCAAGCTTAGTGAAAGTCACCACAGCTGGATGTGGAAATACTATGTTAGTATTTGAAATGTCTGCATGCATCTATATACGCCCCCTGTACAGGATCAAGTGATACATTAGCAGTAGTTTGAAGTCTGTACGTGAATGGGATAGGTGCTCACAAATTTTGCTCATGCTAAGCATAAAAGAAGAAAGTCAGTTTCTACAAATATGAGGTAAAAGTTGTCCTGTGTAATATGTCAAATCTCCATGGCAAATTGAAATGGTTCACTGAGTCTAAGCTAGGTAGCTCTTTACGAGTAGGTCACAGCATGAATTAGGAAATGCACAGGTGCCTGATAAGTTGGGGTTTTAATAGTCAGGATTTTTTTTTAAATCAGTTGAATAGTTGCATTGGAATTGGACATATGATTTCTATTTTATGATTAACAGCTCTTCTGACTCTGGTGTCGCAGTGACCTGCAGTTCATCTTTTCATTGCTGTGGCATTCGCAAGTGGAGCTTGGTAGTAATTTATTTCAGGTGCTGCTAGTTAGTAGCACATAACCTAGGAGGTTTTTGAATCAGGTTCCTCTTGTAAATTGTTCCTGAAAGATCTTCCTAATCTTATTAATATTGACTGATTCTTTGTATTAGGATTTCCCAGGGATTGGTGGAGTCTATAGGATTAAAGGCCTCTGAGTCAAGGATGACCTAGATTCTGATAGAATTTATTATGCAAATCCTTACAATCAGAGGTCATTAATGGAAACATCTGAAGCTAATACGAGTTAATATATTTGAGTGCTCTCGGAAGTTAATGAGCATTTCAGTTCGAGGTGAGTACAGTACAGTTAATGTGTAAGTTTTTCAAAACTGCTTTGTTTTAGAAGTATTCTCAAAAAGTGATTTAGGATCTCAAACGTCTAAATCCTTTTGGCTGCTGCTGAAAGTTGGGTTCTGGAGACACTTTTGAAAACAGGGTTTTCCTCTGAAGTTGCAGTAGGGCATTAGAAACTTTCTCCTCTGCCCTTTTTTACATGATAATTTCAAGAAAACAGCAGATTCCTAACAGTGAAGCAAGTTCATGGTTTCACTTTCATTTTCTAAAGGAAATTCCGTGAGCTTTTTTTTGTTATCTTAAGTGAGAAAATGAAATATGATAAAGAACAGCAAGAAATTAAAAACTACTGTCTTTCCCAGCTCGAAGCAGAAGGATGATTTATATGCGTCACCATTTTTCTCTTCTACGTTTACAAAGTGCTCTATTACTTGGAAGATCTGATAAGCAGAGAAAGTAATATTCCCGGACAACCTGGTCCTTTCCTGTTACAGTCCAGCTGTCCCTACTGTGTGAGTGGGTGCAGGGATCAGATCAAAACCAGGAAGATTCTGAATGTAATTCATATATAAAGGCAGCAATGCATTTTTCCTTTATGGTGGCTTTCCAAAGTTGAGCACCTGGACCTCAGGCCCCAAATGAAAAAGCTCTCGATTTGGTTCTTTAAATATGTTTTCATTCTTTCATTTATTTCACAAGCCTAACTAGTTAATTATATTTGTTTCTTTTATTAAGGGTTACCTTTTTATATCATGCCTTTCTCCCAAGAATGTGAAAATATGTAAATAACCTGAGCAAAGACATTCCATTTTAATAGCCAGTAGTCGGGTAGGCCATTATGATTATGCTATTTATGAATAAACAGAGGCGTTTACCCAAAATATCCAAAGCTGACTCTGAAAACCTCTGAAAAGCCTTCAAATTAAGCATATGTTTTAAAACTTGTTTTTGTAAGTCTGTCAAGCAAGGAGGCAGTAGCAGAGGTGGGGACAGAGTACAGGCAGTTGCACTCTCCCTTTTCTGCTATCGTGAGCAGTACTGGGGCAGGTTGTGATTTTGATTATTTTGGTTTAGATCAGGGTGATATCCTTGAAGTCAGTAGTGTGCGTATAGTGTAACAGTCGATGACTGGTCTTTAGGTTTGGACCCTGGTGGTGAGAAGCCTTGCCAGCTGGTGCTTAAGATGCCCCTCTCCTCCTCTCATTTTCTGTGGACATGCAGAATTCGCGCTGTCAGAAGCAATACTGTAGGATGGAGATCCAGTGCACCTCGTTCTCAACAGAAACAGTTTTACCAGCTCTTTTGCCACCCCCACACAACGTCTGTGGTCTGCTTCGTGTGTACCTCTAGCTCCCTTTGAGACAAACGGCTTTGCAGCTCCCTGGGACAGCAGGCAGAAGTGCAGCCCCGCTGCAGCCACCACCACCTCCTTTGACATCTCCCAGCGCAGCTGTGCAACATGTTGTTTCCCGCTCCTGTACGTCTCTGCTGCCTTGCAGAATATACCAGCAGAATGTGGGTTAATGGGGCAGGCATGGCACAGAAAATCTGTCTCTCTGGTGGAGTCATTAGGATTTGCTGGCAGATTGCCAGCTCGGTTGGTGCAATTTTACACTCACTTTTCAGAGCAAGCTTAAAGGGGAAACCTCCGGTCGCTTTAAGCCTTTGCAGCCCACGAGAGGCTGCTGGGGTTTGCCTGCCACCGTCCAGATCTCTGATGAACAGCTGGCTGGAAATTCTCATCTAAGCGCTTACTCAAATGATTTGTTGTTGTTTTGAGATTGGTAGTCAAGACTATTTAAAATTAATGGATCTGCCTGGGTTTGATTGGTGATATTGCAGTCTCCTATGTTTGGATTTCCCAAAAGTCAAAAAGCAGAGCCTGAAGTGCATTTTGGAAAATAAGCAAAAAATCCACAAAACCAAAAACCCTCCACAAAAGCTTCTGCCTGGGAAGGCATAGCTAAGCAGGTACCATTAGACTACAGTCAGTACCATACATGCATACCAAAGATTTTAGATCTCAGTTCTGCAACAGGCTTCAGCTGCATGTGAAATTAATAGCACACAGCTCCTGAAAGGGTTAGGTTATCACAGCTGTAGGGTATTGTAATTTGTTACTTGTGTAAAGAGTTAATCAGAATAATATAATTAGTTATTGTCATATAAGAAACTGAAATGTAAATTAAATTTGGGAAAAAAAAATACCTGAAATTATATTTATTTAATTTTGTTGCTTAAAATGGAATTGCATCAACCAGAATCAATCTTTTTGTTTTTAGAAACTTCAGGTCAGTTTTCATGTGAATCATGCAGCCCCAGTTAATGCTTACTGATCTGGAATTAGAGAGCAAAAGGGTTAAATCTCAATCCCTCTCTGATTTATATTTCCCTCCCCTCCTTCCCAGCTGTGGACATGGATGGAAGATCTGCAGAAGGAGCTCTTAGAGGATGTCTGTGCTGACTCTGTGGATGCGGTTCAGGAGCTTATCAAGCAGTTTCAGCAGCAACAAACAGCCACCTTGGATGCTACCCTCAATGTTATTAAAGAAGGGGAAGATCTAATCCAACAGCTCAGGTAAGCATCCACCTGGAGGACAGGTGTTGAGAAATCTGATGCGTGCTGTGGTTTAGGTGTGCATAAATAGGGAGCTGTGAGTTAGGATTAATTGGGGGAGTTTATTAATTCTTTCTTATTTATGATTCTTCAAATTCTCTGAGTATTTTATTGAAATTGCAAGGCGTGATTTGTGTGGACTGATTAGAGTAGTTTGTGGATCAGCATGGGTTCCTGTTTGACAGAGAGATTATTTATAGGCACAGGGAAGTGAATTGAAACAAATGTGTTTCAGGTGAATGTTTTCAGTTGGTATTTATAGAAGATTGTTAAATGGTTGTGAGCTGAGGCCTCGTGATTTATATGGTTATTCCTGTTGTAGAAGTGTATTCCTCTTAATAAAATATACACGTGTCTAACAATCTTCACTCTTTCATTTTGCATGCAGCACCCTTCTATTTGTCTGTGTGGGGTTTATTCATGCTGTCAAAGAGGGTCTAACACTGCCACTTCTGCTTGCATTATGAATTAAAACAGCTCATTTTACCTGATTTAAAATACATGAAGAGACTGGCTCCAAGAAGTTGTTTTTGGTTTGTTTTTTTTTTTTTGCTTTCTCTGTAAGTGTAGTAGAACAAACGTTTGCAGAGAGTACAGTGAGCTTGCACAAAACTTGGAGTTGTGAGATCCCTCTCACTTGTTCTTATTTACAGTGCTTTTCTGTGGCTTTAACTTTGTTGACAGCAGTGGAGTTTTCCTGCCTTTTAGTGATGTTACTGAGCTCAAAACCGAGACCAATACATCACTTATCCTTTAGATCTTTTTATTGTTACATATTGCCCTTATCTACATGTACATAGTGTGTATGTTCTGTATACATATATAATATGCAAACCTGCCAGGTCTTATGCATTTCACCAGAGGCTGTCCCAGAGAGTTATGCCATCCTCCCCACCCTGAGCTTTCCTAATCTGATGCCTCCAGTTCTCACATGAGAAGTGCAGGAAATTGTGAGCCATGATAAGAAAAGGCTAAGGTGCTCTAGAGCAGAGTGGGTAATGAAGCTCCCTGGTGGAGCTCTGCCCTTAGGAGCCCTCCTGGAGTCCCTGAGTCTTCTACTACAGCCATGTGCTGAGCTTTCCTATGTATTTATTCCTGTCACCCTGGATGTGGAGTCTCCTTCACACAGGAGAGCCTGCATAAATGCCTAGTCTTGCTGTATGTGGCTTGCCCGCATCACAGTGGGAGAGCAAAGGACCCGAGCTGTGGTATCACTTGTTGAGACCAGAGTTGGAAAGGAAGGATCAGGAGTAGACGAAGCAAGGCTCCATCCATCCATTCATCTTTGCTGATGAGATAAGTAGGAAGGAAACAGTTCCTGGCAGCAGTGAGCGAGCTGCCAGAAGAAGGGGGTTTTAGGTAAGAGTGTATGTATGGCCAGCCATAACGGGTCAGTCAAAGGTCTGCATGGCAATTTCCCTTTATGCAAATAAACTTTCTGAAAAAATTAGGGCATTTCTATGAACTCACACAAATGGCAATGAAATTATGGCCTAAAGATTTTTTTTGTTGTTCATCCCACCTATTGGCAAAACATCATCTCAGCATGAGCACCCACAGAGAAGAACCTGAAAGGGACCCTGTGTAAGCCCATCAGGTGGACTGTGGGGTGATTTGTGGGGTTGCAGAAAGTGTCTGTGTTGAAAGAGTCCTGGCGCAAGCTGAGGTATTGGCCTGAAGGCATTCTGCCTGCACCTGAGTCAGTACAAAAGCTGCACGCGGGGTTGGAGATTGGCCAGGGCAATGTTTGGAGCTGAGACGTCCGTGGAGCATCAGTACGAATAGCAGCTTTTGGAGAAAGGCTGGTGTAGTGGCTGCAAGGTCATGCAGGAGAAGAGGTGAACTGGGAGATGCCATGTGGGATTTCATTTCTTTTTAATGTAAACTTAGTCAGTTCTTAGTTTCAGTCTTTGAAAAGTAAGGATGGCCTGAGGTTTGAGACTTTTTTTGGAGTTGGTGTCATCCCTAAACATTTGTGAAATGCCAAGACAGGGTTTGTGGTAGCTGTATTTAACAAAGAAATGTTTTGGGGGTCTGGTTTATATTCTGGACAGTGACCAAGGTGGAACAGGGTGAACATATTTGTGCAGAGTGATCCCCTGCTTCTGATAAAGTTAAGACCAAACACAGAGAGAGCAGTTGTCTGAAGGACAGAAGCCCCGAATGCACGCAAAGATTTGCAGAACTGACCTGTCAAGACGATCTCTGATTCAAGTGTTGTTTTTGAGCACTCTGACTAACTGCAAAGCCTGTAATGCGATCCTGCACTCTTTCAAAAAAGTGAAGCAGAACTGTGTAAGAAAAACATGAAACCACTTTTGTGTGTGCCCACTCTAACAGCTTTTGTGGCTGTTGGCAAAAGTAAAAAACACACAGATAAAGGAAAGGAAGAAAAATTAGAATTGCTGCAATCTTCCTTAAACAAAGCATTGCATTTCACAGTGTGGATCACCTTGTACCTGCCATGAAGAATAGCTGAAGATTGCAAACACTACAACAATGAAGAGAATGAAATACACTGCTCTTATCAAGCATGTCATAGCACAGCTTAAAACCAATAAAATTAATGGGGCTTTGAAAAAATTTGTGTTTCTTGTCCTTACCTCTGAGAGAACAGATACTGGTTTAGAGAAGACGATTTGTGTAATAGCACTCTGTGTCTCCTCCAGATTGCTTAGGAAAAGCTCAGCTGCCTGAACTGGTCAATGCCTGGACTGCACTTCACAGAAGGTCTTCAGGACCTTCAGTGACCGCATCAGGAAACCATACCTATCAGGAATAAGACAGGCCTAGCTAGCAACACTGTACATGGTTAGCATTGGAAACATTTTTTTTTTTATCAATGTTTTACTGAGGTGATCATCGCTCTCAGCAATCAACACAAAGCAGATCTTTTGAACTGCGTTTCTAGGAGTGCTGCTGGGGGCAATATTTGTGCACATCTGTTAAAGGCAAAGCAATGACTTGGTCCAGTGAGATGTGAAAGAACAGGAATGTTAGGAGCAAAAGAAAGACAGTGAAGAGTTATGGATCTTGCTTGCTTTCTTTACAGTAGTTCAGCATATGAGCTTTTGATGATGGGTACGTTTCACTAAGCTCTCTCGCAGTTAAGGCACTGCAAGTGGTTTCAGGAGCACAGCATTCTTTCTCAACAAACTCAACAGCAATGCACTAAGCCCAGTTTTATGTTCCCCAAAGTTTATCTGATTTTTTTTTTCCAATAATTTCCCTGCATTTTTTAACTCTAATGCGTAACCTTTCAGAGAATACTAAGGATCTTTTATGAATTCTTTCCCAGAATTTCTCACCGCCAGACTGAGCAAGGAATCTTGTGGCAGAAGCATCCAGTCTCAAAAATTTCTTTTTCTGGAAGGAGATCTTTCTCAAACCAGACTATATAGGGATTGTCAAGGCCTTATCTGAGGAGACTGTGAAAAAGTACCAGATTATAACACTTAATTTTTTGTATTGCATCAGCCACTGAAATGCAAGTGTGGCTTGATTTGAAATGTTTAATGGAAAAGAATTTCTAAAACCAAGTGTGCCTTTAGATCCCGTGAGAGATTATTCAACACCAGTCTTGAATAATTCATGGCGTCATTTAGATAATATATGAATAGTAATAATCCTGCATCTGAATGAAGACATATTTCATGTCCTTTTATAGACGACAGGTGCTGACTGAAGGAAACAGAACTTGATTGAATGTGGCCTCAGATTAAGCTGTAGTTTCAGAATCTCACCTTGTTATGTTAATTCATCCTTCCTTTGTACAGCTCGAATGTGGAGGCAGAGGGGGACCTTGTGGTCACCAAGAAGGTGTGAAAACACAAGACTGACAGAGTGGGGCAGAAACCGTATCACCTGGAGAGAGTAATATTGGTCCAATATTCCCTTATAAGCGAGGGAAGTTGGTAGTACTTTCTTCAGAATGATGCCAGAGCATCTGAAGTTCAGTGTAATCAAACATAATGTATTTGAGGAAAAAGAGGTTAAATATATCCAAAGAGCAAACTACTGTGCAGTTAATAGTATTCTGTATTTTTAATTTTATTCTTAGGCTTCAGATATTCAGGCAAATGCTTTTTCTGTTCCCTCAAGGCACATAATGAAAACAGAATAACACATGTGTTTTGGTGCCTTAGAACCTCAAAGGTGTGTTTTAAACTTACCTAAAATGACTCCGTGTGTCAGCACCTAGTTTCAGTTTAAGGCATCTGTAAGAGGTTGTACTTTTTTTTTTTTTTTTTAATTATGCTCACTGACAGTTGAGTTGCACGTTGTTTTGATCTGACCCCTGTCATCTGACGTGATGATAATTTGCAAAGAGCAAAGCACAAACATTTCAGTCAAGTTCTGTAGAAAACTATGACTGCTTTGCTAGGTGTTTATGGAGGGAAAACAACCCAGAAAAGGGAAATAAAACCATAAAAATTGTGAACACCCTCACACTCCTCCCCACTGGGGAGACTCCACGGGCACCTCTACTCAGCAGCACAGGATATCTGGCCAGAAGAGTGGCTCCCAGATACGTTTGGTCCTTGTGGGACAATGCAGTGACCTGGCCGCATTACCTGACATTTTGTTTATCTTCCAATATTGTCAGCCAGTTTGCTGCAAACGAGGGAGTTCATTGGTGCACCAATAGCCCAGTATATGCTGTTGGATTCGTAATGGTCCCCCCCCATCTTCTCCAAGGCAGAACTGGTGATTGATAGGAAATATTGATGGTAGGACCTGCTGCCTTACCCACTCCATCCTGTTATCCTGCCAGCGCACAGGTCTTTCCAACAGTGTATTTGATAGGGTTTTCAGTTGGCTTGGTTTAAGTATGCCAGATAATGCAGCTGCTATCACATGCCTTTGAGCGAGATGGACAGAGAAAATGGTTGCATCTGAATCTTGGTGTAGCTGAAGTACCAAAGCCAAGATTAAATTATGGCTTCAGAATTTCCTTTCTGAATCTTGTTAAAATTGGGGGACATTTTGTGGCACGTTTGGGGATAAATTTCAGCTCTTTATGTCTGCAAAGGCTCTTTATCCATAAAACACTCACTGAAAAAAAAAAATACTGAAGACGTAACAGACTGTAGGTGAGCCTATTAATATATATGTCAGAGCATAAATAGAAAAGAAACTGTCAGGACCATCCTATGTCCATGCTAAGACTTCTTCCAGGTGCAGCGAACTCCCCCTTGGTCCTAGCCCCCTTCTGCTGCCTGTATATGGAAGGTGTAGATGGATCAGTATCTGACCCGTCACAGGCATGTCTCATTTCACTTACCTTAGTGAAAAGACAAGTCAGAGTCCATCTTACAGTGTTTGAAAAGTGTTTTCCTTCGGTGAAGTTTTTTGCACTGTATTCTGGATCTATTGCTGTACTAAGTAATCCAGAGAAAATCAAGGCATCCCTACCCCTTGGTCTAAAATGCTGGCAATTCTGATTCAATTAGCCTGTAAGTAATAAAGCAAATGCACAAAATTAACTTGTAAAGATCCAGGTGGCTAAATAGCACCTCTGAGCTTGGTGTGAGTGTCGGCTGGAGTAGGTCACTCCGTAGGATTAAAGGGGATTGCCAGTCAGTATCCTCAAGAGTGCCATCGAGACTGATGTGTCATTCTTTTCCCTGCCAAGTGTGTCAGGTCGCAGTGTCACGACACAAGAAAGGATGATCCCCTTGTTAAAAGTTTGTGCCGAGCGCAGGAGCTGCAGGATTTCAGCGAGTAAAAGAGATGAGTGTTGCATACACCTTCCCTCAGCCCTTTGTGCTTGGGTTTGCGTCTCAGCAGCACACAGAATCACAAATGTGTAGTTCTTGCTCTTTTCCCTGCCTTGAAGCTCAGCTTTAACCATGCTCTCTGCCTTGCTACAGGGACTCCGCCGTTTCCAACAATAAGACTCCACACAATAGTTCCATCAGCCACATTGAATCTGTCCTTCAGCAGCTCGACGAGGCCCAGGTACAGATGGAAGAGCTCTTCCATGAGAGGAAGATTAAGCTAGACATTTTCCTTCAGCTCCGGATTTTTGAACAGTACACCATTGAGGTAAGAGCTGGCTGCATGACCTGAGAAAGGTAGAGCTGTGGAAGAGGGAGCGTATGTAAACATACTCTGTGAGGATACACCTGGAGCTGTTTGATTGTGCTCAGCTGTCCAGCGAGCAAGAGAGAGAGTTACAACCAGGTTTTAAATTCGGCATATTGAAGCTAAAAATATGCTTTAGGACATACTGCTAGAATGCACTGAAATAGATTCGTGTCTGCTAAACTGACTATGCTGAGAATCTGCCCGCTTTGCAGAGAAGCTTTATAAGATGCCCCTGTTATAACTCTTTATTGACACTAGTCACTCGAGGATTTGAAAGTTCTCTATCACTTATTAGTGAGGTTTGTCTCTTCAGATACAAGCATAGATGCATGCAAACAGATACATGCTTGGCTTTAAGCCGCCGAGGGGAAAAAACATGTTATGCATGAAAGGAAAGGATATTTAAAAGATGAGCTTTTTAAGCATCACATTGGATTTATTTGAAAAGGAAAGAAAAAAAAAAGGGGGACAGGGGGGAGCTAAAAATATATTTTTATGTCCTCATGCAAAAAAGGTCTTTCAGGTTTTTTTTTTTTTTTTTTTTTTTTTTTTTGAAATCAAAAGCACTGGATGGAAAACTCATCAAAACATTAATGATTGAGGTATTCTTGGATAGAGAAGCTTTGAAGAGACTCCAGTCAATCTCATTAATTATTTGCTGATAGGAAATGATGCAAAAAGAACAACATGTAAATTAACTTGTACACAAAATCCATGAAAGTCATGTGTCAGCGCTTCTGTCCCTTCTGGGGTGTGTTCCTCTGAATGTATCCCACTGGTGCTTGTTCAGTTCATGAAGCACCTGTAAGTGTTTTGTGATGATATATTCCTGAAGGTACTGTTTGTAAATCTGCAGGTAATCTTAAGGTAGGTACTAGTAGTTAATGGGAGCCTTAGAATGCTGTGTTATGCTTTGTAAGTGTTTATTTTAAGACATGGCACAATGAATTATAGTGGAATAAAAGGCTGGAAATAGAAGGTTTTAGGTGTTTCAATCTATAATTGGATGCCAGAGATAGAAATCAGTGAGGAGTATCTGAGCTTTCCTGTTGTGACTGCGTAGTTAGGTATTGTACTGAAGTCTGTTTTACAGTGCTTAGTATTGATGTAAATTAGAGTAGTTTCATTTTACTTACAAGTTGTATACAGCCTCCTTGATATTGAGAGACAGTATTCTTTGTGAGTATGTGTGTGTAAGTATAAATGTATGTATTTCATGTCAGATAACATACTTTGCCTTAAGAATGCTACATTCAAAATTCAGGAGCCTGCAGTAACTGTAGTATCTCCTATATTTAAATAGAAGATATTTTGATACAACGGTGTGGCAAATGTTGAATAATTGGGACTTATTCTAAAGATATAAATGGGGTGTTAATGTATATACTTGTACGTACCTATAAATGGCACCTGTGTTTTCAAAAATAAGCAAAAAAAATGAAAAACAGTGTGTGCTTCTGGAACACGCAAATGTGTCTGTAGGCAGTATGTGGTGAACCCATGTGAGTCATTCATTAAGATCTCAGCCTGTTTCCCTGCAAATTCTAGGTCTGAACCTGGAACTGTGCTGATTTAGGTAAAGATCTAAAAAAAAAAAAAAATTAAAAAAAAATCACTGTTTTAAAATTCTTTTTCTTTGTACATGGTCTTTCAGTCAAAGATCTCAAAGGCCATTTCCACCATGGATTGTTTTACTGATGGGGCAACCAAGGCATCAGGAGACGATGTGACTTATCCTAGTCCCCTCCATATGTGGTGGTAGAGATGCAAATGCTATGTGGATCCCTCTGTTTTGTTTCCGCATGAATCCTACTTTTGTGTATTCAGAGACACATTTGGAGTGGCTGTGATACATTAGGATATTTAAAACTGGGAATGTGCTTCAGTGTCTTCTAAAATCAGATTAGCTAGAAAGGATTTTAAAGAAAATCACCACTTGGTTGTCACTGTACATTTGCTATTTTTTACCATAAGAACATCTGAATTCCCTCTGCAAGATTAATATTACAAGGAAATCTGAGAATATGTTTCACAGGGAGTCTATGGGCAGATGATTTTATTTAGAAAGCTCCCTCTTTCTGAAAAATAGTTTTTATTTTAGAATAATTATGACATTTAATTTATAACTGAGCACACAATGAAAAATATATCTAGGTCAGTATCTTAAATTTCATAAGTACATTTAGTGCTTAAACAAGAAAAACAGTTTGATAGATAATAAAAAGAAAGGCATTTTGAAATAAAATATTAAATGACACACGTATGCTATGCATTTCAAACAACAGCTGAATTGGCTCAAATTGACGCAATAATGATCCTTAGAAAGTAGATTGCAGTCAGTTGCCTCAGCCATATAATAAAGATTCCAAGTCGCTAGGAAACTGTTATCAAAATTAACAAAATTATCTCATGCCATTGTTGAGAAGCAAAAAGATTTTTTCATCACCATAATTACAAAACATGTAGTACTTCTAATTGTTGAGTATTCCAAGCTTTTAAGGGAAAAAGATGACGAAAGTTAAAACAGGAAATTAAGTATTTTTTCTACTTAAGACAAGAAGCTTGAGCTATGACTGCAAATGTATTTAGGTTTTAATTTTCCATAATAGCCTAGATCCTGCATAGATTAAGAATAGCGAAATAATGTGTACCAGTATGATTGTCAAATGAATTTCTCCTTTTCTAGCCTAGATAAGCCCCTTTCCATCTGTCCAAAGAGCAATGCCATATTGAACAGATCCCTAGTGAAACGCCTTTACCTGCTGCCGCCATGTTCATCTCTCTCCTTCCTGCAGTCACACAAACTGTCTGCAAAAAGTGAGCCCTCCACCCATACTTGAACACCTTTGTCCTCTTTGCTGCTCCTGTCTTGTCAAGCATTGTTATTCCCATTTTTCCCCCTCAGGTCTGTGGTTTCACCCTTGGTTCTTGGGTTCTTGTGCTCCAGGGAATCCTTTATGATGAGGACCCTTCCCTGGGAACTCTGGTGAGAGGAAAAGCTTGCATCTCTCTGGTTAAAGCCAGAGGGATGCAGCTGTGGGAGCCCAGCTGCTTCCAACAGCTTTAGGGAATGCTGCACATTAGAGCTCAGTCTCAGAGAATAGTTGCATCTCTTTCCATCCAGTTTTGGCACCAAACATTTTTGATTCTTAGTTTTCCCTACTACCCTCTCTCTCTCTCTCTCTCTCCCCCCCTTTCTAATTAATAATGTAAACTGAAAGTATTAGGAATTTTTCATACAAATGGTGATTGAGTGATTCACCTTTAGTTTTATTTAGAAAGTGTCTGACTGTCAGTTGTTCTTTGGAAACTTTCCTGCTTTTACTGTTCTCCCCAGATATTAAAATCTGTGCCATAGATCACATAACCCTTTCCTTTGGCGCTCTTTCCTAAGCTTGCACTGTACCCATCTGCTTTGGAGCCCTCCTGGTTTTTGAGCTTTTCTGTAATCTTCTCTTCTTGACAGAGGTTTGGAGTCCAGACGAACTTCAGAATTAACGATTACTGCATGAGCAACACTTACTTACATCTATTTAAGGCATCATTGGACCTTTTCTTGTACTTCAGTGAAATCTGCCAACTATGGTTGCATTTTGTCTTCAGGAAAAGTATTTTATGTAAAGAGAAGCCACCTGCCTATTTCTTTGGCAGGACAGACCAGCTGCCTTCATTTAGGACTTCTAAGGAGTTTTAAGCCTCACAAGCAGCTTTTGTGTTATACTTGAGTCAAGGCAGGTTTGGCAGATACGAATTTGGGTACGAACCCACAGGCACATAGCATGTGCTGCCTGTTCTTTCTTGCCTTAATCTCATTATATTGACTGATATTTACGCTCTGGGTTCTTGGGGTAAATTGTGAAATCCAAACTATGACAACACCTGGAAACAGACATAACAGAAACATGAGAGGGCCTGGCTATCCCTATGGGAGGCTATTCTGCCTTAGGTTTTAAAACCGTAAAATGACAACCCATTCTTTATTTGGGAAATGTGTCTAACTTTGATGCCTGATATGTTTTATTCCTTTACCAAGTCACTGCGCATTCCAAGACAAGATGGGACCATTAGGATTATATGGTTGGTCTTTCTGTATCATACAGACTTCAATTGAGTTCGTGCAGCCAACCAAGTAACTCAGGAGATTTCATGCCATGTGAACGTGGTAGCTGATCCACTACGAGGAAATAGGGTGTGAGACAGAGGGGCCGATAGCTGGCAGACATTAGCAGCAGTGCTGGTACCACGCTGAGCAGATTATACATACGAAGCACAGTCTTATTCCATAGTTATATCCTCGGTAAAATCTGTCAAATATGCTTTGTCCCTTGCTTTAGAAATAGTCATTTAAAGGCTTATTAACCATTATTTGAATGAATGCTAATATACAGTAAAATGACGAGTAAATGCATAAAAAGTAAATGGTAACACGCACTGGGTTGCAAGTCCTAACAAAATTACTGCCATCCAGAGTCTTTCTGCATATTTTTTCTTTATATCTTTTGTAGAGAGATGATCAAATTCACCTGTAGGCTTTAATAAAACTCTGTGACTGAGAACAGGAGTGATCTCAGCCAATACCTGTCTGTCAACAGTTGTTGCTTACCTCCAAAGAAACTTCCCTCTCCCTTTCCTAGAGTTGCCCAGCTCCTTCCCTTGTGTGTGTTGTTTTGTTTCCTGTAATGCATGTGGATCTGTGCAATGCTAGACAGAGCCTATGCGCTGTAGTCTTAGAGCGACGTGGTTCCTAGACCAAGACATACTCCTGGAAGGGATTGTGGGGGTTCCCACTATACAATATGAACTTGATACTGTATGCTGTTTGTTATCTTTCAAAAAGCCCTGTGATCACTAAAATCTTCACCTGCTGGATATCTAATTTTCCACTGTTTGATCTCTTTGGCTCCATTTCACCTGCTAATTACATTTTTCAGCCTTGATTTTACTTGCCGGCTCTTCTGGCTGTTCGCATCCATCCCTGAGCATGAGTTTAGAAGGGAACAGGAGTCAGCTTTCACAGTGGTTTACTTCGCTGTTATTTACAACTCGCTTGAGTTTCCCATTCCAGGTTTATAACGCTATCAGAATCTTTCAAGTGAATTGGCTGCCTGTGTGAAGGTGCAAGATGTTTTATAGCCCCTCACTGACTTATAGCTGACACTCAAATGTGAGCTTCTTTATTAGAAATAAGAGTTACATCGATCTTGAGATACATTTGAAAGAAAGGGAACCGTAAGAAAAAAATCAGCCTCTTCTGTTCATAAACTGGAATCATATAATTTCTCATGCTTAGTGAACTTTCGTTTTTCGTTTCCATATATACCTAGTTTTCAAACTGCACGTCACTTCATTTTAAGGAAAGGCAAGCCCCAAGCTGTCCTGGGCACCCTGTCTTTCGGAGCTGAATTCCATTGTTTCTCTTGATGTTTTTGGGATTCAGGAGCCAAAAGCACCAGAGCAGAATCATCACTTTGACAGGCGTTTCACACTTCAGTGGCTCAGGTCCCCACTAAGCCAGTGTGGCTTCTCTGTCTGTTGTCAAAAAAATGGGTGACAGTATTGTCACACTGCACAGTGTCAGCCCAAACTGAGGCCTGAGAAGAAGGAACAGCAAACTTTCTGCTTACATGATGTGTAGAAGTGACAGTTTCATTCACCCTTTCCTACCTACATCTCCTCCACCATACACCTTCAGTATTAGTCTGCTCGTAGATCCACTTGTACTGTCCCATCCAGTCCTCTGCTCTTCCAGCCTGCTCTGAATGCTGAGGCAGAGTCAAGTGCTGTTGGCCCTGGCATCCCTGGTGCCCAGTCTCTAGTATGTGCCTTACAAATCTGGTCTCCCCTGCTCCTTCTTTCTGCATTCACAGACACTCCCTCAGCATCCAGGAGTCAGAATTACCTTTTTTTGATTCCTTCCCGGATCATATCTGACCTCTGGTCTCATCCATCCTCACTCTCTGTTCATCCCAGCTGTATGGCTGCCACCTTTTTTTCTCTTGAGATGAGGTAGATATTCCCTTTTCTTGATTCTGAGCTCTGTACAGATCTGCCCTGTGCCTGAGTGACTGTTCTTCCTGTCCTGCCTCATCCCCATGCTCTACCCACTCTTCTCACCTTTGCCCCTCCTCCTGCTTGCACCATAATTTCTTTTGCAACCTGCCTCCTACATTTGTTTGTTCTTCCCAAACGACTTTACTCTTTTTCACATCCCTCTTGCAGGCCCACTCTCTTTGTGTTGATAGCTTCTACTCCCAGGATAGAACTTTCTTTCCCTCCTCCTCATATGCCCTTCCTCAGCCTGTACTTTAAAATATCAGCTCCTATGTGATTCATTTGCCATATACCATTTAATTTCTTTTGCTTGATTCCTCATTTCCCCTCTCCACCTCCTTCAATTGGCAAACAAAATTTTCTGGTTGGCATTAAACAAGACGACTTTAGGTGTCAAACACTGAATTAAGGCCAAGCAAGCAGCATTCAAGGCACAGCAGCACCATTTTGTAGAAAATTTCAGCAGCAGCCTCAAAAAAAAAAAAGATACTTAGGATTTAGATATGAAATTATTGCAGATGTACGGCAGCTGCTGCAGCTCAGGTAGGCTCTTTGGCCTAATTCACAAGCAGGCTGCAATGTGGGCACGAGATGGCTGGACTGCTACTGTCATTCTTATTACTGCTATTACTTTTCACCTGCGTACCTCTTCTCTATAGCTCTCCTCTTTCTCCAGGATTGAAGATGAACATGTCTCTCTCCCTTCGGTCATGCTATCTGCTGGTATTGCAACATGATAAATCCAGGAAGCAGCAAATGCAGCAGTGTTGCAGCAGTGGGAATTTGGGTGTATTAAGTTGCTGCTTTAGGAGGATTCCTGACTAAAGAGTATGTGGTCTAGACTGTGGTGGCTGTGTCTGCATGAAAAACAGACCTGGCTGACAATCTGTATATCTGTGATAGCCTTGTGATAGTAGCATGGAGCTCAGCACAAACCCAGTATTTGCTCACTTGCTGAAGTTAACTCTTGCACTGCCGTCACTGCTCTGATAAGGGTATCTCAGGTATCTCATTTAATACTAGATTGTGCGCACTAGCAGTGTTAGTTCCCCTCCCGTTATCATGGCAGCAGGAGCATCTATTTCAGGCAAAGAGTGAAGAATTTTGCCTTCTAGGCTCATTGTCAGTCAATAGCTTTGTCATGTCTTTCTCTCTCATTAATACTCTGGGGTCATTTGACCTTCCTTTAGTAACAGAGAGCTGTTTATTGGCCACCAATCTTATATGACCTGCAAGGAAGGAGCATGGCTTTTTCCAAGGAGTCAGATGGAGTGTGGCTGACAATGCGGCATGTGTGCAGCTTTCCTTGGGACAGTGTGGGCACCTGCGGAGAAGTCTGCTGCTTTTGCTAATGCAGACCTGTGCGCTGCCGCCGTTGCCGCTCTCATGCTTTGGTACGATTTCTCTCTCATGCCACAGCAGAACGGAGCAAAACTCAGGGCTGCTCTTGCGGCGGGGCTTCTCTTTTCTCAGGGCATGTGAGGGATGCTAAGGTCTATTTAGAATCACAAACACTAGGAAGTAAAGTAAATAAACAAAAGAAATGCTGTCAGTTCTTCCCACCAAAAATCTAACAGATGAGCAAAGTAAACTCTAGTCAGCCATTCTTCTGGGTCAAAACGGACTTAAACAAGTTCATGGCCAAGTGAGCCTCATTTATGAGACAATTCCTGACACAGGCCCAGTGCAATTGGCTCAGTGCAATCAGACACTTTTGTCTGATGCAGTCCAAGTTTCACCGCAGATGTCAACGCCTGACCAATCTGTGAAAGCATCCAAAGTCTCTTTTTAGACTTGAAAAATATACATCTGTAGTTAACAGAGCTGCCTAATTACAGCTTCTTCCTGAAGAAAAAGAAATCATTTTCCCTATACCCAAGTCAAACCAGTTAGGGACTCAAATTCAGACTCTGGGACCACTTCCAAGTGGTCAAGTTTGAAGTACAAAAAATGCTGGGGTTTTGTGGCATTGGCTGTACAGACAGAAAAGGAAATGTCTTAATGAGATATGCAAAGCAGCACGGTCTCTGGGATAGGGCACCAGATTGGGATTTAGGAAACCTGGGTTGTTATCACAGCTCTGCTATTCCTTCTTTGCCTCCGTGTGCTTTAGATTCCCTTCTAGCCATCTGTTTGTCTCAGTTACTCAGCGCAATGTACCCAACCTTCCTGTACACACTTCGCCTGACAAATTTGGTGATGTTCCACCTCTTGCTGTTCTTCCTGTCTTCCCCTAACCCAGCACATGGGGTGATTGTCACTCCTTCATCAGCCCCCCCTCGGAGGCAACTTCCCTCCTTCTTTCCTTCTCCCCTCCGTTGGTGGCTGTGCTTCCGGCCCTGCAGAGCTGGCACTGGGCTAACAAGCCCCATTAGACCTGTCTGACTGTCCAGAGCCACTCAGGTGCAGTCTTAGCCCCTGTTCCCGGTCCTGGCAATGTGAGATGGAGCCATTTGGACTGGCCCTGCATCCCAAGGAGTTTATCAGCTCATGTCCTGACTGCTTATACTGCCGTTTACTCTTTAATTGGAACCACTGGTTTGAACTGGGGAGTGCGGATAAGGGAGCATAAACCCTGCAGTGCCTTGCAATGTCTAATACGACTGGTAAATATTTAGGTGCAGCTGCTCCTGGGTGGGGAGCCTGGTGAAAGCTGGCTTCCGACGTGAGCATGTGGAGCATTGGTTGCCTGGGAGGCAATCACTCTCCTGAATGATGGTGCCTCTCTGCTAGAGACCTGTCTTGGACACTCATGCTTAAGGGGCAAAAAGCAGTACAGTCAGGAACAGCCATTTTCCTGTGCTCGAGTGGTGGAAATTATTGTAGATTTAATGATAAAAGCAATGCTGCTCAGTGTCCCTTCCACAGCCAAGTGGAAACGTTACTTAGAGAAACAGCACCCCAGCAGAGAGGTTTACCCAGGCAGTTTTGTAGAAGTGCTGAATCTCAGCGTACTTATGGAAACATTTGTTGATTCTTTCATATGTCCATCGTCAACTCCCCTGACAGTCAACCCTCTGAAAGATTTGCATTTTCCTGTCCTGGGGATGATATCCATAGACATAAATGGGGTGGAGGGATTTTGTTTTGATCAGAATCCCACACCTGTAGCATCATGGTGTCAGAGCAAACTAATGTACCACATTCTTTGATTGGTTTAATCTTTTCTATTACTGTCACTTGTAAATGCTGTTAGACATTGTCCTGAGTGCACATGCATGGGAATGTTCGCCGTAAATTGGGAAGTATTTTGTGAATCCTTGCAAAATTTCAAATCCTTATGTTTTAGCAACCTGAAGATCAATGCAATGAATTCAAACAGACATTATTTTTAATAGCTCATAGAAAAGACAGTTCTTCTGATTCATTAATATCACATGCCTTTCTGTTAGAAAGAGCAGAAAGGGCATTGCATTGAACTTTAAGCGTTGTTGTCATGACTGTAGGAACCTGCGCTCGCTCTACATTCATTCCATTATTTGTAGTTTGAAACAAGGTCAAGACCACCGCAGCTCTGATTGGTGTTAGCTGGGGATCTGTCTCTAAATGTAAATGTATTTCATAAAACCCTTCTCCACCTTCTACTTTGACCATTTCTCCATAACTGTTAAATCTGCCAATAAGCCTCCACAGTCCAGGAACTCCAGCTACGACGTGTGAATGAATCGGAGGCTGCTAGAACCAGGAATGGGGCCAAAGAGACTGTAGAGATAGCTATTATTTAAAGGTAATTGAGTGGAATGGGCAATGGAACAAGCTGAAGAAAAATAGAAGCCCCTCAGGATGTCCACGCCCTGCCTTTCACCCTGCAGCTGAGACCCTAGACTCTTGGTTGAGTAAATCTGCTTCTCTCAAAAAAGAGCCTAAAAACTGCTTATGTTTTCCCTTCTAATGCAAAGCTGTGTACTCCCATCCACGCTAATGTGAGAAGGGCTGAGAGGTGGTCTGTTTGGGTTGCCTTCCTGTGCCTGCGTTGGATACAATGTATGCTTGCTGGAAAGGAAACCTGAATAGATAATTCTGAGTCTTGGCTACTTAGGAAATTAAGCATCTTGCTGCACACAGGCGCTGAAGAGCACCTTTTTTGAGAGACAGAGAAGTTTTCACTACATCATAACATGCACAAGTGGGAATTTTGATACCTAGTTTTAGCTCTCCTGAATCTAGCTATGAGGAATTGACCTATGAATCACAATTAAGGTATTTATTTAATAGTTTAAAAAATTGTATTCTCACAGTACTAGCCTGTATGCATCCCATTCCCCCATTTCCCCCTCCCTCATTCATCTTCACGAGCATGTTCCCTCTTTTTTGTCTCTAGTAGCAGAATCTAGGTTGAGGTGAGACTGTGCTGTTTGGGTGGACAATAGATCTTGCTTTAACTGAACAGGCAAAACCAGAGAAGGACTTTGATACCAGTTGTCTACTTGTGACCTAAAATGTAGAATAGACAAGATATAGTAAATTGACCACTAAAATCATCAGATTGTGTGTTTTAATTAGGAAGCAAAGAAAGCAACAGAAGATTTTGCGTGTTCCCATGACTTATTGGCAGGTTATACAGGTCTTTGGTTAGAGCCAGGTACCGTTCATGGTTCTACTGGTGATTCACCTAGCCCTTGAGTATGATGTTTCTGTGCTGTGCTTTCCCCATCTGCAAAAGTGAATTATTTATATTCATTCCCCAGTGTAAAAGCTTTCAGATCCACAGGAGAAAAAAGTTCTATGTGGCCCATTCCCATAGTCCACTGAAAACAACAGAAAGACCCTTATAAAAAACTGTAAAAGCACAACATAGGATTCATTGTACAACTCCAATCAATGCTGTGGGGGTTAACTCAAAATTTATAATAAAATGTTTAGTCTCGTGATGTATTTTCTGTGAACAATGGTAGATACTGTTCACAATAAGTTCTATCAATAATAATAATTCTGAAAATGTATTAGTTATCCCTGTTTTAGGGCTTAATGGAAGCAGCTTATAATTTCAATTCTATGAAGCTAGACTAAATAATATTTCCATCTGTAATATGTAACATACAGCATGTTGCAAAATGTTTTTAGAAACATTCAGGCCATTTTGGGATTATGTGGTCACAGGTGTTACAAATTGTTTTGCAATTCTGTAAGCATTATTTCTTAATTTAAATTTGAATTTATTTAGAAACATTATCTCTACCATCCATTGAATGTAGTGGGTCTTCTTACAGTGCTCTTTGGAATGTGGAAGGGAAAAAAAAGGTGTCAGATTTCTGGTTGGACCAATAATTTTTTTTCATCGATCCTCAACCTAAGCAAAATATTAAGCGTGACCATTAAGTGGGCAGGATCCAGAGTGTACTGAGGCTGTGGTTTGGGGGTTTCTGGATCAGAGTCAAAATGTGAAGTACTTTGGTGTAACGAACACAGTTTGAGAGTAAGATTTTTCATTGACCTTGAGTGAATACAGTGTCTGTCTTCTGCCCATGAAGGTTACAGCAGAGTTAGATGCCTGGAATGAAGATCTGCTGAGACAAATGAATGATTTCAATACTGAAGACCTCACTCTGGCTGAGCAGCGTTTGCAGCGTCACACCGAGCGGAAGTTGGCCATGAACAACATGACCTTTGAAGTCATCCAGCAAGGACAAGATTTACACCAATACATCATGGAGGTCCAGGCTTCAGGTGAGCAGAACAATTTGATCTCTATTTTACATGAGAAAAAGCCAAAAAAAAAAAAAAGAAAGAAAAACCTCAAACCCCAAAAATGCACATTAAGCAAAAATACCCCAATACATACCAAATACATCGGCTTTTAACATAAGTAAGTGTGGGCAATACCTGTCTCTCCACTCCCAGAACTGTCCCACAAGTTTTGGGAATTCTTTGATTCAGGATTACATGTCAAAAATTGCTGTTTCTTTGAGACCGAAACTCGTTGAGGAAATAAATCTGACTTGCAAATTTCATTTGGAAACTGCAGGATGGAGTTTGTGATCAATTCCAAAGTGGATGGAGAGGGGAGGGCAAGACAAGTTACACTGGTAGGTGCTTGTCCTTGCACCATCTCAGAAACAAGCACTGCAGGGAATCATGAGTTACAGATACTTTAGCTGGCTGGTCAGACCTCAGATCTGGATGAAGTCTAATCATTCTAGACTCCAAAGCTTGTTAACCTTTCTGCAATTAGGCTTTATTGAGAGGCAAACTGACCAGATGTGCTGGCTTCATTCTGCGCAGACTTGAGTACCTTTTCCTTGTGCCACATTTCAGGGTGCAGACGTGCCTGAGGGGGAGAGAGAGGAGTGAGGGGAGAAAGAAGCTAGTTATCCAAGAACCCTGTGGGAAAGAATCCAAATATGAGAGCCTTGAAACCAGTCATGAAATGGAAATTTTGTTTCCAGCCAGCTCTAATTGGAATTATTTTGTATAGAAAGGGAATATGATAAACCATACTGGAATTTTCCTTTTCAGTGTGCACTTGAAAGTTAAAGGTAGCAACTTGGATGTAAAAAAAACCCCCCTTTGGCATGTGCTCTTAAATGACAGAATTGATTCATGTTGATAGGGACTCTGTCTGATACTTATACTCTGTGTCTCAGCAGTAGGATCCTATTACTAAGACATCCTATGAATCAGGATTTTTGTATCCTTGCATTTTGCGTTTGGAGAAGGAATATCATAATTCAGATTAATCACTGCATAAAGTCCAGAAGTGAATGTTACTTGTAAAGTGCTTTAACCTTCTTAAATGTCTGGAAAGAGTGCAAAGCAAGAGCAAGTCCTGTTTTTCCCCTCCCAATTTGCACTTTCAAAATAAAAAGGATTTTTATGGTTTTATTCTTTGGCAAACATTTTACCTTTAGGCACCCACCTTTAAAAAAATCTGGCGGTATTCAGCCTGGTTTGGCACGCTGCACTCAGCAGAGGCTTAAGGACTGCCACGAGAGTCTATTGTGAACTAGACAATCCGTGCATTGCGTGAACCATGTGCGTGATCTTCTGTGAGATCTGCCCACACTACGCCTGGTCCTGTGCTTCAGCTCCCTTGCTTTCTGGGGTAGAAAACTTATCCTAATACATCGGTTAAGATGTTTTTTTTTGGGGGGGGGGGGTTGGTGTTTTTTGTTGTTGTTGTTGTTTTGGGGTTTTTTTAATCCTGAAAGAATCTTAATACGAGTAGGAATCCAGGGGTGGTAAAGAATATGATCCATAACAGAGCAGAGTCGGGAGTATCAGTGACTGATTTTGTGGAAAAAAAATAAATATTCTATGTTTGTCAAGAAGTTAGAAACGACTTCTTTTGGATTGCAGACAAAAGGTTAGCAACTGAATGAAGTGACTTTTAAAATGTTTTTTTAAGATTATCTAAGATCACTTTCTATGAAACCTACCCAATAAAAATCCATTGCTCCCAAAGGCAAGGAAGCAGAAGCCTCATGGGGATGCAGAGTAACTGTAGTTAATCAAAGGTAATGGTCATGTCTGCCGTGCATGGAATGCTAAATGCCGAGAGTATGGCAAAATAAGGCAGAGAGATTGCTCTTGGGAGCCTGCTGTTTCTTATTTCAATAAAGGACAGTTATACTCCATAAAAAATTCATTTATTTTTACTCCCTCTTCCTGAATCCTATATCATAGCCGTTCAGTGCATAAGTTAAGGGATGATTGTTCTTACTGGCAGAGTTGCAAACTTGCAGGGGTTCTGGGAAATCAGCTGCTATTGCTGCTTCCTATTGTACAGTGTCACCACTGCTACAATCAAAACTCAGGTGAAGCCATAGAAGATAAAGCCAGAAAGAATGTGATTTTTTCAGGCACTTTCAACCTAACCAGCCACTCTTAATTGACCAAGTTTCCCCCTTTCCTATAATTCACTTTGAGCTTTACTCATTTTACCATGTCACACAGGAAATGGGTTCAGTTTTGATTACTCTGGCGTTCGGCTTGGAGGTCTTTAAGCTAGTAAGTCTGTCAGATGAAATTACATCCAGGTTTTTCCACGCATGATACCTTTTTCACTTGGAAATCTTGTGCAGGTAGAAAAAGTTTTTTAAATATTTGCCCGTGATTTTGGCATGTCTGATGAAGATTTGGAGCGGTGATTCTTACCAGGCTGTGGAGTGTGTGGAAATCCCTGTGAAAATTGTCATGTTGGTACAATACAGAGGTCCCGTGATGCACCAGATCAGACTCTCTGCAGATATTCAGGGCATCTGTACACGCGAGGCATCTATGCAAGTCCAGTGTTTCCAAAGCTCCATACAACTCAGAGTTATGTTCCCGTGATTCCTTTCACTCCTCCACCACATGTGGGTGAGCCTGGTTTGGATTAGCCTGTTTTCACCATCAGAATAATTATTCTTCAATGAAATGTTTGTTTCTATTAGGGGATATGTAAATCTGGAATGCAGGTTGTGTTTTCTGAAATTTTTGCAGTACTTTCAAATTGTCTTCATGTTTCGCTGAACTCTGTGTCCTTCAGGAAACATTTACATTTAGAGAATATTATAACAGTGTTCTCAAGAAGACTGGACTTTTTAATAAGCCAACACTTTTTATTTCAACCTATCTTCTATTTTTCCAGTTTGATTGTAGTTCTACTGCTGATAGCAAAGCTAAATATGTGGGTGAACATTCCCAAAAATGGATATTAATTTTTTTGGGTGTCTAACTTGGTGTGTTGAAAGGGCCTGGCGTTTCCAAAAGTGACAGCTCGGACATTTGTGAGAAATCCATTTCCTATGGAAACTTTAGGATCATAATTCATCAGCGATTTAACATCTTGACCTGAGCTGCAGTGATGATGTGTTCACGTAATTCATTAGCATACGGACCTTAGTCATTCTGCTTCTAGGTTCTAAAAGTAGTTACGCTCTAATAGCTGATTAATTGATTGCACAGATTTATTTGGTTATAAAGTCCATTTGCATTGTCAGTATCATTGTCTTAATGAGCACCACAGTTAGGAGTCACTCGTGGTTTACAGAGCTACCTGGTTATGTCTTAGAAGCAATATGTCTGTCAGGCCTGAAATACACTGCAAAGCTGATGCTGGGGAAATGTATACAGTCCCTACCTGTTATGTGGAAAATTCAAAGTCCTTTTGTTTCCTGGCTGTCAAGCTAACATCATTCACGTCTTTTCCCACCATTGCATTACTTAAAAGGGAAATGCAAGTCTATTTCATTTTGTTTGTGATGTCATTTATAGTTAGTTATAACTATAGTTTATATTGCAAGGAAGAGGATACTAAACTTTCCTGTCACAGGCTTTTAATAGTTCAGCCTAAGAACATGTTCAAAGCAGTTTCAAAACGGCTTTGTACAGGTCAAAACGCAATGCCCCTTCCTTACACTGAATAGTATCTCACATTGCAAATAGTTCAGGTTTTGTAGGATGCAAGTTGGTGTGGCTCAGTACTCTTTTCCGTAATGTTTTTTTAGAACATTTTCAATTTGTTATCCTTCACTTGATATCTGCTGCACTGGTTGAGATGTTAGAAAAAAATGGCAACTAAGTTTGGTTTATCAGAAAATCAGCTGTGCTTTTCAAAACACAATGTAAAGATAACGTGTACGAAATGTATGGAATTGCTCTCAAAACGATGCTTTCTATTTTGCAAACCAATCTTTGAGAAGAATAAGTGCTCTCGCTGCATGCGCTGGCACTGTAGAATAAATCTGCGTGACATATGACAAGCAGGAAAGGGCAGATCATTCATCATAGGGAGCGCAGGCTGCCCTTGGATAGCATCCCAGGCAGTTCACTGGTTGCTGCTGATGAGTTAGCACAATCAAAACCATACCAGCTGAGTGTGCACGAAGGAAAACTGTGCATTTAATATCGAATAGGTGTGGTGAAGTCAAGCATACAAAAAGCCATCATGTCCTGAGGATACGGAACCATATGCAGGCTAATTGTGGTAACAATGCCCGGTGTCTGGCAATTGAAAGGAACTTCACTCCCAAGAATAGAAACATAAATTAAATTTCCAGTTCTAAATGGGAAGCCGGGGCCATTCCACTTTGTTTGGTGATGAAGAAGCTCTTTTGTTTTGGCTGGGAAAGGGAATAAGCCAATGTGCTTTTTCTGATAAAACCAGAAACCAGGAAAAAGGGGATAGGGTCAATCATAAGGTCAGATTTATTTTGTGTACTGTCCTCCATAGATACCGCTGTGAGAGAGAATGGAAGTCACAAGTCTCTGAGGAGGGTAAAGAGGGAAGAAAAGGCATCTTTCTAAATGGGTTTTTTAAATAGCGTCCAAGCCTTTTGTACAACAGCTTCTAGTTAACACATTTCTTTTTAAATGTCCTATTATTCCATGAAATCAAATGGCTTTGGAGAAAAGTGTAGTGTTTTCTCAACTTTACTACAATCTGATTATTTTTATATTAAGTTCCTGATCCTCCCTGTATTGAGGCCAATGGCAAAATTCCAGTAGACCTCAATAAGGGAAGAGTTGAGTCTTTATTAGTTTATAATCACAGGGATTACAGTAACATGGAATGACGTCATATTTCCTCTAGGCCAAACTTTCACCATCACACTGATAACGTACCCAGCAATGCTATCGCACCAGTGTAATAAAGAAGGGCGATGTGAAGCTCTGCATTGTATTTCATGTAACCACTACACACAAGGCTCGTAGGGTCATAAGAAAATTCAGGAGGTAGGATGGGGCTTGGGAGGTCCCTATTTCAGCCTCCTGATCAAGTCAGAGTCAGCCATGAAATCAGACGAGGTCATTCCCGGGTTTATCAATTTCACGCAGGATGCAAGGGATGGGGAATGTAGTACTAAGCCACCTTTTCTCTCTGG
Source organism: Dromas ardeola (assembly GCA_013398915.1). Classification (NCBI taxonomy): domain Eukaryota; kingdom Metazoa; phylum Chordata; class Aves; order Charadriiformes; family Dromadidae; genus Dromas; species Dromas ardeola. Next base: position 29,175 of record VYZM01007192.1, on the reverse strand, counting down.
TATGTGAGGACTGGATGAAAGTCAGGCTGTGGAATAATTCTGAATGAACTATAGGCTGGTTTATACTAAATCGTTAATGATTCTCTAATGTGCCGAGATGGAAAAAGAGTTTGCACTGTGGAGTTCCATGGACTTGTAGAATTACTGCAGATCTGGAGACTACAGTTTGCTTCCTTTATTTCACTTTTCTATTTTCTTCCTCATCTTTTTTTCCTCTTGTAAGTTCTTTTCAACATGCATTTCTAAAGTACAGGTTAATGAATTACTGTAAGGAGGGGTTTTCTGACTTTTTTTATTATTTGATGTTCATGCAAGTTTTTAAGCAAGGCTGTGGTTAAATCATGTCCTACTAGCCAGATGCTGATGGGTGAGATGAGCAATGATCACCAGAGAAACACTATTTTGTAGAAAAAACCACTACTTTGTAGTGATGCAGAACAGGAAACTGGGAAAGCCAAATACTACACGTGAGAGAATTTAGTGAGAAAGAATGACTCAGAGAGTTGCAAATCAATGTGTTAGGTGGCAAAAAATTTTGAAGGTCACATTTGTAACAACTGAAATTTCAAAAAATTGCAATGACCTTTCTCTCTGCATGTTGCAGGCATTGAGCTGATCTGTGAAAAAGACATTGATCTTGCGACACAGGTTCAAGAACTGCTGGAATTCCTTCATGAGAAACAGCATGAGCTGGAGCTTAATGCTGACCAAACCCACAAGAGGTTAGAGCAGTGCCTACAGCTCCGGCACCTACAGGCTGAAGTCAAGCAGGTGAGATTTTTTTAACCACACTTAAGGGTCTTAAATGGGTTTTCAGCCATTACATATATGCAAACTGATAAACCAGCTTCTGCCGAGTCACATGCCTTTAGGTGGACAATCTTAATCCCCCTTTCCTCAGCAGTACTTGATTTGCTGACAGATTGCAGCATGACCCTTTACAAATAACGAAGGTCTCTGTTCCCTCTAGTGTACCTGTATTTGGCTTCATTAATAGTTATGCGAAGTCTGCGCAGAACTGACCCCGTAACTTCTCAACTGGAGAAGCTGCCTCAAACTCCCATGTGTTCTGGGCATATAATGATCTGATTTGGGATCCAGACTTAAGCTGTTGTGGAGAATTGGCCCAAAGCAAAGGATAACTGAGTTGGGAGGTCTAAGTACAACACTACAACAGTTTCACCTTTTCATTTATTGCTATACATCTGTTGAGCTGCAGGAATCTTTAACATCATCTGGGTGAGATGCTAAATTCTGCCCGTGGTTTCGAGATCCTTGGACTTCTTTAGCCATTTTAGTATTGTTACATTGCCTTTCTTCCAGATTTCATCCTAGTGTAGGCAGTTGTGTTCTGCCTCCCTAGGTTTCCCTGATATTTAGTTTGGATGCCTCATGTTTCTTTGTTTTCCTTTGCTACACAGGATAATGTTACACTTCCTGCTTCCTAATCCATAGGTGGCTTCACACGTCAGTGTATGTCTGGATTTCAACGGTATGGTCTTGGTTTCATTAGGAAAACCAGGAACCTTTCCCAGACACCTGGAGTATTCGGGTTTCTGTTTTACCAGTACAAATGCAGTGGGTTTTGTGGTGTCTTTTTCCAAATACTACAAGGTGTTTATGAAAAAGATTGGCTTCTTTGTTGTTTACTAAAAAATAAAAATAAAAAAAAAGAGAGAGGAATATACTGAGTGCTCAGTACCCATGATCATAGTTATTCTTTCTTCAAAAGTGAATATTTGAGTGGCGCTTTATCTGAATTGTTTTATCATTGCTAGCAAAAAATCCTTCGTTCTCAGATAACTCTCTAGCTAGAAGCTGGCAGCACCAACACCAGTGCATACATTTTCTTTCAAAGTCCACTTTGGTGTGAATATTTTGCAACCCTAAATGAACGTAGCACAGAACTCCACTAAGTTTCTTTTGAAAATGTAGTCATTTTGCATCTGTGATAATTGAAGGCCAACTCCTCATGAAGCTCCAGAGCTCTATAAAGTGCTTTGGCCTTTCTTCTGGGAAGAAAAAAAAAAAGCAACTCTGTGATACTCATAATCGTCATGTTAATATGATTATGAAGTGTATCTCTTTTTTCAACCTTAATTGATTATGAAGTGTATCCCTTTTTTCCATAGGTTCCCTAAGTTTTTTACAGGCAACTTAGCTGAGCTTGGAGTTTTGTGCAGTAGATCTATGATGAAGTAGAGATATTTTAACTTACGATAGAAAATAGAGAGGAGTGATATGTGTAGCAGAAATGCTAAAAATGCAGGTTATCACTATCTGATCAAGTGTCACTGGCCCACTTCACCAGGATGAGGTGCCAGTCGCTCAGCCCTGTGGCTGCTCCTGGAGCCATACAGCGGCAGTCTCGCATTCTCTGGAGGTACCTGATGTTACTTGTCTCATTATCAATTACCTGCTGGGCCTTAACTATTTTACAAACCAAAATCTAACCAAAGGAAGTGGTTTTAGGGCTGAAATATCTAATACTTACTTGTGAGAGGAAAACAGCTGCCTTGAATTAGTAATTCCTTAACGGAGGTTAGGACCATCAGAGCCTTCATTACTGTGGGACCTTTCAGCAAACCAATAGTGAAGAATCATTTTATTTTTTCAGCTGAATACTAAGGACTTCTTTGCTTATTAATCTATAAATTATCACAACTACAGTTTCCCTTAGAAAGGGACAAGTTAAAATATATCTGTGCCCTATGTATTTGGTTTCCTGTTGATGAGTCATGTTCCCGACCGTTTAGTGAAATTGGGAAATATATTGATTTTGGCTTGTAGTTCATCTCCAGTCCGGTCCAGATTTCCTTTACTTTCTTTTCAGTGCATCTGAGACGATGGATGATCTCATTACCAAAGTGCTCTTGCTCTTGTGAATCAGTTGAGATGTGGTTGCCGCAAGACACCTTCTGTAGCTGTGGTTAAGTTCTGCTGACATAGTAAAATTGGTCAAGGCTGCTACATGTACATGTGTTTGCATTTTGATATAATGGCTTATGGAACTACAAAGTCTTTTAACTGTCTCTATCTATTTAAGTCTCATTTACCAGGGATTTCTGCTTTATATCATATGCACCAAGGGTTCGAATGCCAAGGCAATGAATCAAAGTTTAGGGCCATTAAAGCGGAACAATTCCAAATGAGATGTTCTGCGAACTGCTTTAGAGTGGAAATAGTATAGATCAGTGATTCACAAACTCTTTGTTATTAAGAAGGATCCTGCCCAAGACTGATTTCCCCTCATTTGAATCCCACACATTTCCGACAGAAACTACAGAGCTTGGATTGCTTATGTAAAAGTAATACCAGAACAGAATTGTGAAGATCACTTTAAAAAAGAAACTCTCTAATGCTGCGCTTGCAGCTGTTTGGCTTCCCTGTCACCTTATTTTATGTTTGTATGTTTTATTTCTTTTTTTGGTAAGTGTTGAACTTGACCTAGTTTACTCCCAGATATCCTCACAGTGTCCCACTACACTTATTTTGCAGGTTGTTTTGAGGTGTATTTATTCCTTTTCTTGTGCTTGTTATCCATCCACTTTTGCTGTTTGGCATTAGATTTGCTTCCAGATGAATATGCCCAAAGGATGATTCGAAGTAGTCATTCGAGAGACACTGAATATATTTGGTTTTTTTTCCCAATCTGATGTCACAGAGCTCCTGGAAACATGATGTAGTTTTGAACATGGCTAAAATTAGCAGAAGGTGTCCTTGCTGGTGGTTGTGTCTGTGGTAGTAAGAGCCTCTCAAAGAAGCTGCAAAGGGTCTAGAGTTGTAAAAGATTCACTTACGGTATTTTGTTTTTTAAACTTAAAAATCTTTTCCACCGTAACTTGACAGGTATCATTAGCAATGCCTTAAGTCTTTTTTTTAGAAACATCAAGGCAGGCATTCGGACTAAACTAACCCAGCAGACAGAAACACTATGTGACACAGAGCCCTCGTTTCCTAAGGAAGGCTGCACAAGAGGTGCTTCGCTCTCTTTTTTTTCCTGTAAGGTCTGATTCTGTGTTCAGTGAAAGTGGCAGAGTTTCTGGGTATGAATTGTAGAAAAACTTGCTACTATTATTTAATTTCAGAGGAGCCATATGCAGAAGTACCCTGTTTTAAGCAGATTGGAGTCAAAGGTGGGAGTTGTTTCAGAACTGTGGTGGTTGCCGTGTTAGACAACCCATGCCTTGCAGTGAAATTGTCCTCCAGTGTCACGTGGCTTTCAATCTAAGTTGCTGTCAATGTGTTTTTGCTTCCTGATTGTAAAAAAAAAAAAGGTTAGGCTTTTAAGAGGAGTCTTTGGAGATGTATTTAATTCCAGAATTACTTAATCAGTCCTTCTACAAAGTTGATAAAATCTGTAATTTGTAGGAAATGTCTGTTTAAAACCACCTTTTGCTGCTGGCCTGTCTGCACATTGGCAGATGGTGGTGAATCTATTAATACAGGAAATGATCAGAGAAGTGTCTTGGTGCGGTGTTAGCAGCTTCTATATGTATTTTCATGAAAAAGTATTAGGCACTACGTAAGTAGGAGTCAATTTGTGAGCAGGTCTTGTAAACCAGGTACAAATGTGTAAATGCTCTCTTCCAAACATTTCACAGGCTACTTGCAAACCAGCGACACAATGAAAGGCTCTGCAGGTGACTGGGTTTTGCACTTACTCTTAAGAAGCCTTGGGTATGCAACTGAAATTTTTTCTTACTGTATGTAAACAATACACACACAAAAGAAGAAGAGGGGGAAAAAAAATGAAGATAAAAACATTGCTATGGAAAAAGCTGATGCAATCCCAAATGAGGCCCTGACATTTAAGTGTTAGACTTTTGGAAGTAGAATGGAATCATTATTTAAATTCTTTCAAGCAATATTTGCTAGTGCTTGGGTGCTCAGTGGGCCTGAAAGGGGGAGTGCAGGAGCTCCACAGCGAGCACTTGAACCCACGCTCTGGGGGAAGGCCGGGGGGGCACAGCTCAGGGGTGGCAGCAGCCTTGGTCAAGAAGAGTGCTGTCGGCATTGCTGACAAGATGTCGTCCATTGGCGCCTGACCTGAACTGCTTTGCCCAGAATACTTTTGAGTCAACAAGGCAGTTGTACAGAGGAATGCAGATGTATCATTAACACTAGAAGAAACCTGGCTGCTTTCAGTTGTATGGTGCCTCTTCCTCCTTACTCAACCTTGTTTTGCCTATTAGCTTTTCACTAATCGAGTTGCTTTGTTTTAAGACTGAGGTTTCCGGTGACTTTGTTACTATTTAGAGACTCAGATATTTGTGCAAAATTTACATCAAAACCTCTGTGGCAGGTTTTGAAAACTTCAGCTCGAATGAAAGCTGTTCCCAAGAGGACCCTGTCATACCCTGGTCGTATTGTTTAAAAAAAATAATAATAATAAGCTATGTATGCATTTTTAGCATACATACTCAGTATTTTCTACACTCTAAATGGCCCAAGCCAGGATATATCACAGTATATAAAACGTGAAAGTGTGTCTTCCTTTATGATGTCTTTCCCAGATACAGTGATCCTTTGGTTAACTTCAGCTTTTGGTACCACGTAGTCGGTAATAACGTAGCTTTCTTGTCTGATGGATTATAGAAAATGCCAGCCAAAAAGATTGCCATATGATAACCTGATTTCTTTTCCTTTAAATCTTTGTTGCATTTCCCACAGGAACAATAACACCTGCTGATGAAAGAGAGAAAGCTGACAAATGAAATCTTCCACACTGTTGTACTGAGCAGAATGTAATTTTCTACAAATTAGGGTCAGCTACATGTGTAGGTGGCTCCCCTTTCTTTCTCCTAGGGAAAGCTCATTTTCCTACCCTACGGGGAACTGAATGGCTATAACTAGGGTGATACATGATGTAGGGATAAAAACCAAAACAACAGAAAATCCCTATTTCTCTCAGACAATTTAATGGATCGCTTGGTGAAAATCATGGCACAAAAGGGCAATTACTATATAGAATATTGCAGCAAAATCAGTTTTGGAGCTTTGTAAATCACAAGCTAAATTTAGGGCAGTGATTGGTCAGTCAGGATTTCCTGTGTATCTGTGAATTGAATTCGGCAACTTTCTGTCTTTATGGGAATAATTTGACACCCACACAGGTAGAAAATAGGCTTTGAGACAACACAGTGAAGAACTAGCACGTGTGTTCTGGGTGCTAATTTTCCAAACACGTGTCTTAAAATAGCAGAAAATGTTGCTGCTTAAATGAATAAATACAAGCTTGATAGATTAATTATGTATATTTAGGATTTGATTCTGCAGTCATTACAGCATGCATTGCATGTCTACAAATAATCTGAATATCCCTGAAATAAAGCCTCTTGACTAAATATAAAATGCAAGACCTGGGATTCTTCCTAGCTCTGTGTGCAGGTGGAAACTCCAACTGCATCTTAACTCCATGTCAGATGAAACCAACTGTGTCTTTTCCCTCCTCACCCCTAAGCTCTGACTTTTGTGTGAAAGAAACGCAGGCAAGTGGAGCAGAAAGGAGCTGCAGTGTCCATGATTCCAGTTGGAATTTTGAAAAAGAGAGACACCTTTATGTTTGATTTCAAATCTCCCTCATTACGCTTTGTGGTTTTGCCCTGGGGTATTTGCGTAGGGGAACATTCTTTCTTGTGATCAAACTTTGGAAATGAAAGTTCTTTGCTATCCAAGTATCAGTATAAATACTTTGGGAGTTTAATTCTTCAAGGAATAACTTCTTCAATAAGATCTTTGCCCCCTAAACATTTATGTCATTAAGACCTTATCCTAGGATTTCTTTCTGCTCACTGATTCACCCAGAGACCACACTGGGCAAAGCACCTTTTTGTTAGCCAGGCTGAAGGATTTTCTGATCGGTGACTGTGTAAACCTTTGTACTGAAGCACCCTTTCCATAAGTACATCCTTTCTTTACAGGTGCTTGGCTGGATCAGGAATGGTGAATCAATGCTGAACGCAAGCCTTGTCAATGCAAGCTCCCTCTCTGAAGCCGAGCAGCTCCAGCGAGAGCATGAGCAGTTTCAGCTGGCCATAGAGGTAACACGAATAAGTTAATTTTGTTTCTGCTTCCCAGGTGAACATCATACGAAAGGTTATCTCTGTGGTATTAATTGCTGCTTGCTTGAAGGAAGGGAAGGAATAAAAACTTTAAAAAACCAACTTAATCATTAAACTTGGAGTGCAACCAGAGGTTAATAGTGAAATAAATTATTTATCATCTGCAGCTGATTCTTTGGCTGTCAGATATCAGCCTTTCCATTCATGAAAATGACACTCATGCATCTCTTGATAATTTCTTTGGTAAAAAAATAAGAAGATTAAAATTTACAAAGTGATCCAAAAATGGGAAAAGTTTGTAAAGTTGGTTTCTTCCCACATCCATGGTTTGCAGATCATTTCACAGCATTCATTTGTGAATATCTTTGTTATTGGATAATGCTCTCGCATGAAATCTTTGTTTCATTCAACTCTCCTTATGTTGACAGCGGAAGAGACATTCATTCAAACCCATGTTCTCAAATAACTTTACTTTGAGTAAGAGGCAAGAAGGGCAATTTTTAAGAATTGCCTGCAAAACTGAGCTTTTGCCCCTGCTTGCCCTGGAGTAGCGCATCTTTGACCTGGCCCTTGAAAACTAATTGAAAATAACCAAAACTAAACCAAACTTTAAACTATGGAAATAATATTTCCATAATGGAGATTTGAAGAGATGCCTGATTTGGGGCGGGGGGGGAAGTGTCTTTATGTCTTCTGGTAAACTTTAAGTCAGTCAATATACATTATAGTGTTGCTAGTAAGTATAGAGTTTAAATCTCAGCTAATGACCTATTTTGATTCGGCTCCACTCACACTAAGGAAGGAGCAGCTGTTGCAGCTCCTAAGGGAAAAGGAAGAAGTTTTTTATCAATTCTGTACAAGCTGGCTGGTACCAAGCTGTGCTGACCACATCTTGGCAGCAGTCACCAGATAGTGGTGGGGAACAAGACACCCCCTGGCTGTGTTATCCCAGCTTGCTGCCATTGGGGAAGTGCTTGGATTTGGTGGTAAATGCAAATCACAGAGGGAGAAGAGGGTTATGCCACAGTAAGGGGAAAGCAAGTTTTCAAAGGGAGGAAACACTAGGTTAAATATTTAAAGTGTTTAAAGCTCAATATGGGGAAGAGATCAGCAAAGCACACAGGGCAGACTGTTCTCTAAAGGCATTCTAGATGTGGAATTGATTTTCAGTTGAAATCCTTTAAAGTCTATTTAAAACAAGTATTACAACTTTAACATCAGTAAAGCAGCTGGATATTAAATTTAACCAGTTGTTCTTGAACATCTTCCTAAATGTTTCTGCCAAGTATTAATCCTTTTTTTTGCTAATAGCTTTCTCTACATTGCATTATTCATCAGTGTATTCCCAGATGATTTCAAGCTTCTTTCCAGGTTCAAGGATTAGATCATAAAAGTATCACATGAGAATTTGTCAGCAGCAGTTACAAATGGGATGCAGAACAGAGGAGTCTTTGGGAGATTTCAGGGCTTCTGTTCAGAAGATTAAAATCAAATATTGGACTAAACCATGCCTAAACACAGTTACTCAGGAGGCTGTGGAGGGCCAGGGGCTATTTTCCTCTCAGCAACCCACAGTGGAAGGTGTAACCGCCGCTTGGCTACTCTGAGAGGAGCTGGTGTAGGCTGGGGAATGGGGCAGATAATTCAGTCCTGCCTATGAAGTAAATTGGGGAACATTGGAGAAAGTGGCTTGACTTCCCCCAGGTCTGCCCTTAAAGGTAGCACAGCGTAGCTCCAATAGGAGTGAACTGACTTTCAGAAATGCGTCTTGTAGGGGCTGATATTTTTCATATAGTTCATGGCATTTAATAAGGCATCTTCATGTCTTCTGGGACTGATGTTTTGTATCCTGTGGACAGGACAATTAGACACATGAGTAAAGCTGCTGATACCAGCAAACTGCCTGGCAATAGTCAAATCAGGGTGATTAGGCCCATAGTTTGCCAACTCTTTGGTGTTTGCTTTGGTATCTGCAGATTGTGTGGGATGCAGTCAGCACTGAGTGCAGGCTGGGTGGGAGCTCAGCACAGCAGCTGCCTGCATCGGGGTTGTCAGAATGGATCCACTGGGAACCCCACCCCGGGTTGTTACCCAAGGGGCGGTAGCAGCTGATCAGTGGGGCTAACCCATTTTAGCCAGTGTTTGCTTGTCTCAAGCTTTAATAACATGTTGCAAATGTGTGTGAATAATTGAAACTAAAATGCTTTGCAGAAAGTAACTGTTAACTGAAGATAACTCTCTGAAAATGTTTCGCTCTCTTGCATCTCCATGCTCACACCTCGCTTCACCTTTCTACCATACATCTGGCGCATCTATACAACCTCTCTTTCCTCACCTCATACACAGTCCCTCTTTCATGCCACTTCCTTACAGAAGACACACCAGAGTGCCCTGCAGGTCCAGCAGAAAGCCGAAGTGTTGCTACAGGCTGGGCATTATGATGCCGATGCCATCAGGGAGTGTGCCGAAAAGGTGGCCCTACACTGGCAGCAGCTGATGCTGAAGATGGAGGACAGGCTCAAACTTGTCAATGCCTCGGTGGCCTTCTATAAAACCTCTGAGCAGGTGAGCTGAACAGTGTCGTATCTGTGCCACAGCGTATTGCTACAGCCTGGGATTTAGCTCCCAGGCTATCGTTCAGAGGTCTTGCCTCTCACCAAGATCAGCGATGCAGTCTCGCCGCGTTTCCAGAGTGTTGAACTGTTCCAAATACCTGCTCTGCCAATGCCACTAGGGGGCAGTGCTCATTCTTCTCCCTTTTCCTTGAGTAATCCCAAAAGTAGGAAGAGTGTGGCTTCAGTCAGCCCTGCTTGCCCTTAAAAGCCGCCCTTTGTCTTTTTACATATGTTTGCATGTCTTCATCCACACATTAGGTGCGTACAAACCTTTCTGTCACCTGAATAGGGCCAGTGTTGAGCCCTCTGGTGACTCCCAGCTGGTAAACACCAATATGAGTGCACTCCAGGATGCAGCAGTGCTGGTAGGTGTGGGTTTTCTACTCTGACCCTGAGTGCAGAGGGTCTTCTGCCAGCAAGGGGTCTCATGGCATTGGCAAAATTAACTGAAAGGGCATTTGCTCCATTGGTATAGAAATGCTAAGCCACAAATGGAAACCAAAGTTTGAACTAGTCAAAATTGTTTCTTTGACAAGTATTGTAACAAAAATAAACAAAAAAAGGCAGCAGTTTGCAGTAACTTTCATCTTAAATTTTTCAGTGAAGCAAAGTAATTCTTGAAGTTTGTTTTTTCTTTTTTAATTGTCCCCTTTCCAATGGGAATAATTTCTGAAATCCCACCATTTTTATTTCAAGTTCTCATGATACCAGAGTTAATTTTGAGGAATATAAATCTGCTTTTTCTTGAGAACTGCTTGCAATTAATTACCTGTCACTTTGTGAGCAGCACTAGCCAGTGTTTTCACTAGCAGCTAAACACCACCATGCCAAAAGAGATGCCAAGATATGAAGGGATTTCACTTAAATCTGTTTGCAACACAGATAATTATAGCAGTAACCATTATAAGTTAACAAAACTTTACTTCATTCCAGATGTCCATGAATTGCAAAACACATTCCAGCTTGGTGCTGGTACGGCGGGATTATTCATCCCTTGCACAAACAGGTGCCATTTATACTGTAGTCAGTGAGAATTAGTGTCATAGTGTGGATACTGGAATAGCCTTGCCTGATGTAATTTACTGCAGCCAGGCAGTTCGTCTTAGCACGGACATTGCAGGAACCTGTGGTTTTATACAAAAGGGAGCAGTGATTTCCATTAAATTTTCTATTGTAATTATCACACAGTAAGTTCCTCAATTAGAGAACCAGACGTGGGAAGGTTTTTTTAGCACCACTAAATATATCATTATGGAAAGTGATTATTTTTTCCTTAACATCAAGGCTGTAGATGATCCTTGGGCCACTATTTGGTGTCATTTATTTAATGCATTTTTAAGATTGTTTAAGATGAATTCATTCTGTATAATGAACGTCTTTCACTGTGAAGAGTTTCAAACAGATTTACAGCCCCTGATGCATTCAAGATTGAAATGAATTACTGCTGGTGGAGCATTGTGAGAAATGAAAACCATTAAGGGATTCATTAGTGCTTTAGAAAGTCAAATACACTGGCCAAAATACGCATAGCCAGTAATTTATCATTTCAGCCTCTCTTCCCGTTTCCAAGTCATAGACAAGCATACTGCAGTGCCCACCAGTTTGTTCATTAGCTGTGTCTATTCAGCAAATGTTTAGGACAAAGATCATTCAGTCTTTGAATGCCTCATAAACTCACTGCTGCAAGTTGTCTGTCATCTCCTCTTGGGCTGCACGACTGATCTACGGTCCTTAACGTTCTGCTTCCTGACTGGATAACAGTGGATTGAGTAATTTACTGGATCCTGAATTCTCTGAGTATCTAGAAAAAGCAGCTAAAAGGGTGTAGAGACTGTCACAACCAGCCAAGCATTTTCATGCCTGTCTTTCCCAAGTATACTATGTTCTTGATATAACTGGTGAAGCCCTGTTTTTCAAATAGCCCAGTTTCCGACTTCATTGACAGCCCACTTTATATAAATTTCTCCCATCAACAGAGAGATGGCATTTGCATGTGCAGGGACCATCGTTTCAGAAAAGATGTGGACCTCAGGCAGTCCATCTACTTTCATTTTTTAAGCCACCAAAGTCCAATAGGGTACCAAAGTTTTCAAGAACTAAGTAAAATGGAAATGCTTTTCTGTGCCTGAATAACACATGGGGCACTTGCTCTCAGATAAATGTTTGAGGGTGAATGCTGGTTTGCATCCAAGCAAGAAGATGATTTCAGACTGTCAAATGCATAAGGTCCTTGAGCAGCCCAGCAGCAGGGTAAGTTGATCAGTTCTCCAGTTTTAAAACTGAGTTTGGTGTGCTCATGAATGGAGTTATATGAAAACGGCCTGCATTAGTCGGGGGAGGATTGGTGGGTGATGCTGGAGTCCCTTCCAGGCTATGTGCTTGAGCATGTAGGGTCCTCTGAATTACAACTGTGTTCATATAAAGGTTGCAGGAGTGAGTGAGGAAAGGGTGGACATGGTTACTGGACTTCCAGCAATAACTGACTGGATCTTGAGTAATCTCAGCAGTGGAGTGTGTAGGAAGAGTCATCTGGGAGAGAAGAGGAAAGTTCCAAATGGTCCTGAAAAGTTTTGCATTTTTTTCGGTGTCTGCACAGGACGCTAAGAGTCATTCTCAGGATCTGCAACACAGAAGACTCAGCCTTGTCTGAGGCCATGGCACACACAGTTTCCAGATTGTTTTGGTTTATTTACCTCATTCCCATTATTGTACCAAGATTGAAGATACTTGTGTAAGCCCTGTACAGTGCTGCATCCACCGATGTTGCGACACTGATTTGATTGGTTTCCATCAGCCTTTACAAAAGCTGTGTAGGGAGCACCTAAGATGCAGCTGAAGAGAATTAGTTCCAGCTTCAGACTTTCTTTCAGGAAAGTATTTAAGCATGTGTTTTTCTTTAAGTATGTGCTAATTCCCTTGACTTCAGTGGGATTTAAACACATCTAAAGCACCCTTCTGTAATAGGGATTGTTTCCGGAATGATCCACTGGGACCAGCACTGAGCCCTGCCTTGATTCAACTTTTTGAGCTTCCCCTTGATTGTCCATTGGAAGAGAAGAAGGATTTATCGCCCTTAAATCAGATGAATTGCATCCCAAACAGTAGAGATCCCTATGGGTCAGAAGAACTGCTAGATCATCCTGTCCAGGGCCTGTTTCATACCCACTTATCCTCCGTGCCAGGGCCCATATTCTAAAGCATTTAGATTTGAAATGTCATTGGTCATAGAGTTTTACTGAATGTGTTCCTCCTAATTATGATTGTAGATAACTGAATTGTTGTTCTATGGGCATGTTTCAGGTGTGCAGTGTATTAGAGAGCTTGGAGCAAGAATACAGACGGGATGAAGACTGGTGTGGAGGTCGAGATAAACTTGGACCAGCAGCTGAGATAGACCATGTCATTCCTCTGATCAGCAAACATCTGGAACAGAAGGAGGCTTTTCTCAAGGTTTCATTTTAGTTCTCTGATAAACTGGGAAAACTCTCCATTAAGTAGTCAGTTTAAAGCAATGTTGGTGAGTTTGAGAGGAGGCTTTGAGGTGTGATTCCTGGCTGTCTGTATAAGCCCTAGGCCAGTGTTACACTGTGATAGTAGGGGTAATAAGCATTATCATCAATGCGTATCTCAGAGAGATGTCATCAGGACTAATTAGGTGGTATTTGCATTGCACTTGGAGGATGTTAGCTGTGCTGGTTCAAAGTTCGTATTCTCAAGATTACGTATGATGAGCATTATAAAGGACAGGTATTATACGGCATTTTGGTGTTGGCTTATACAAACCATCCAGCATTTCAAACTCTGTCCTCCAAGCCAATAACTGAAGAACTACTGACAACTGAAGCAATTGTGTCTCTGCAGGGCAGCACCAGGATGGAGATGGAGATTTCCTCCTGCCTTCCAGGGGCTGCTTTGTAAGAACTGTGAAGCTGACAGGCTGACAAGTCAATTGACAGCCAGCCTCCCACCTTCCACTAAAACTGATGTACAACATGAAACTACGCTTGCAGGCAAGGCTTAAGAAATTACGCCTCTAGATTGTATGTTTTTTGAAACAACGAGTACTTTTCTTGAGAGATGGGTTAGCTTTGGTTAGATTGAAAATGTGTGATGTACTAGCTCTTTGCAACTAGTTGTTTTATTATTGTCGTTAATTTACCTTAATATATAAGTCTCAGCCACTATATTCAAAATGACTTACTTGTTTTAGTACATTTATGAGGCTGCTAGTTTATTACCTGAATTTATTGACTCTTAGCTGAAGCTCTTGTGTTCCCATATGAAAGAGAACTCCTCCCTGCAAAAGGAGGAGAGAACTCCCTTGGGTCCACCTTTGCTTTCTTTGCTCATCTTCACTGATTCATTTTGGTGGGGGCTGTTTTTCTTAGGCCTGTACACTGGCACGAAGGAACGCTGAAGTATTCCTCAAGTACATCCACCGGAACAATGTCAGCATGCCCGGAGTAGCAAGCCATACAAGGGGGCCTGAGCAGCAAGTGAAAGGTTGGTGCGCTGGTGCAATGACGGCATTGAAGGTTTTGGTTGCTTCCTCCTCTACTGTGTGGTTACCCTTAAGTTTGTGAACATGCTGAGGAGGCACCTTAAGTTTTGCCATCTGCTGTTACTAAAATGATACATATGCCCAACACCTTCAGCAATGGAGGTGGGCCCTCTCAGAAAGTGATCCCTCCTGTGCTAGGCGTGAGTTCTTATACAGAACTGTGCTCTTGCAAGTTGTGGGGGGAGGAAAGGGGTTTGAAACATGGGCTGTGTCTGGCTTCTCTTGTCAGGAGAGTCCATGGGAGTGACGCTGTGCCATCCCCCATCATGTAGGTTGTCAGCCAAGGCAATTTTTTGCCTTGTTTTGCCTTAATATCTAAAAATGCATAAGCATATATGAAATACAAGGTCTAGATGCATCCTGTTGCTACTGAGCACTAGAAAAAAATTAACCCTGAACTTGTTTGTTCCTAGGATGGATCTGCTATTTCTTTTTGTCCCTGGAATCCTATTTGATGTCCTACCACGTCAAACAAAAAAAGTGTCTGCCTGTAGTTACTTTCCTTTAGTCAAAGAGCACCATTTACAATCAGCTGACACATCTGAGATGTTTGAAATGTTTCCCCTCCCCTGCTTAATTAAACAGTTGTTAATCTGTGCCTAGCAATGCTGCAAGGTACTGATAAGAATGAGCAAAGTAATTCTGCAGAAACAAATCTTTTTTTTTTTTAATTATTATCGGCTTCCTTACAAGCTACAGAAAGATATAGGTTTAAAAGCAGTGCAGTTATTATATATGTAGGAGGGATGGGAACTTTGGTTATGCACAGATGAAATGGTGCTACTGAAAACATCATTTTCCTTCCTTTCTTTCAATACTAGATCTTCAATGTTAACACGACTTTGTTCAACTTTTCCCAGCTACTGTGTCAAATGCTCGTTGTTGCTGTGGGCTTTTGTTCCTTACAGTTGAAAATCACGGGAAAATTAATTAAATCCTGACTCAGCAAGCCCTTAAATATGCACCTGATACAAGTTTGTGAGTGTTCCTCCCTGAGCTTCTTTGAAATTACTCACTTACATAAAAATAAGCTTGTATATTAGTCTTTTTCTAAGCCAAATGTGTAATTCTTATACTTGGTGAGTCTACCTACAGAAAATCTTTGAACTGGACACTTGAGTTCAGAATAAAAGCACCATTTAGTAGGGTACTTATTGTGCTTCCAAAGCAGTCATTGATACAGAACAAAGTTAGTTTTATTTGGCATAAACTGTTTATGCAGAGACCTGATCTAGGGCACCAAGTCAAACTTCAAGTTAGAATCATAGAATCATAGAATTGTCAGGGTTGGAAGGGACCTTAAAGATCATCTAGTTCCAACGCCCCTGCCATGGGCAGGGACACCTCCCACTAAACCAAGTTGCTCAGAGCCCCATCCAGGCTGGCCTTAAAAACGTCCAGGGATGGGGCATCCACAGCTTCCCAGGGCAACCTGTTCCAGTGCCTCACCACTCTCATGGTGAAGAACTTCTTCCTGACGTCCATTCTGAAATGACCCATCTCTAGTTTTAATCCATTCCCCCTAGTTCTACCAGTACCCAGCATCCTAAAAAGTCCCTCACCAGCTTTCGTGTAGGCCCCCTTAAGATACTGGTAGGCCACAATAAGGTCCCCTCGGAGCCTTCTTTTCTCCAGACTGAACAACCCCAACTCTCTCCCTCTTGTCTTCATAGAAGAGGTGCTCCAGCCCTCTGATCATCCTCGTGGCCCTTCTCTGGACACATTCCAGCACGTCAATATCTTTCTTGTAGCAGGGGCTCCAGAACTGGATGCCGTACTCCAGATGGGGTCTCGCCAGAGCAGAGTAGAGGGGGAGAATCACCTCCTTTGACCTGCTGGCGAGTTAATTTTGTCATTCAAAGTTCCCTCAGCAGGGACTGGGCGAGGTTTTGCAACGAACTTAGTACTACAAATTTTTTTTACCATAATGAGCGTCACACTTGTAAATGGGGAGGGATACATCCAAATCTGTTTGCTGCCACCAGTTTTGATACATAAGCAATGAACATCGGTACATTCAGAAGGGGCTTAGGGTGAGAAAGGTTATTAATGGATGCTGTAAATGATCGTAAGTAACCGTAAGTTTTAATATAAAAGAGTGTGGCTGCTGCCCGGGCTGCGTGTGCCTAAGCCCCCTCTAGTGGCTGCTCCGCTTTGAGGATAAGGGCAGGAGGGCTGCCGTGCCATGGCTGCCATGGGCCACGCTGCTGCCAGCTACGCGTGATTTAGCTGAGTTTAATGAGAAAACTCAGGCTTAACCAAGGTTTATGTCGCTTATATAGTGTAAATCTCTTGCACTCTCTCTGCATGCAATCTTTTCACTTAAACCCATGGTACTTTTTAAAGAGTTAAATCACAGCCTTTTATCAAGTTGATACAGGCTGGCTGAGCGCTCGGGTTTTGAAGAACACATACGTCCTAGACTCCAAGGAGTGGCAGGTCTCCTGCCAGTGTCTTCCTGAATCTGGGTGTTTGTCGCATCCCCATCACACAGAAAACAGTTTAGAGGACCAATACCAGGCCTCAACCCAAAATCGTAGCAACCCAGCAATAACTGCACAGCGGGCAGCACACAGAGTGTCACCAGGCAGTACAGCTGCACGAGAAACCTTACCAGGTATTTCCAACTAGGGGCTCAGGTCTGAATTAAATTCAATCGTGACCAGAGCTCATGCATGACAGTAGGCTTTGGTGCCAAGTGCTGCGTAGCCTGTGGCCAGAGCAACAGACAAGGCAGTAAAAGGGGAACTTCTCCTATGCCAACCGGTGCTAGACCCCTGAGATATGCAACAGACGAGAATGAAAGGACTATAAATCAGGTACCCCAGTGTATTTACTGGGGTAAATCCCAAACTCTGTTCTAGCATCTCCTCCTTTACCAGATAACTCTGCAACTGCACTGTTTTGTTGGGTTTTGTTTTGTTTTGTTTTTTAAAGCAGCCCCTTTGAATCAATGGGTTTTTTTAAGAAGTACAATCTCAGGGGCTCTGCTCTTGTGAGCGTGGTCCAGGCAGAGTGAGTAAATTCAGCTTTTTAGGGCTTAT
The DNA here is from genome assembly GCA_013398915.1 of Dromas ardeola. Lineage (NCBI taxonomy): Eukaryota > Metazoa > Chordata > Aves > Charadriiformes > Dromadidae > Dromas > Dromas ardeola. The sequence continues at coordinate 11,891 of VYZM01007192.1, read as the reverse complement.
TTCTGTATGCACTCAGAATCACTAATCATGCAGATGTTTTCCTTTGCCCTACAGCCATTCTGAGTGAGCTGCTGCAGAGGGAGAACAGGGTACTTCACTTCTGGACCCTGAAGAAGCGGAGATTAGATCAGTGCCAACAATACGTTGTCTTTGAGCGCAGTGCCAAGCAGGTAGTGTAAAAAAACCCACTTTGTCTTTCTGTCCTGGCAGTGTGTAAGTATTTCTTGTTTTCATGCAATGCCTCTCTGTGGGGTTCCTGTTGCAATCTCTAGTTGTATTTAAAAACTGTAACATTTGAAAACATGACAAATGTAGATTTTTAAAACAATTTAATAAAATTCCAAAATCCAACAACAAAACTCAGTATTTTTGACAGGTCGGATTAATTTCTGGTTTTGATAATTCATTGGAAAATCCTGTAAGAGCAAACTTGTTTTATTGAGCTATTACTGAATGAGAAAACTGCTTTCCCTGCATGCAGATTTATCTGTATATAGGTAGAATTCCCTGCATTCCTTTTTCTCTTCGGACACACGCAGCACCTTTTGTATCCTCTTCCACTTGCTTTGATTACTGTATTCTTTTTATGTGTTCCTAGAAAGTGTTTTAGTACACACCGTATTAAGTCCCAATGGATTTGATATCCTTTGTTTGGCAGATTTTTTTGTCAGAGAATTAGTTCTTGAAATACAAAGACTGGTTTTTTTTTTTTCCTTTTGTTTTTTTTGACATTCACAGGCCTTAGACTGGATCCAAGAAACAGGCGAATATTACCTCTCTACTCACAACTCCACAGGGGAATCAGCAGAAGAAACTCAGGAACTCCTGAAGGAATATGGGGAATTCAGAGTACCTGCCAAGGTAAACAGTGGCTTTAATCTAATTGTGGCATCTGCCTTAGTCTATGTTTATGATCCTGTTTCAGTGCCTTAAATCTCTGTAATAATACTCTCTTGATTTTGTGTTTTCCTCCTGACATTCCTAGCCCAGACAATAAATGTCTTTTGAGAACTGTGATCTTTCATTTTAGGAAGGCATAGGCACAAAAAGGAGGTTTTCTCCCCCTTGGTCTGTACTGAATATGAAGCATTTTTATTCTGATCAGAAGGAAGAGAAAGTCCATTTGCATACAGGGTTCACAGCAACCTGATGAGACATACTCTAACTCAATTCTCAAACAATCTTACAATAGTGGTATAGAGTAACTAATTGATCTGAACATATCCAAGGTCATCTTGGATTCCCTGTTGCTTTCTTCTGTCATTACAACCACAATTTGTTTCATTAATTCCAGCTGGTATGATCACAGACGATCATTCATCTCATTAGAAATAATCTGCTGATCCCAACAAAATACTTTAAATAAATGGGTTTGTAAACTCTGGGGTGAACATTTTTTAATTCAAAACTGCATTACCAAGAATCTATTAGTTTATATGGAGCAATTCTGAGAAATCTGGTGGGGTTTACAGAGGAATGGTGATTGGATCTGCTTCAGACAAATTAATTCAAACCATAGGTAATTCACAGACAGTGAATCCACAGGCGTATTAACAGTCACTGATAAGGATCTAAATTGCAAAGTCGAACTGCAGCAAGACCATGGCTTTGGTATTATGTAGCTTCATTTCACTGTGTCCTGAAATTGATCTTCTGTAATCCTCAAATTCCTCATTAGGCTGTCCATACTTGCATGGGTTTGATTCACAGGCTTTGTGGTGTTCTTGTCCCCTTCCTTTTTCCTTAGCTTGCATGTTTATGAAAATGGGAGATAACTAGCAGTGGGTGGAAGTTAATTTAATCAGACAGGACCAGTACAACATTCCTTTAATAGTACTCCTGGCCTGTAACCATCCATAATCAATCCACCTGAAATCATATTGCAGGTTATAATTTAATTTTGATCAGAATAATCCTGATTCATCCTGAAGTTTCCAAACTATTTCTACTCTTGACTTAGCCTAGGATTGAGTTTTTGTTCCTTACTGACCATTACTGGCCATTCCTTACACTGAGGCATCTTTCTCCCTAGGGCTCTAGTAAATCACTTTCCTACCGCTGACCTAGAATATTTTCACTGCCACATGCAATCTGGTAAACCCGTGTCACTCCCAGACTGATGTTTTTTCTTGAATTGAACTGTAACTAAAAGCCTTCCTGATCCAAATAACTTTCTGGCCAAACAAATTGTTTGGAAAGCAAAAACACCAGTAGCTTTTGGGAATTAAACACCCTTTAAATATAACAGGAAGTCAGATTTTTACTTCTCCATACTGAGCATTGCTTAAGTACTCAATTAATTTGTTAAGATGACCTCTGATTCAGCTGTTAATTTATTCTGCAGGTGAAATTTCTTGAATTTAGTTTGGTGTTTGAAATCTTCTACATGTTTTCTGGTCTGACATGCATTTGTCCGTTTCTGGCCAAATTGCTGATAACGTCAAGTACCTGAAAGCATGTCTCGCTTCAGGCAGAGTGGAAGGTTCTCCTCATCTCTGAAAAGCAACTTGCCAGTACTTCTGGGGATACGACTGATTCTCCTTTTGCTTTTGAGAATTAACATGTGTGTTACAGCTGGAGTGCAGCCTGTAGAGTTGATATCTCAGTTTTTATAAGCGTTTTGTACTTGAGTTGACTCAAACATAGTGTCCAGGCACCTTCAGTTCCTAGGACAGATTTGGACTCTAAGCCAAAATTTATAACTAGCTCTTTTATGCCAGATTTGCACAGAGTTCCTCAACATGGAAAACCATAGTGACTACGGGGCAGTCAGAGACCAAGTGGAATAGAAAAGATTTCTGGAAGGTTTGGGGTCTCAGGGTGTGTTTTGGAGTTCAGGCATCTTTTAGTCTGTAATGCTCTAACTAGAACTAAAATACTGACGGGAGATTTTACAGACGACCATGAGTTTGGATTTAAATTCTGTTTGTTTCTGAAACAGAGTAGTAGTCACTCAAACTCACTTCCTGGACTGATATGTGGTGTATTAATGACCTGCCTACGCAGGGCTGCAGAACCACCTAGGAATACATTCAGAGTAACTTGGTGTGTTTTATGAGGTGTGATTTTTAAATCCTGTCTTCTACTCCAAGGCTCGCAAAAAATAAGTTTTTGGTTATGGGAAGGAGGCATGTCTAACTTCCAACATGTTTTCCTTATGTGTTTGTGTGTGTGTGTGTGTGTGGTTTCAAAAGTTTGACTTTTTCTATCTCCTGCAGCTTTGTAAGTGTCCTTGTAAAAATTTCATTCCTTTCATGTTTTACTGGGAGAAGTTTAAAGCATCTGATTCTGTATAAGATGAAGTACAGGCACTCTTTAATGATGCATAAAAAATTGTGAGCTGCTTCTGACTGCTGTGTGAATTAAAAGCAAAGGAAATAATAATGATGCAACATAACCAAGGACTGTATTTTGGGCAGCAAACAAAGGAGAAAGTGAAGCTCCTCATCCAGCTGGCTGACAGTTTTGTAGAAAAAGGACATATACACGCCACTGAAATTAGGAAGTGGGTCACCACCGTTGACAAACGCTACCGTGACTTCTCTCTCAGGATGGGGAAATACCGCTACTCCCTGGAAAAAGCCCTTGGAATCAATACAGAGGTACTGTAAGTCCATGTCTTGCTGGGGTTTTATACCAAAGCTGAAAGTCACAAAGGGAAGTGAAGGCTATGGTATGAATGCTCCAGGTTACCGTGTGTCCATTAGAAACACTCTAAAACCTAGCCAACTCACCTAGCCAAGCTCAGAACTGTTTCTGAAGAGAAAAAGATTTTTTTATGGCAGATCAGTGATATGAGGATGAGACAGATGAAGATCAGAGAGACTTTCTAAACAAATGTTTGCATCGTTCTCCAGGAGACCATACAGCTACTGGGAAGGAGGGGGAAACACATTATTTGAATAAAAGTATGCATTAATTTTAGCATAAGCCATAAATCCCTCTCCCACACCATTATTTTGAATCAAACTCAGGCTTTGACTGTAAGTTTCCATTCTCTCATCCTTTAACTAACCAAAAAATTGATCCCCAGCCTCATCTCTGAGCTCTTTTAGGTGAAATAGAGCAACACAAGAGAAACAAAAATTAGAACCTTCTGCTACACTCTGGCCACGGTATTAAGGGGGAGTGCCAGAAGCAGAAATATTTAAAAACATTTCATTCAACTATCCTTCAAAATTGAGTATCAAAGAAAGAGGAATAAATTCCCTCACACCTTCAAGTTACCTTAAATCTACTGTTCCTTGTAAGGGTCTCTAGTTTACATAAAGTTACAAACCACAGTCTGGAAAGGTATTTCCATGGCAGAAGGCCATTGAAGTTGGGATTGTCTCGGTGAAGTGCCCTACTGTATCAGACTATTTATGAAGTCCCATACTAGGCAACTCATTTGGATGTGAAGGAGCAAGGTAAAATTTAGACTTTTGTTGTCAATACCTACTTCTAGATAAGCGTAACAGTGAAGACTATAATAAATCTCATAGTTGGCATTTTTATTGAGTTCCCTCTAACCTTCTCACCTTCTCCCTTCTCACTGTACTTCTTCTGAATCTCTTTGAATTTCCTTCTTTCTGACATAGTATCTTTATCTTACTTTTGTCCCTTCTTATCCATGAACATGCTGCATTTTGCACAGCAGTTGGGTTACAATGAATTTAAAATCTGTACTGTCACTTTTTCTAGGATAACAAGGACCTAGAACTAGATATTATTCCAGCAAGTCTTTCAGACCGGGAGGTAAAGCTGCGAGATGCAAATCATGAAGTCAATGAAGAAAAAAGAAAGTCAGCCAGAAAGAAAGAGTATGTCCCCAAATGCTTACAGTCTGCTGTGACACATTATCGAAGAATGATTCTATGATATTTGCATGACCAGAACTGACTGACAGTCCTATAACTCCTTCCAGCTGTGGGGCTATTGAGCTAAGTCTACAGGCGTAGGGCAGAAGTTGTGACTTGTAGGCTAGAGAATTTAGAAAATACAGGTTGAATTTCATTTGGTTTTACTCAGAAGTTCCTTTTGTAAAGGGAAAGGATTGAGTCAAGCACTTTGATTAGACCCTGATGTCGTGGAGGTATTCATTGCCATGATTTCTTTCTGGCTGTATCTGAAAAGGAAAATGAACAAAAAAAAAAATGAAAGGCATCTTTATATGTCTCAGTATCATCTAAACTCCAGTGACATCCAGAGGAGTTAACTGGGTTAACAAGAGTTCACTTCAAGCGTAGGTTCAAATTTCAGTGGGTGTAGAACTGAGAGAACTGGATATATTTCATACTAGAGGAAATATTTGGAGAGTTCTTGTTGCACTTAAATCTAGAAACAGTCTAATTTCACAGCATTTTCTCTTAATTTTTGTTGAGAATATTGTGGAAAGCATTTGTATATGCGAGATCCTTCTCAGCCCTCTAAAATTGTCACTACAGTGCATAACCTTGATAAGAAATCATTTCTACTTTAGGAAACAGTGGTTACACTTGGTCTGCCTGTGGCGCATTTTCAAAACACTGGGCATTTCAACTTTGAGATGCCCAGCCTCAGGCACTACAGATGCAGTTTCTGGGTTTCCCAGCAGCCTGGATTTTCTCCAGTTGGATACCAAGGTGCTGAAGCCTCTTCAAAGTGGTGCCGTCTCCCAAATCCACCTGTATTGCCACTGAAGGTCAAGTTTCAGGGTGACTTACTGTTGCCTGTTAGTGAAGATGTGAGTGTTGTCGGTGAATCTCAAATCCTTACTCCTGGGGAAAAGAATTTTCTAAGAATCAGTTTACTGTTAAGGATGGGCATGTAGATAGTAAATCATACCTCAGGGTTGCAGAAATACAACTTAACTGGAATTTTATGCAGAAAAGATACTTAGAAAATAACGCTACAGAGGACTAGACAATGAAGAGATATTTCATTCATGGAGCTGAAAGGTGCAAAATGTGGCAGCTGAAGGCTTGGAGTGGAAGTACGCTGATTCATGAAAACAACAGAAGGCTGTTTTGTTTTCTGTTCATTGTACAAATGCCAATCACGTCCAAAACACCTGAAAGACTTTCTTTCTTTCAGATTCATTATGGCTGAGCTGCTTCAGACAGAAAAAGCTTATGTCAGGGACTTACATGAATGTTTAGAGGTAAGTTAAGGCCCCGGAAGTCTCCAGTACTTTCAGGAAGGACGTGGTATCCTTTGTGGTGGTGATGTTCACTGTACTGCAAAGGCTGACCTCGACAAGAGTCAGTGCGAGGGTACCACCATTGTGGCTAGCCGCAGAGCTATATCCTGCTGGTGGTGGGGAGCTGGGTGGGCAGCAGAGGGAGCTTGTCTCCCACTGGCAGAACCGTGCCCGGTGCTCGCACGGGTGGCTGTAAATGTCTGCACCTCCAGGGACACCTTTACAAAGCTGCACTGACCCCTGCAGAGTGAGAACAATGTCCTGGGACTCAGAAAAGAGCAATATATTTGCATGCTGACCTGAAATTTGTTGGTTTCTACTCTTTTTTGAATCATGGAACATTTTCTTAAGAATTCAAGTCTGTTCCTTTGGATCGTATCTTGCTAGAGAAAGAGCTGTATTTGCACTGTCAAATACCTTGCCTAGCTCTACAGCAGGGTGTTCCTGAAGCACACTGTGATATTGAGGGCAAAAAGCAGAGCGTATTTCAGTGAAATCTGTCAGCTTTCACATTCCTGCAGTTTGAAGGAGATTTTTATGTATCTAATGTTACTGAAGTGGCAAATCCAGCTTGCCTTTCAACTGTTTCTGCCTGCAGTTTTTGGACACTATCAGTTGGACAGCAAAGACGGGTGTTGTTGGCATGTTTCTGCTTTTTCCTCAGACAGCTTCTGAGTGTCAGCACTTTGAATTTCTCTGGAGAGCTTTCTGTGACACTGGAACATTTATTTTTTTTTTTTAGCTTGTTTGTTTAATCTCAAAGTACATGGTTCCCGTGTCAGCCTGTGCCTTTGGCAATAAACCAGGGAGATCTATTCTTTTTCACTGCATTTATTCACAAAGCTAAGAATTGCTGGTGTCTTCCAGACTTACCTTTGGGAAATGACAAGTGGAGTGGAAGAAATACCCACTGGGATCCTTAATAAAGAACACATCATCTTTGGCAATATTCAGGAGATATATGACTTCCATAACAAGTAGGTTTTCCTAACAGTTCTGTTAATGTTTACTGACTAAGGAAACAAACGGCACATGTAGACCTATAAATCCATGTGGTGTAACACCTACAGTAGAATGCACACAGGAGGGTAAAGTAATTGATCCAGATTTGCAAAAGTAATGTTTGATTTCTTGGTTTGTTTCTTTTACAAAAATTAATTGCATCTTAGTTTAAACTTTGCCTTCAGCTGATTAACAATGTTGAAGTCATATTATACCAATGCTTTGTAGTCCTGCGCGTGCTTTCCGTCTCACAGCACTAGATCTGGTCTGGAAGCTTGCCTGTCAAAAGTCTGATCTCTTGGAAAACACAAGGGGAAAAAAAGGAATGGTTGACATGAGTTGGGTTAATCAGTAGCTTTCCTGCCACTTCTTGGAGACTCTCTGTATTTAATCTGTAACTAACAGTACTCCCTTTTTTCAAGATAAGACTGTGTATCAGATCAGTTTAGAGGGTATTGTTTCCCTGCTATACTGTGAATGCAATAGCAGTTATAAACTTAATATTTCGGGGTGCTGAATCCTACAAGTTCAGTCTGAATTTCAAAGTCTGTCTTTAAGTTACACATCAAAACCAAAGCAGTTTGAAAAACAAACCATAAAACCCTTCCCCGTTGAAGTTCTGGGAGACTTTCAGTGCTTCAGCCAGATAAATGCTCCATCTTATACACATGAGTATGGTCATCACATACACATAAATATGGCCCAGCAGACGCTGCCATATGTGTGCTTTTGTGCAAGCAGCTTCAAAGCACATCAGGATAGTAGATTCAAACTACATATTTCATTAAAAAGACCTTTAAGTAATAGATTAATTGACTTCCAGCCCACAAGAATTGCCCTGTCATATGGGTAAGTATTCTTCTCCCATTTAAAACCATGCTGGGATCACCCCATTGCCTTCCCACTCCCCCTCTTTGTGGTGCTAGTCACCCTGACTGATGCCATCTGATGACTCTTCTTTTTGATTTTCCCTTGCTCCCTGCTAACACCCCTTCAACCCTCAGCCGTACCCCTCAGCTCCCTGCTGCTGTCATTTGTCCTTTCTCTGACTGGTTCTCCTCCAGCCTGCTACTTCTGCATAATCCGTTTCCTGATAAAACTTCTAGCAACGCTAAAATAAATTGTTCCCCCTCTTGCCTCTACCAGCATCCTCCACAATCTTCTCCTTTGGCTGGTGATGTTAAGGCATCCCCCAGCCTGATTCAGGGCTGGGGAAACAGCACATTCAGTTGTTTCTGCAACTTCTGTTTCACATTCCTCTTTCTACCCAGGCATTGTACAGGGCTCTATCTGCAAACAGAGATGTCACTCATAGTAAAAGGTACTGAGAGAGAGTTGATTACAAAATCTGCATTTTGGGAGTTTACTACTTACCTATGAAGTATCCAGCTTGTGTAAAGTGTTGTCCTTTGCCCAGTGTGCTGTGTTTGGTAATGGAAAGCTGGCAGCTTTGGGCTTCTCTTTTGCTCTTCCTCTGAAGCACTGCACAGGATCTCTTTGAAGATTCATGATCTGGTTCTTGAATATCACTTTGCAGTTCTGAATACGCTGACCCCCTACAAGGGATTGCTACCTTTTCCTTTCTAGTTGAGTCAGGCATAACTGTGCTCAAAAACCAAAGCATACCTTGGCAAGGACACACTTCTTCCACTGGCAAGACACTTGATTAGCATTGTAATCAAGATACAAGTATTGATCATTAGCACTGATTAACTCATTGGTCATTCTGCTTCTCCTGGGTATTTGACTGTAACTAATTAGATCTGTGTCTTCTTTTTTTCCAGCATTTTCCTGAAAGAACTAGAGAAATACGAACAACTGCCTGAGGATGTAGGCCACTGCTTCGTCACCTGGGTAATGAGGCTTCTTCTTTTCATTATTTATTCAAATTAGTTCCTCTAGCACAGACAGAAACAAGCTGGGAACTGGTGCAAGGGTTACGTCCTTAGTGATAAGGGAACTAATCTGGAGCTACGACTGCTTTGTCCTTCACCTCTCCCATGGTGAAGGGTTCCCTCCCATAACTCTTCTCCCGAGCAGTGGTGTAAAGGCTTTCCAGAGCCTCTCCTGCACTGACCAGTACAGCTTTTACCTCTGCTGGTTCCTGTTTAACAGGACTTTGTCAAACCAAACCTGTGTTTAGGGGCGACATTAATTTCTTTGTGAAGGGCCCTGGGAGGAAGAACACTTAAGATCTTAATATGCCCTCCTTAGAGAATTTTAGTCATGCCATGAGACCTCTACAAAGGCATGAACAACATATTTTATCAACAGTTTTCTTCAGAAATTAGTGTCAAATTGCTGAGCCACTTTACTTTCTCATTCCATTACCCAATGCCAGGATAATTTCCAACAGGACTTTGAAATCTTGATGCTAAGAGTCTCCATGGGCATAGGAGGCTCCAGGAACTGGCTACAGTAATTTATCTGTATGAAAGCTGTTCTCTTTTCAAAATATTTACCACACAAGTCAGACATCTTCATGTTTTCTCTGATAGTTTTATTCATATTTCAAAGCTGGGAATAAGTATTTTTAAAGGCATTATGGAACCTTTTCACTTACCAAAATAATGAGCATGTTTGGATGATTTCGAATGGGCTTTTAATTTAAAAACATGACACAAATATTGATGAAATGGATTCAGAAATATTGTTTACAAAGACGAGGTTACATATTTATGAAACATGGACACATTTATGTATCATTCTGTGCAAAATCTTCATGGTACTTTTAAGATACTACCACATCATCTCAGCAATAGTACATGTCCAGAGCTCTGTGTGTGGTTAGAGACATACATACAGAGCTGCCTGCCCAATTGCAGTGTCCTGTTATTTAGATACCTGGTATAAAAAAACCCCGCAATAATAATAAAAGGAGGCCGTCCTTCTCTTCTGTTTGCCTGCCTCTCCCCGAGACCAGAGTTCAGTAATACGAAATTGCTCTAAGGCAGGAGTACACAGATGCTTTTAATTTCCTCTAAAAAATAAATAAATTGGGAAATGAAATGCAAAACACTCCTAGCACAACATAAAGTTTGAGCCATTAAAGTCTGAACCAAGGTAGGAAAGGCAAGTTTGGGCCAGGCGTCAGAAATCTGAGCCAGTCTCAAGTCAAAAATGCTGGCTCAAGCCAGTTTAAGCTAGGCGAGTCTTTTGCCCAGAGTTTCTACGCTGGCTTTATCTGCAAGTAGGTGAAAGAGTCAACATTTCATGAGTGTATTTTGAGACCTGCAGACTTTTGGATAAAATCTGTGTAACAACATTAGAGCTCTTAGAAATTATTTTATAGCTGGATTAAAGTTTTAGCCCTTCCCTCTGTGACACTTGTTAAAGAAAGCCTCCCATAGCTGTTACATGATGCACCTCCTTCCCCTCAGAATTGCTCAGGTAAGGTATGAACTGTCTGTAAGTCTTCTGTTCTTAATTTGCATTTCTTATGTTACTTTGAGAGGGTGGGGGTTTATCACCTGTATTTATTCTGGTAAACCTTAATGAAAGAATGTGCAAGCAGAGAAATAGCTTATCTTGCTTTTCCCTTGATGTTTGTTTTCACAGGCAGATAAATTTCAGATGTATGTCACCTACTGCAAAAACAAGCCTGACTCCAACCAGCTCATCCTGGAACATGCAGGGACTTTCTTTGATGTAAGCAGCCATTGCCATTTTCCTTCTGCATGCATAGTGCAGCTGAAACACCTCCTCTTTACATCTGAGTAACAGGTTCCTTTTTGTGCTTTGGCATTTGGGTTTTTCATTCCGCTGCAGATATCACCTGCTGTGGAAACTGATAGGCTGTGGTGTAACGTGTGATCTTCATCAACGTGGCAAGTTGTTTTTAATGGAGGCACACATTCTTATGGGAACCTTTGTGCATTTTTCAGACCCAGTCCTTTCTAAAGATCTGTTTTAGATGTACTCTCTACTTCTGGGTTTAGTGGTAAAATGAAAAGCAGATCCCATTATATTTTATGATGTGAAATCCCTAAGTCCAAAACAAGATCCTGTCCTCCTGTTCTGCAAATTTTACCCACCCTATTAAACCGCTCTCTGCAACTATCTGCAAGGAGGTTGTAGCGAGGTGGGGGTCAGTCTCTTCTCTCAAGTAACAGGCAATAGGACAAGAGGAAATGGCCTCAAGTTGTGCCAGGGGAGGTTTAGATTGGATATTAGGAAAAAATTCTTCATTGAAAGGGTTATCAAGCGTTAGAACAGGCTGCCCAGGGAAGTGTTTGAGTTACCATCCCTGCAGGTGTTTATAAGATGTGTAGATGTAGTGCTGAGGGACATGGTTTAGTGGTACTTGTCAGTACTAGGTTGGACCTGATGATCTTAAAGGTCTCTTCCAATCTCTTCTATGATTCTAAACATTTGCTTCATCATGCTAGTAAGGGACTCCATTGACTGCAATTAGACTATTTCCCTCACAAGTACTACACCTGGTGATAAACATTTGCAGGCTCCAAACGCAGTTTTGTAGAGCACTTTTAAACTAAGCTTTTTCTCCAATTTTTGGAACCTCATCCATTTTGCCATGCTTTTCTGCTTAGCTTATAGCTTTAATTAGTTGCCTTTCTAAAAAAAAAAAATGCTAAGATCTCTTTTTGAAAGCATTGACAATCTTTTTACAAATGTAACCAATCAGCAGGATCCAACCTGCCTGACATGAATCAGCTTCTCTGGGTTTCGTATATGCCTCTGGTTATAGCATTTCATGGAATCACGGAAT